>VDFB02058242.1:587065915-587456917 GCA_007258455.2 Sequoia sempervirens
ATATATTATAAAGTGTATAATTTTTTTTTAAATCATATATAAACCAAATCGGATATCTGTTTTGAAATGGATATCCGATTTGGTTTATATATGATTTTAAAGAAAATTATATACTTTATAATATATGATTTATAAAATGCAATAAAAAAAATAGATATCCAATTTGAAACGGATATATGATTTGAAACGGATATCCGATTTGAAACAGATATCCGATATTTTTGACACATAATTTCTTACCTAGGGATTAGCCTCAGGCTTGCTTTGGTATTTGGCTTGGACATGCCAATCCTAAGAAGTCAACGCAAAAAATGTGTTTGACAACTTACCTTATTTTTCTAGACTTCGTCCATGTGGCTGATGACTTTATTTTTAGCCAAAATTGATGAAACGAAAAGGGTTTGTAGAGGAGACTCTTAGCTTTCCACCAATATAAATTATCTTTACTTTGAATTTAATAAATAATTATTATTCATTTTCTATTAGAATTACGACTAAAGTCCTAATTGATAGGCTGATTGAAAACATCTATAACTTTCAAACGGTATCATATTTTTTGAATCCAAAATATGTGTCACATTCTATGTTTCGCATACTATAGGATTAAAAAAATTTGAATTTTATGAGGTTTTAACCAAGTTAAGGTGGTCAGACATACGAGATTTTATATTTTTTTAAAAGTTGTAATAAAAATTCATAATTAATTATTTACTTGGAAAAAAATTATAAAAAACTATGCGCCACATCCGGACATGATTCCTCTCATTATATCTAAAATATTATAAAAAAACATTATCATTTTATTATGGTTAGGGTGGTCAGACAGACACCTACTTCTTATTTTTCCCCTGAAATTTAAGTACTATTGCATTGAAATTTCAATTTTTCACCAAATAGACTTTTAAAAAAATAAAATAAACTTAGAAGTTTAGAAACTACATTCAATTTTCCACATATTCTATTCTTACATATTTTTGAAATAATATAGATAACTTATTCAAATTTTTATGTCAAGTTGTCTAACTCTGATTTTTCTGAATTTTCATTGCCACTTAAGGGCCTGTTTTTTCCATGATAATCCTGCACATACCCCTTTGCTCTTATAAGCATTCAACCCTTATTGTAAATATCTCCCAGATAATTCATAGAGAATATCTGAAGCTTTCATATCTTCTTGAAAGCTTCTTTTGTAGCTTTTCCTTGTTGATGAATTTAGCAATTCTTGTTTGCAAATCTCTTGCGTGGAAGGTGTCTTTGTTTGTTGTTTGGTCCTGTGGCTCATGGTTTTATACTTGTTTCACAATTCTAACATGGTATCAAAGCGTGGATTCAACAAACTTCTCAATTTATGAGGTTTTTTCTTCAACGTGGGTTGCAGACTTTAGATCTGAATCCCTTTTGCTTGTTTTGCAAATTTTGGAGGTGGGCATTTTTTGAAGTTTTTTGTGTGAAAAGGACCTCACCATTGGATCCAAAGTAGTCAAGAAAGTCAAAATTGGCTTTTGTTTCCCCTAATTTCAATTCTTGACACCAAATCTACAAGGTTTTGAAGCGGTTACTTTTTCTGAATCCAGAAGGTATATGTATTTTTGGTGCATTTTGAGCTAAAACAGACACCACCATCGCGCTCAATAGGCCCAAAAACCTTAAGATCGCTTGTCAAATCGTCAAATTTGGTGAAGTTGGCATCTGAGGCAAAAAAAATTAGTACAGCCTCCCTAGCACACATTTTGAGGTACAAATTTCATAAAAAAAATAATTATTATATTTTTTCCTACGGAATTTTTTGAAAAAAATTATTAATAAAACCCTTTTGAGGGCACATAGGTTTTTTATCTTTTAAAAAGTTTTATATTTAAAAATAAAAAATGTAAAGTTGCAAGTACTCAAGGGTACCTGCCCATCGTACGGTGGCAAGCCCTTGGGCCCCACACGCCCCTATGTGGGGTACAGTGGGTACCACCCTTACCACTTTGCAGGTGGCGGTCCCCACGTACCCGTAGGGGTCTTTTCAAAAAAAAAATTATGATTTTTTTTTTTTTAATATTTTTTTTCTTATTAAAAAAAAGTTTTTATATATATTTTTTATAATCATTCTTTTTAACTTAAAAAAAAAACATGCAAACTTTTTTTGCAAAATAATGTAAATGCATCCTACCTGGAGATTTTGTATCTGCAACACTAAAATTGGTGGACCTCCAGATCTAGAGGTGTTTTTTCTAAATTTGGTGGAGTTCTTTTTCCCTTCTCAACCCCTCTCCATTGGGCTTTTCAGTTTTGCACCTCAACTTCGAGAGGCCATATCTTGGCCATACGATGGTCTTTTCGGATGCAATTTTTTTTGAAATGGGGTGAAATTTTGTGCTCTTCACAATGGTGTAGGTAAATTCAAGTTTTTACTTCTAATTTTTTCCAGAATTTTGTTTTCTCAGAGCTATAGTTGTTCAATTCTCATTTTGGAAACTTCGACGAGCCATATCTTCTACATCCAGACACATTTTTGGGTGTCATTTTTTTGAAGTGCATTTTTTTTTGTGTACTTCGTCATGGTGCTACCGGTTTCCTTTTTTTCTATCAAAGAATTGTATTTTCAACAAGTTGTCTTTTTTGGACTTATGGGCTCACATTGCATGTACTTATGATTTTGTAAACGCATTGAGATAAATTGCCTCAACTTTGTATGTGTAGTATTGGGATTCTTGCACATCACTTTGTGCCTTGTTGTACTCACACTATGATATAAAGTGCCATAAGAGTTTATGTTTTCCTTTGTTTTCCTTCATACCTTTCTCATGTGTATGTGACTTTTGTTTTCACATCCTTTCTATTTGCTTGTACTTTATGATTGCACCTTCAAATGTTCTTGGTTCCTCTTCATGCACTACTTTCAAGCATTTAGTTTCAATGTACTTGTCACGCCTCTCCCTCTTCAGCATTATGGGGGGGTTTCTATTGTTGGTGTTAATGCTTCTTTGGTTTTGCTTTGGATTGAGTTATGTATATAGTATTTTTTCCTATGTACTAGGCGGATGCAAAGGCTCGTTACCCATGCATTTCGGTGAGATGGAGAATTTACCATATGGACACTCTTGCATTCCTATTTCTGGAGGTGACCTTCCATTTTCTCATGATTAGTTCTTCAAACTTTTTGGTACCTTTTTCCATCTACATCTTTGATTTCTGGGTGTTTTCCATTTGATTTGAGTAGTGTCATTGGGGGCACTCATACAGATTATTGTCTTCTTGATCCTAATCATCAGATGTTTCGGCAGAGGTTATTCTTTTAGCATTTCAGTAGTCATTCTTTGGTAGTGTTTGCAACTTCTTCATTCTTCAGTGGTGTTCTCTTTGTTCCTATCTTTTGGGACAACCTTGTCTTGTTTGGAGGCTTCTTCAGTCTGTCACTTGGCTTTCGTTTCTTTTTGGAGTGGATTTTTTCCCATGAGGTTTTCTCTATTTCTCCACATTATAGAGATCTTTTGTTTGTACATGGGTATCTTTTTGGCCTTGTTTGTCGGGACCCATCTTGAATTCTTTTTTAGGGTTTTTAGCTACTCCCTAAGTTCATCTTAAGGGGGGGTGTTAGAGTTATCATGCATTAGCTAATAATTAATTAATTTTTAATTGATTATTAGTCTAATTTATTCTCACACACTTTAGCTAAACTTAGGAATGCTTTATTAGTTGAGCTTATATTAGATCGTTATGTCACATCTCACATGATGTTGACACTTGTCATGATCTAATCCCTTTCTCATTTAGGGCTTTTCTCTTATAAGCATTCAACCCTCATTGTAAATGTCTCTCAAATAATTCACGGAGAATATTTGAAGCTTTCATATCTTCTTGAAAGATTCTTCTATAGCTTTTCCTTGTTGATGAGTTTAGCAATTCTTGTTTGTAGATTTCTTACATGGAAGGTGTCTTTGTTTGTTTGATCCTGTGGCTCGTGGTTGTGTGCTTGTTTCACAATTCTAACAAATTGAACCCTAAACCTAAGACTAATCCTATTCCTAACCCTTACCCTAACTCTAAGCTTGATTGAACCCTAACCCTAACACTAATCCTAACCCTATTTGAACCTTAACCTTAATTAAACCCTAACCATAATTGAATCCTAACACTTACCATAGTTAACCTCTAATGGAACAATAACACTTTATAACCCTAGTTATAACCCTAATTGAATCCTAGTTGTAACCCTAATTCAACCTTAATTAAACACTAATTGCACCCAAACCCTAATACTAACTCTAATTGAACCTTAATAAGACTTACCATAATTAAACTTTAATTCAACAATAACACTTTTTAACCTTATTCATAACAATAATTGAATCCTAGTTGAAACCCTAACTCAACCTTAATTAAATCTTAATTGCACCCAAACCCTAATTTATCTCTCATTGAACCTTAATAATTAAACCCTAATTGCACTAAAACCCTAACCCCAAGCTTTATCATAAAATCATAACACTAATTGAACCCTCAACTTACCCCTAATTGATGCCTAACCCTAATTGAACGCTAATATATAGGAACCCTAATTAAATCCTAATCTTGTTTGTACCCTAACCCTAATTGAAAGTAGATTTAATTGTAACCCTAATTGTACTATAAACATAATCCTAACTCTAACCCAAATTGAACTCTAATGCTAATCCTAACTTTAATTTATGGTTAACCTATTTGAACACTAATGTAACCTAATCTTACTTAAATTCTAACATAACTACACCCTAATTGTAGCCCTAACCCTAATTAGACTCTAACCATAGTCCTAATTAAATTCTAACCTTAGTTGAACCCTAACCCTAAGCCTAATTGAACTCTAACACTAAATTTTCACTAATTTAATCTTAACCCTAACATTAACCCTATTTTAACAGTAACTATAACCTTAACCCTAACCCTAAGCTTTATCATAGAAACCTCACCCTAACCCTAATTACATGATAATGTACATTAGCTCTAATTAAATCTTAACCCTAGTTGCACCTTAACCTTGAATGAATCCTAACCATAAACCTGATCCTTATTAAACCCTAACCAAATAGACCCATAATTGAACCCTAATACTAACCCTAATTGAACAATATTCATTATTAGAATTAAAATCTAACCCTAATTTAACCCAAACCCTAATTGAACTCTAACCTTAATTGTAAAGACTATTTTAACCCTAACATAATTGGATCCTAACCCTAACACTAACATTGCACTAATTGAACCCTAACTGTAATCCTAACTTAAATTTAATTCTAATTGAATCCTAACCCTAATTGAATCTTACACTAATAATCTTAATTTTGTTGGATTCATTGAAGAATATTGCATGGTGGACATGAATGGAGACACTCATTGAACACTATTTATATCTCTTACCATTTTTCTCAATATTGTTCATATCAACAAATATGACATCAAATATGAATCTTACACCTAACCTTGATCATAACCCTAACACTAACCTTACACTAATTGAACCCTATTTATATCTCTCTGTGTTTTTCTAAATATTGTTCATATCAACAAATGTGGCATCAAATATGAGTCTTACACCTAACCATGATCATAAACCTAACACTAACCTTACACTAATTGAACCCTACTTATATCTCTCGACATTTTTCTCAATATTGTTCATATCAACAAATATGACATCAAATACGAATCTTACACCTAACCTTGATCATAACCCTATTTGAAAACCAACTGTAACCTAACCCCAAGATTTATAATATAATCCTACCCTAATTGAACCCTAAACCTAAGACTAATCTTATTGCTAACCCTTACCCTAACTCTAAGCCTGATTGAACCCTAACCTTAATTAAACCCTAACCGTAATTGAATCCTAACACTTACCATAGTTAAACTCTAATGGAACAATAACACTAGTTATAACCCTAATTGAATCCTAGTTGTAACCCTAATTCAACCTTAATTAAACTCTAATTGCACCCAAAACCTAATACAAACTCTAGTTGAACCTTAATAAGACTTACCATAATTAAACTCTAATTCAACAATAACACTTTTTAACCTTAGTCATAACACTAATTGAATCCTAGTTGAAACCCTAACTCAACCTTAATTAAATCTTAATTACACCCAAACCCTAATTTATCTCTCATTGAACTTTAATAATTAAACCCTAATTGCACTGAAACCCTAACCCTAACCCTAATAGTAACTCTAATTGAACCCTATACTTGAACCTAACTTATTTTTTAACCTTTGATTTTTTAATTCATTTATACTAAACATTTTCAAATCTTTGTGATTTATCTTTGATTTCTTTTTGTGATCAAATATCTTTGATTTGATTTTTTTGTTTCATCAAATCTCTTTGATTTGATCTTTTTGTTGTTTCATAAAAAATCTTTGATTTTGATTTTTTTTTGTTTCATCAAATCTCTTTGATTTTGATTTTTTAGTTTCATTAAATCTCTTTGTTTTGATTTTTTTGTTTCATCAAATCTCTTTAATTTTTTGCTTCATGAAATATCTTTGATTTTTTTTGTTTTATGAAATCTCTTTGATTTTGATTTTTTGTTTCATCAAATTTGTTTGATTTATTAGAAAGCAAAAAAAAATATTAATAAAACAATACTTGAAGTTCTTGACCAATGTCTTCACACTGTGAGACATCCTTTTATGGTAATCCTTTGATAGAGTTCAAACAATGTGCATTATGGAGGCATCATTGACCCATCTGTAATCCTTCTTGTAATTCCTATATTGCAATTGTGGGTAACAATCATAGATAGGGCTTTGCCCTTTCTTTGTTCCTAGTTTACCAACACAATTCAACCCTTTGTAGGGAAAAGTAATTTCCAGAAGATATACAATGTAGGAGTTCGTATAGATCTCCTTAGTCTTCTTTATTGTAACAAACTGATTGTGCAAATTATCACTAATTATCTTAGCCTAGTGGAATTTTGTTTCGCCCCTGAGGATCTCCTCCATGAAGTACCACATCCATTCCTCGAAGATTGAGGAAGTAGGGAGTTCCATTATCCTACTCAAGAGAATTCTGAGGTCATTGACCTCATCCACAAAGTCACTTTGATATGGCTTTTGAGGCACTTTATTGGCACTACCCCTCTTTTCGATTAGCCATGTTTGATTTATGGTTCTTTTGTAGTTGGTGGGGTCGACTTTCCACACATTTAGAGCATATTATTTCTCAGTCTCTTTCATCTTGTCAAATAGAGGGATCCCAAATGTTCTTCCAATCAAAATAGGAGTCAAATCAACGAGCACTCATCTGTCCACAGTGACTATTCTCCTAGTTTTTGGGTGGTAACATTCTATGCATCCAAAGATTAGTTCTGGGTTGACTAGAGCTAGAGGGAAACCTGTTGGTTTTGCAATCCCACTTTTCTTTACCTTCCAAGCTTCTTCAGTCTTTGGGCTAACCAAGACCCATTATCTGAATTTGTCTATACTTATGTGACCCAAATTTGTATCCTTCACCTTATCCCATTGCGAGACAATCTTGGAGGTGTACTTGACCCTATGGAACTCAAACTTCATCTTATCTTTTTCTTTTTCTCCCTTTGTAGCTTTCGCGCTCTTCTTGGCCTTATCATTCTTCTTAGCTAGTTCCATAAATCCTGCACAAAGTAGGTGTAGTAAATGCTTTGATAAATTAAGAGAGTGAAACGCTAGTTAAATCATGCTAAAATGTCATTAAATGTATCCATATGCCTCAAAGAGATCATTACATTTATGGAATTCCATAATTTTATGATTATTTGCAAGAATTACAACTTTATGGGTTGAAAAATGAGAGTTTCCATCCCACGGATGCCTCCAATGTTAAGGTAGTTAGAAATGGCTCAAAGAGCACGATAACTTGCATATAGAATTTCGCGGGGACATTTCCACATTGAAAAAACTCTAAGTTATTTTTATGTAAGCTCATTAAGTCACATGTAGAATGGAAAATGAAGTACTAGGGATTAGTTTACTTGGTTAAATTTATCTTCCATGCTTGTGTTGAAGAATATGGTGTGAAATCCACCACTCGGAAAGCTATTTAAATTTCACCACTAACAATGGCCTCGGGGCTATGATGTTCTGCAAACACCCTTTCACTTCACAATCTCTACAACGATTTTATACTTGGAAAATTTTGGGAAGTCAATTTTAGCATGTAGAGAATATCAGTAGGAGTCAGGCTAGGTCACTTGTGCTTGATATTTTAATCGCTCGGTGAATTGCAGGAACTTGGCATGTGGATGCCGCTTGTGCGAATGCTGCCAAGTGTCAGGAAATTGAGTCACAACATCTAGCTCACGGAGTGCTGCACACAAACTTTCTCATGGAGAAGCCCACATCCCGTTCGTACGTAAAATTTTCAATTTTCGTTCAAGAGGTTTAGCATGATAATATTAGCATTGATGCTTGCATCATCAAGGCCAAAAACTAAGTGCATGCAGACAATGTGAGAGCGGAAGCTGCTAGGCAGAGGGCCATTTATACTCCACCATTATTAGTGTCTTGAGTTGGGTGGATTTTCATGAATGGCATCCCAGACGAAGGAACCTACAATAACTTTAGGAAAATGATTTTGGAGACATAAGCTTCAATGTTTGTGGAAATGGTTGGGGCATAAGTCGTTAATGGGAAAGTCATTTTAGTTTTTCTGTCAACAACGACCTTGGTCCCGCGGCTCCCCGCCAATGATGTTCTGTAAGGGAAACTCCACTCTAGACAAAGACAGTTAATTTTGGATTGTTTTAATCGACACACTCACGACAAACACATGGGTGGGATCTGCCAGTCAGGAGGTCATTAGGGTTTCACCATAGTGGAATGGCTTGGGCTTTGTGTCTTCTCACCAGCGAAAATCTACATGGAGGAATTCAGGGTTTTGAATTTTGAGAGTTTATTCCTTTTAACCTTCAACTATTTTGAAAACACCATGAGTTTGCTTGTGGGAATAAGAGATGCATAGGTTGTTAACATTCATTCCATCTTGAATGGTGTTTCAAAGACTTCTTCATGTGGATGAGAACCCACAAGAAAATTCACACTCAGAGTCTTCTTGGGTTTTGGAGGAAGGTTTTGCTACCTGTCACAAACTAGGGCTTGAAATTTCAACTATAATAGTGTTTGTTCATCCATGAGTTACATAAAACATGGAAATGGGGCCACTAGTTTCTTCTTAGCCAAGCTCGATCAAACACTATTGTGTGCCTAACCATCTAAATAACCCCCTAGGCATTTAGCAAATTCAAAAACACAGAATTGAAGAAAGATGGGAGTGATTCCTAACTACTGCCAAGTGAGGGAAAAAGAATCACAATGCTCCAATCATTGAAGTTGTTAGCATAGGAAACAACTTACTCAATTTCAAATTCTAAATGCATAGGGGTGAAAATGACAATTCAAAGTTCCATATTTATAAACCTTGGTGCCATAAATGTGAGCCATAAATGTAGATATTTCGAAAAGCATGTAAAGTATGGGGTAAAAAGATGAAGGGAAGAAGCCGGTGAGTAAAAGTCCCTTGCAGAAAAATGAAAGGTGGGTGATGTAGAGAATGGCATCATGGAGATGGTGTTTCGCATGTGGAAACTCGCAAACAAAGACTCGCAGTACAATTTCCATGAATGGCAAAAGGAGGCGTGACTTTTGCATAAGGGAAACCCACATGAAACTTTTTGCATCCTCTCCAAACTTCAAGAAACTTTGGAAATTGGCCAATCATGATGGAAATTTGCAAATTGAAGGCATTTGATCAATTTGGCTATAAAGTAGGGGCACAAAAAGCGAGGAAAATGTGGTCTGACCTGACAAAGGGAAAAGAAAAAAGAAAGGGGGTCCCAAATCCAAGCGAAGCATGTGTGCAAAAAGCACAACAAATGGTGACTTTTTTGGTGAATACTCCTGAGCGTTCCAGGGATAAGGATTCATTTGGAACCCAAAATTCCTATTTTTGCAAACAAAAAGCAAGGCATCATCAGTTGAACTCGAAGCTCAAATGAGAATAAAATCCTTAATCTAATCGAGCCACAAGCATCTTAGAAATGTGTGTGCATGATGAGTTAATTCCCCTCCCTTGGAAACTATAGAGGTGAGCAACCAATCAACTAGGACAAGCTACATAGGTAATCTAACTTCAAAAGTATCCTAGACATTGCCCTGCTACCAGTCAGCCATCCATAGCCCCGACGAGGTTGTCACTACAATCCCCACAAACATTGCTCTATTGCTAGCTAGGTGTCCATAGCCTCAATAGAGTTGTTCGCACACCAACTCAATTACCTATTTATCAATTTTCCTTCTTTTCTTTTCTCTTTTCTTTCTTTTTATGCTTTTATACCTTTTATTTTCTTTTCACAATTGAATAATTCATGAGGCCTATAATAGGGTTTGGAGATTGCAGTGGAAACTGAAGCAGACTTAGGATTTTTCACTTGTTAAGGCCTCATGATAACTACCTTATAGCCCATTGGGAGCATTAAAGATATGTGTTGTAGGAGGTCTGAGATAAATGTGAAAGGATTCAAACAAGGGTTTCCTTCTTGGCCAAGCAATAGTTTAGTTGAGGAAGCTTGACTCACAGAAGTGAACACAAAATCTTTGATAACTCATGAATACTTATCCATGGAACAAAGGAAAATGCACAACAAAGTGGGCCCTATAACAATTTCAAGCACAACCACCACATTAAGACCAAACAACACCCACCAACAAAAAAAAACCAACAAAACAAGCGAAAGAAAATTAAAGTAAAACACAAAGCAAGGAACCTACTCTAACTATGTACAGGGGTGAGCTAGAACAACTCAGGCAAGGAAATAATGCTTCAAGTATTGCCCATTAACCAGAAATGGGACATCTTCTCCAATAAGGGTCTCCAGGAAAAAAAGTATTATCTCCTAGGATTTCAGAAATCTAAAAGGAGCCAAGCCAAAGCTTGTTGAATTTGTCATGTCCCCCTTTCTTCTCATGAGACTTATCCCAATACAACACGAGATCAACAATTCTAAAGGTCTTCATCTTGGCTCTACAATTGAACCATCATTTGACTATGCCCTAATGTTTGGAAAAAATTTCTACGACTTTGTCTCATTTCTCTTTTAGGTGGAACAGTTTAGCTAGATGGGCTTCAAGAAATTCTCCCTCCTTATCTAGTAGGTGTTGATAAATTACAACGTGGGAATCTTAATTTAGATCAGGAAAACATGTTCTAGACCATAAATGAGGTGGTATGGGGAATTTCCTAAGGCTACCTTATGTCAAGTGTAGTCTACCCATAGAGCAAACCATAACTAGGTGTGTTAATCCTTTGGGTTCTTATCTAGCAGCTTACAGATCACTATCAAGAAATTTTTGTTAGTGGACTCAGCTAACCCATTACCTTGAGGATAGTAGTTTGATGAGAATTTTAGCACAATTCCATAATTGAAAGTCCAACCCACAAATTTGAGAGAAGCAAAGGCCAAACCATTATCACATACAATAGCAAAAGGACATTCAAAATGATTGATAATATAGCTTTCAAGAAAATTAATTACTACCTTTGTTGTACATGGTCTACAAGCAATAGCCTCTGTCCATCTAGTACAATAATCAGTTGTGGTTAGAATGCACATGTGTCCCATGGAAGATGGTGGGTTGATTGGACCAATGAAGTCTAGTCTCCACTAGGTGAATGGCCTTACCTCGACAACCAGCTATAATGGAACAATAACATACCTCTCTCGGGTGGCAGCAGTCTAGAAAACATGACAGGCCCGAATATGATGGTGAGCATCTTTGAATAGTGTAGGCTAGTAGTAGCTAGCTCATAGAATTTGGTGGGTTGTGGAAGGACTAGATCCATGTCCCATTCTAAAATTCCTTGAGTACTTCAACTGCTTCAGATTTCCCTAGGCACCAAAGGTAGATCCCTTCATGGTTCTTCTTGTACAACATGGCATCTTTTAGCATATAGCTGCTACTTTTTAACTGTAGGGCTCATTTTTGGACCCCTTGTAAGCGTGGTGGGAATTTTTAGTTTAGAAAATAGTATATGATGTCATCATACCAATCATCTGGAGAAACATCCTCCAAGTTGTACTCCTAAGAAGTGAGTTTTGGTTCAGTTTCTACAATCGTGTGTGTAAGAGCCTGACCTTGAACTAGCTTCATAGGTTGTATTTTCATATCATACTCCTACAACAATGTAACCCACTTTGCTCGCCTTTCCCCAAGCTAATTTTTCATGAGCAATATCTTAACGGCTAGGTTTGGGCAATAAAAAATGCATTATTCCTCAAGATGTAGTACCTAAAATTCTTGACTCTGTGGACCAAGACATATGCTTACTTATCAAGATTAGGATAGTGCAATTCAACATCCTTCAATGGAGCACTCGTGAAGGAAATAGGGTGCTCACTTCCTTGGTTGTCTTTCTACGTCAACATGCTGGCACATGAGTGATCTGAGGTGAATGAGTATATATAGAATGACTTTGTATAATTGGTGCTCACTAAGACAGGAGTGTCTATGATGGCCTTCTTTATTTCTATAAAAGTTTGTTTTGCCTCTAGTATCCATTTGACCTTAGCATCCTGCTTAAGCATAACATTCATTGGTTTCATGATCTCAGCAAACCTTGTGATAAAATTCCTTACAAAAGTAATCTTCCCAAAGAAGGACTTCATTTTTTTCTTGCTTCTAGGGGGTTGAATCTTTAAGATAGCCTGAATGCATTTTGTTTCAATTGATATGCCATTCTCCAAGATTACATGACCTAGCAATTTCCCTTCAGTTACTCCAAAGATACACTTCTTTGGATTTAATGAAATACCAACTTCTCTGCACTTCTAGAAGACCTTACATAAATTAGATGTAATCTTCTCTCTTCTTTAAAAACACTGTGAGGTCATCCTTGTAGATGATGTATTTTTCAATCAAATCCTTGAAGGAAATATCCATGGAACACTGAAATGTCGCCCCTATTTTGATTAAGCCAAAAGGCATCCTTTTGTATGAAAATGTGTCCCATTTTTGTACTGAAGGCAATCTTGTGTCTATCTTCATATTGCACCATTATCTCATTGTATCTCGAGTATCCATCAAGGAAGTACATCATTTTTGAGCCATTGATAATTTGCAATACTTCATCCAATGAAGGCATTGGATAGTTATCCTTTTTTGAGGCTCAGTTTAAATTTCTAAAATCCATGCATAGCCTAATTTCTCCATTCTTCTTTCAGGCTGGAACCAAATTGGCCACCCAAGTGGAATGTCAGATAGGGAAGATAATACATGTGGATAGCAACTTCTTCACCTCTTTGAAAATAATAGGTTTCAATAGTGCATTGATTGGTCGTTGTCGCCGCCTAAAGAGCTTTGCATCTAGCTTGAGGGGGATAGTGTGAGTGATGATTGAAGTATCATAGGTCTTGAGGTCCTCATAACCCAAAGCTATCACATCATGTTACATCTAAAATACATCAATTATCCCTTTCCTTTCTTCTGGAGTGTAGACCTTGCCAATAAAAACATCCTTTACATTTTCTGTAGTACCTAGATTATGTCTATCACATTGATTGTCTATGGTGTTCCTTTTGGATTGTTGATAATGATCCCTTATATGGTCAAGGTCAAAGATCCTTTCTAACTAAACTATAACTATGGGTATTGTGTTTTTTTTAAGTTAACGACCCATTCTATATCGAGTTCAACCTCCTCAGGTTCTACTTCGTCTATGATCTAGAAGGCAAACACATTTGAGTTGGTAATGGAATCTAGGATATGCTTGTCATCCTCAAACACTTGAAAATTGGTCACATTGTTAGGCACAAACAGGGTGGGGGTGAGTTCTACTATGAACTTCTTTAGGCTAGTTAATGAAAAAGGTTGCAGGGTGCTAGTTGCTTGTGCTAATGCATTAGCAGTTTGGTTCTTACCTTGGGGGATTAGTTGGATATTAAAGGAATCAAACCCTTCTATTATATCCCACACCCTATGCCTATAGTTGGCTAACCTTTGGTCATGGAATAAGTACAATTTTTTGACTCGTTTGACAACTAGCTCTGAATCCCCAAATACTTGCAATATTTTGACCCTTTTTCGTAGTGCCATCAACAATCCATGCACCGATGCTTCATACTCCACTACATTATTGGTACAATAGAATTACAATTTATGTGCAACAAAGAAGGTCTTACCCAAGGGACTGATTAACTCAAAGCCTACTCCTACTCCTTGCTTGGATTTGGATCCATCGAAGTGCAATATCCAAAACTTGGAAGGGCATCCTCCTTTGGAGCTGATAGGGCACACCTCAATTCTAGGAAGCATATCCAATCCTTCACCCTCGGGTTGTTTACATTCAAACTGGTTTTGATTTTGCTTCCATTTCAAAACTTCTACCTGAGTTATCTACCTCTTAATGTGATCTACCACTATCTGGCATAAATAACACTCAAATTTAGAATGAGATACATTGTGTATTTTGCACTAGTTAGGAAGTAATAGCTCCTTGAAATCCATTCTAGCTCCTAGACTAAGCTGATCTTGTATGTACTTCTGCATGAACTCCTAAAAGCCATCAAACAAGCCTAGGCTGCAATCTTCTTGAAAATATTCATTATCATATTCAATCAATGATTTTGTGCTATTAGGAATGGTGGTTAAGTTGGGAGAGGTGTGACAACACAAGAAATTTTGCCTCCTCTTCTTCACCTTCGTACATAACTGGGAGATAATTTCCCAATTTTGTTTCTACAAACAACACTTCATTCATCTTGTTGTACTCAGTTATCATAAATATCATCTTGGGCTCATGTTTAATCTAAATCTGATCAGGTAGCCCCTTCCAAGGTAGCCATACATGGTTATAATTAGTTGAAGTATAACCATTGAGATCCTAGGTGAAATATTTTCTCAATATCACACCATAGGTATTGGGGATGTCTACAACTTGGATATCAATAACCCATTGCCTTCTTTCGAAGCTTTGCCTAGAATTTTAACCTCGTTCATAATTCTACCTTGAATTTGGGCCCGAATCATGATTGTCTTGATGGTAGTTAGCTTAAATGCTTATTTGAGATGTTTGTAGCTGATTGTTTTGGTTTCTCAAGTGAGTAACCTCGGTGGTCAACTTCTTTACTTGCTCAACCAATTCATCAATTTGTTCCCTGTCTGAATTGCTTTGTGTTGGTACAAAATTTTGGAGAAAGATAAGGTGTGTTATGGACAGATTTTTATAAGCAATTGAAACTTCAAAATTCTACAAGTATGAAGGTATGTTGGGTTGTTGCGAATAAGTTTTCTGATTTGATTTTTGTAGATAACTGGGTGTTGGTGGAGCCTGATTCAATGGAGGCCCTGGATGTGGCACAATGGGCAGCTGAGGGACCTGAATCATTGATGGCATTTTATTGGATAAGGCATGGTCAAGCCCATGGACTTGTCTAGGATTGGTAGTAGGTCCCAATGAGGGTAGTGGACCAGTCAAATGTTGTCCCAAATATGTGCTTTCCTTAATTGCTTCTGCATAGAAATCTACCAAACGTGCAGGAGGTTGATGCATTTACTTGACTAAGGCTAAGGTGAGATTATCTAAGGTAGCATAGTATACTACTCTTGTTGAAGCATCATCAACCACATAGGGTGGTTGTAATCTCATATATGCTCGATGAAATATGTTGTTAAAGGAGCTGATTGGTTCATTAACTTCCCTTCTAATGGACATAAATTGTTGGTATAGATTTGTGGGGCTGATTGGAATTTTGAATTTTTGCAGGAAGGTATCCTTCATCTAGTCCCACGAAGTGATGGATCCTATAGGTAGATGGATATACCAATAAAATGCTTATTCCCCTAATGAATATGGGAAATTCCTACAAGCAACATCCTCATGTTCAATTTGTTTGTTCTTGAGGGTAGTTTGGAAGATTTTGATGCGTTCTTCAGTTGTCCTCTAAGGATTGTTCCTATAGAATTTGGAGCAAAATGTTTCTAGATTCTTTGACATATCGTGGTACTCATTGAAGAAAAATGGTGAGGGTTTTTTTCCCAACCAAGCCATTTGTGGACGTGGGGGTGGTAAGCATTGAGTTGCAACAACTTGTGACTGAGATATGGTGGCTGCAATAGTTTGGATGTGGTTGATAAATGGAGAAGAAGCTGGTTGGGGTGAGGGGTATAATGGAGATAGAGGAGATGGAGGTCAAGTGGGTGGTGTTGATTTTGAAGCATCCCCTTTCTTGGCTCTTCGAGTCCTAGTAGGGGTCTTTAATTCTTGAAACTCTTCTTTATCTAGTGTAGATTTGGTTACCTTGTAAAATCTTTCTGGAGAGAATGACCCGATTTGATTCAACTTCATCCAAAGGCCCTCCTTTTAGCGCTAGTTCTATTCATGGGTGTTTTTGCAATTCTCAACAAAGAAAAAATATAAGTGTAATGTCTCTCTTGAAAGGTAATAATCTGCAACTAAGTTTTAGAAAATCACCACAAGTTCTCTTGGATGTCAGGTCATGACAGTGCATAAACAACTCAGTTGATGATGTGTGATTTGTTGGTAATCACAAGAGGCCTTTATGGTTGACAAAGCATGGAAGTTATGGGTCTATAATTAAGTGTTAGAATTCTAGAAATGGTGTACAATAGCAACACATTTATAACAATAGTTTGAAACTTATCTTGTTCATTAGATTTAGCAATGTAGTGATGTTGGAAACTTAAATTTAACTCAAATTTTAAAGAAAATTCAAAAGGTTTAAGGATTTAGATATTATCCTAGTTCTAAATCTATGAATGGTAGCAACAATAACAAGTATTGCAGTAGATAGACTCCCCAAAAACTAAGTTTTTCTTAACCAACATTAATCTATAGTATCACAAAACTAGTGCCATCTTCTAAGGTTCTTTGTGGATTTTCAAACTGTAACATTCATCCATTAAGAATGAATATACAATTGAACTTAGGTGTAGCAAATGAATAAGCTTGGACTAGCTTTACAAATTGACTTAGCATCAATAAATCATAAAAAGCATGAGTTGGAAGTGCATCAAATACAACACATGACCACCATTAAAGATACTCATTAACTAACAAGTTGAAAATGAGAGTAAACAGTAAATACACTAAATTGAAATGAAATATGGAGGTTGAATCATGGACACATAAAGAGCAATACACCAAGAAATCATCAACTTTCAATGCTTTTCTTATATATTGCTGCAAAATGTCTTTTACAACAACTCATCTCTCTCTTGAAAATGAGAGGATGCCCCTATTTATAGTTTTCTAAAAGCTAAATGAATGGCCAAGATTAATTTCCAATGAATGGATCAGATTCATTATAACTTAAGGTTTTCACATCACCCAATACAAGTACAAAATTTTACAATATAAAAATTGCCACTATTTGTCTTTTCCTATTTTATCTTTTAGCCAATTTTGTCTTGTAGCTTATTTTGTCTTGTAGATACTTTAACAAGTATTTGTCCTCTATTATGGGGTTTCCAACCTCTTTTTGCACTAAACCATAGTGGACAAATTTCCTTATAACTGTCGAGAGTTTAGCCCATTCTAAAAAATATGACTTGATATTGTAAGCAATCATTCAAAATTCTCCCATTAGCTCATCATGCTATTTTACACACATATCTCTTGCCTAAATGATCTGATCTAATCATGTGAAGGATCATGTGACAAAGTCCATGAAATTTGTAGTCAAAATATTGTCGACTCCCTACTCCATCTTCTTCAAGAATCCACGTTTAATTGATTCAAGATCTAATTCTTAAGCCAACATTTTATCTCTGGTGAGCAACTCTAGGATTTCATCACATTCTTGTTAACTACTGAAATTGCACCCTAGCTAAGCTACATGATCTAACAAGTTTAAGATGCAGGACTTAGAATTTTTAGAGAAACATGGGAAGACCTCTAAAGCTATGGGTCACTTATAAGTAGAGGTCAACCTCTGGAGAAGGCCGACTTCCTATTAGTTATCACCTAAAACTAGTTTATTGAACTTGTTGAGGAAAAGGGGAGAAAGATATCATAAGCAGAAAAAATATTAATCCCTAATGCCTTAAAAGGTGAAACACCAAATATTTTGTGACAAACACTACCGCATAACATACACAATGAGCTCAATAAAGTAGCTTACTGAGAGACTCAAAGCAAACCTTTTTACATGTTCATGTATAAATATTTCATAAGAAGGTTTTGGTGTTCATAGAATCAGAAGGAAAATTGTAATCTTTCACAACTAATCACTGATAAACATCATGACACAACTTATGACCTACACAAACTATGCATTTATCTGTTTAGAGGTGTTGAAAAATGAGACATACATCCAAGGATTAAAGTATAAATCACAAAAAAAATACATCAATCATCCAACTACACATAAGAAACAGTGTTGAGAAGGTCAAAATCACTGCATCTTATTGAAATTCAAAGTAAAATACTATAGTACATGCCTGCAAATGAGTTACAGAACTCTGAATTTCCTCCAAGGACTCCAAAATGAGTTACTCCACAGAAAAGCCTAAGTCAGAACTAAGTCATAATGAGTTACAAAAGTAATATATTACAAAGTTTCAAGTAGCTCCACTCAAAAAGGTTCTAGAAACCTCATTTTCGTAAGCCCCTAAAAAGCCAAAATTATAGCATCCATATCCACTCCAAAAGGCATCAATATGCATGAAAAAGTCTTGTTTGACCAATTCCACCATAATGACTCCACAAATTGCTCTCCAAAATCTCTCAAAAACAATTAAAACCTCCTAAATGCCCTCCTTATGTTTGCAAACTGATATCAACCTCCCCATATTCTTAGAAAATCATAAAAAACCCTCCATCTTTCTCTCCCAAGACTTGGTCATATAAACACATGCTCCTATTTTCCCTCCAAATCATAACTCAAAGCATAACTTTTTCCTTTATGAGTTGAGAGCTTCTAATAATTTGCATCAAAATAATATTTACCCTTAGGTGATTTATAAATATCACTAAGGTAAATATTTTACATTTTTAAATATATGCAAAAATAATAAAAGAAAAAAAAAAGTCTTAAAAGACTTATGTTATAAAGAAGGGAAAATAAGGCATAAGGTAAATTTCTAGCCTCTCACGGGTTCCATTTTTTTTTTTTTCCATTTTTAAAACAATGACAAAAAATGTCAAGCATGGATCGACTAGGGTTATGAGAACCCTAAATCAAAATGAAACTTTCATTTTATTTTCACAAGGCTTCTGGAGGAAGCTTGGCACTGCCATTAGAGGTCTGTTTGGAGCTTGATCTTTCAATTTATTATTGTTTGTGAAGGTTTCCTTGAAGATCTTTAGCATAAAATGCATATTAATTATTTCAATATTTTGTATTTTTCATTTTCTCTATTGTTTGCAACATTTCCCTTCAAGAAAATAGGAATTTTTGTAGAAAAAATTTGTAAGCAACAACTATATGTGAAATTTATGTCTTCTTTGTTAGACATATATAATTTTGTTGCACCTTCTTTGACATCTACATGAATTGTAAAGAGCCAAAACCGTGGGCTATAGAGTTTTACAATTCAATGTTCACTCATGATTGCCATGGTTTAGTTTTATGAAACTTGACTGAGGTTGCATAAGTTTTCCTTTGGAGATTATGTGAGTAAGCATTTTAGAACATTCATTGTATTTGGTCCATTGAGGGCTTCACAACTAATCAGATTTTTATGCAAACACTTAAGACTCATTTTCTTGGCCATGGCTTCTCACAAATGCAAAAACTTATCCTTTTGTATAGCCATGGGTATTGAGGGTTTCAACACTCATTTTGGGTCGAGGGTTTGATCATTCAACATGCCTTGTTTTTCCTTGTATCTTCTATTTCATTATGGCATAGACTAATTTTCACCTTACAACATTCTTTCTTTTGTAGAAATTTGTAGAAAAACTGAAATAAGTTTATCCTTGTATTTTATGGAAAATACACCCAAAAACCCCACCCGCGACCTATACTTTGGATATCCATTTTCACTTTGAAACCCAAAAATGGTTCTGGATTGAGTTTGAATAATTTAAAAACAAGGGTTTTGCATTTCTTTTTCTATAGCATTATTGATTTCTTTCTTGAAATAAACCCCAAAAGTTTTATTTTTTGTACCTTTGTGGCCACGGGTTGTGTCTATTTCCTTCTTGTCTTCATATCAATGGTTTTCTCCTTAATCAGAAGTTGGTTGTCAAACTATCTATACTATCCATGATACATTCACATTTGTATGATAAAACATACACTACTTTTGTGTGAAAACAAAGCTTCAACTTATTAGAACAAGAAAAATGAGAATTTTTGTAGTATAATATTGAATCATTGGCTGCAGCCAAGCTTGTACTTTTCTGGGTATCATTTAGTCATTTTCAAAGCTTGCACAAGCTTGAATTCTCTTTCTAAGTTATGCCATTCATGTCCTACCACAGGGATATCAATGCAATGGTATCTTTTTATATTTATGACATAAATGATCTCTTTCATATAAGGACTTTTATGATTACCCCATGTAAACTTTCATGCCTTAGTCTTTTCCAAATGATTCACAATTTGTTTCTATGAATGATACACTAGCAATATATTGAATCCATCTAAGGTTATCATTTTAATCTCTTGATTTCCTTCCAAAATTGTCCTCTTAAAGACTATGATACCTGTTCTTTCATAGGACTGTACTCTATGGAGATGCTAAATCTGGATCTCATTGTCTTATACAACAACATAATGTATTACCCCTTCATTTTCTCCCCAAATCTTGTAGCATTTTCATAATATGTTGTTGTACTTCATGTTACTTTTTCTTAATGTTTTCTTATTATTTGAATTTAGTAGTTGCATCATTTTGGGATATCCTTTAACAGGGTCTACCACTGTACTAGATGAATACAATTGTTTTGTTTATGAAAATAAGACCAAACTATCTTTTGAATCTGTGATTGCATATGCTAGTTAAGTACCTCTTGAATACCCAGTTTAATCCTCAACTGATCATGTATTCAACTTATTGCATGATACTAAACCCAATGTGTACACCTCACTGCCTTAATATGCATTGCTTTTTGTGACATAGTGATTTGAATTATGTATCATATTCAGAGACAGTGTTAAGTACTCTCTTGATGAATCTTTGAAATTCTTCTTATTGTCAATGAGCAATGTAATTTTTACTTAAAATTTATTATATGAGCTAAGCTCAGCCCTTGTGGGAGCCACATTTTCCCCACTCATATTGAATTAAAACATGATTGCACCTGTAGCTGCACATGAAGCAAACAAGTTAGAAAACATATGTGCATTTCAAGTGTGTTTGATAATTCCAATGATTTTCTAGGACACTTGTTATGCACATGTTTATTTAATGCAAATCAGGACCAATTTACACATGTATGAGTAGATGAACATGTATGGTATGTAACCTGTCATTACTTAGAGTGTTTCTCTAACATATTTCTTTGATTTATTGCAGGAAATAGGAGTATCAAGGAGCTAGGAAGGCTAGGACAACTCAGAAAACAGCTAGACAAGAATACTCGATAGAACCAGTCATTCACAGGCAATGACTGGTTACCCTCCTTACATGCACTTTGTTTTCATTTGTTTTCTTATTCATGTATATGTTGATTTTGTTTTGCATTGAATAAGAAAGAAACAATTAAACTAATGGCTTGTGTGAGTTAAATGAATATTGCAAATGTAATTTTCCTTTCTTCTTTCTATCAATGGCTTCTACCTGATTGAGCCATGGGTGAAAATATAATAACAATTCTAACAAATTTTCGATGACATAAGTGAAAACAATATCCAACTCACTAATTGATTTCTCCAAAACTCCCTTTCTGAACTCAAAATTGAATAACTAGGCCTCAAGAAGCCAGTGTCCTTTGAAAAAGCCATTTCTTCCTCCCAAATTGTTGCAAACAACTTCAAAATGCATTTCAGTTTGGGGCACGTCATATTATACAAGGGAAATCCTTGGTGACCTTTGCCTCTTTTGTGATCTCATCCTTCAAAATGAAAAAAATGATTGTGCATTTCAACCTTGTGACATATGACTTTAGTGCCTATTTTTGCCACCCTCTTGAGCCAATCCGTAGCGGATTTGGTCCAAGTTCTCATTTTCTCCATTTTATTAATTTCTTCTTTTAATAATAGAGTAGGTCTTGGTGATCCTACTGGAGCTTCTTCTTTGCATGCGGTTGATTGTTGTATAAAGGCCATCAATTCAATCACCTGTGCTTTCAGCTATTCCTTCATGGCATGATATTTTTCTAGTTGCCGTAGGATAGTAGTGAAAGACCCTTGGAATTCATCAATATTTTGTGCTCTAGAATTAGGGCCTAGGTTGATGGTTGCCACCTGATAATTCTTTGGCCTGTATAGTGTCTACATCCTTGTCTGTAGTCAAAGTTGTCACTTGGATTATGTGAGACCTTGACACATTTGTTGTAATATGGGACTTGATTTTTGGATTTTTCCTCTCCATTGTCTTACCCTGAGCTCTAGCCAATATGGCTTCCAAGCGAGCCTTAGGATCAGGAAGCACTGGGGATTTTCTCTTTAGTTTTTACTCTAACTAAGAGGGGATTTCTATTTTTTGATCAAGGGATGTAGTGTTCAATTCATTGTTTGTATCCTCTTGATCCCTTTGAGGCTCTTTTCCTTCATTTTTGAGATAATTTTCCATGTTCTCTTCTTCATTATCTTACCCTTTTTCTTGCATTATTGTCTTTCCTTTGTCAAAATCTAGCTTTGTACCTCAGGTAGATTCAATATCTTCCTCTTGTGTAGGCTCTTCACTTCCCTTAGGCTCAACCTTAGCTTTTGTACTAGGATCAACATTCTTCTTACTTGTATTTTCCTATTCTTTATCTTGTTATTCTTTTGGAGGCACTTCTTCATTCTATAGTCCCTCATCTTGGCTGGCTTCTAGGATTTCATCATCCTTCCCTACATTAATCTCTATGCCAATTTTGTCTTCCTTAGAGCAATACTCCTTTGAACTTGCCTCTTTTCCATCTTGCTCTTCATGTTGTTCATCTTCTATTTCCTGGTCAAGGGTCTCCACATCATAGTAAGTGTCAAACCTGCTCATATTCCTATCCTTGGGCATTTGTTTCCCCTCTTCATCTGAAGCAGCCTCATCTAAATAAACAATCCTCAGATCATCTTCAACATGCTTGTGATAAACATCATGCTCTGAGTCTTTAGGATCCTCAGTGATATCAACTATTTATTTAAGTTGCTCCTCGCTTCATCTCTCCATCTCCTCACATATTTTCATGGCGGTTTCCATCTTGTGTGGCTCGGTAGGAGGTGGAGGGACAGGTAGTGAAGCAATAAGTTGAGCCATAAATAATTTATCCTGAAGAGTTAAAATAATTTCTAAAAATTAAGGTGGCATGTTTTGTAAATAAGAGACAAAGGTTTGGGACAATGAAATAGGTTCCATAGAGGTAGTGGGCATAGAGGGTGGTTAGGTGGAGAAAGTAGGCAATGGGGGTAGAAGCGAGGAAGATGATATAGGAGAGGAGGTTGATGATGAGGAGTCAACCACAACCACAAGAGTAGTCAGGAAAGCAGAGGTAAGGTGGACAAAGATGTCTACAATGGGTGGGGATGATATAGGCAATGATAATGGAGTGGAAGGAGATGGTGCAGTTATGGCAGTTGGGAGCATGGAAGTGGTACATGAAGGTGATTATATTGCTTAGCTTCCTCCTCTTATGGCTAGGACTCTTCTTCTTGAATAGTGGGCATATCAGGAATGAGGGTTCCCATTCTCTTGGCCTTCCTAGGGGGCCTTTGTCCTTCAACCTCCTTTCTAGTGTATACCTCTTTCTTGGGTTGCCAGTTTGACACCTCTTTTCTCTTCTTTGATCGGGTGATAGGTGGTGACTTTGGAGCCTCCTCCACAGAACCTGCACTAGTGCCACTTTTAGTTTCACTTTCAATATCATCTTCTATTTCTCTATATGTCAACTCCTTGCCCTGTTGTTGCAATTGAGCCACTTGATTATCCAACCATTTATTGGTTCTTTTTTTTATCAGGTGGGTGACTATGTCCAAATCTGTGACCTCTAGCTTAGTCCTATCAATAAATGGCAACAAAACTTTGGCAAGAGCATTGTATCCTTCATCCAATTTTTCATCATTGACCACTTGGTCAAGAACCAAAAATAGATCAATGGAATTCACAAATTTTGTTGTCATTCTCATGTAGTGCCTTCTATGGACCTCATGGTCATCATCACAATTTTCCCAAAAGTCTTCAATATGGGGCCTGTGGGCATATTGTCTTCCAACCTACTTCTTTAATTTTCCTAAAGGGTCTAGGCCTCCTCGTTCTATATGCAATTCCAAGTTGTATTCTACAAGTTCCTTTTTAGAATAGTTTGCACAAGGGGCAACAAGGCACGAATACACTCCTTGACTAAAAGCTATAGGGTATGGAACCCTAGCATAGTGCTTCTCATGTAGCAATGAATGGGTCATTTACAGCTATCAAGTCAACTCCAATAAAAACCATTCTATCACTAGGGTACCTTGGCAGACGATATGGGAACCCTTAGAATCCCTCAACCCTTATGTAAGTAAACTTGGGGAACTAAATGAATTAGTACCCGAAGTTCTTGACCAATGCCTTTGTGTTGTGAGACATTCTTTTATGGTAATCCTTTGATAGAGTTTTAACAATATGCATTATGAAGGCATTATTGACCCATCTTTAATCCTTCTTGTAATTCCTATATTGCAATTGTGGTTAACAATCATAGAGAGGGGTTTCCCCTTTCTTTGTTCCTAGTTCACTAACATAATTCAAACCTTTGTAGGGAAAAGTAACTAACATAAGATATACAATGTAGGACATCATATAGAAATCCTTAGTCTTCTTTACTGCAAAAAAATGATTGTGCAAATTATCATTGATTATCTTAGCCCAGTGGAATTTTGTTTCACCCTTAAGGATCCACTCCATGAAGTACCACATCCATTCCTCAAAGATTGAGGAAGCAAGGAGTCCCATTATCTTGCTCAAGAGCATTATGAGGTCACTCTGATATAGATTTTGAGGCACTTTATTGGCACTACCCCTCTTTTTGATCATCCATGTATGGTTATGGTTCTTTTGCAATAAGTGGTGTTGGCTTTCCACATATTTAGAGCATATTCTTTCTCAGTCTATTCCATCTTGTCAAATAGAGGGATCCCAAATGTTCTTCCGATCGACATAGGAGTCAAATTAGCTAGCACCCATCTGTCCACAATGACTATTCACCTAGTTTGTGGGTGTTAACATTCTCTACATCCAAAGATAAGTTTTGGGCTTACTAGAGCTGGAGGGAAACCTGCTGCTTTTGCAATCCACTTTTATTTACCTTCTAAGCTTCTTCAATCTTTGAGCTGGCTAAGACCGGTTGTCTGAATTTGTCTATGCTTATGTGACCCAAATCTATATCCTTCACCTTATTCCATTGTGAGACAATCTTTGAGGCATACTCAACCCCATGGAACTCATACTTCATCTTATCCTTTTCTTTTTCTCCCTTTTTAGCTTTTGCGCTCTTCTTGGCCTTATCAGTCTTCTCAACTGGTTCCATAAATCCTATACAAAGAATGCATATTAAATGCTTCGATAAATCAAGGGAGTGAAATTCTAGTTAAATCATGCAAAAATTTCATTAAATGCCTCCATATACCTCAAAGAGATCATTACATTTATGGAATTCCATCATTTTATCCTTATTTGCAAGACTTGTAGCTTTGTTGGTTGAACAATGCGGGTTTCCGTCCCATGGATACCTCTAGTGTTAAGGCTGTTAGAAACAGCTCAGAGAACACAAAAACCTATAGACAAAATTTTGTGGAGATATTTCTACATTGACAAAACTCTAAGTTATTTTGATGTAAGCTCTTTAAGTCACATGCAAAATGGAAATTGAAGCACTGGGGATCAATTTACTTGGTTAAATTTGTCGTCTAGGCTTGTGTGGAAGACTATGGTACATAAGCCACCACTTGGAAAGCTATTTAAATTCCACTGCTAACAACAACCTCAAGGATACGATGTTCCAAAAATTCCCTTCCACCTTGCAATCTCCACAACGATTTTATACTTGGAAAATTTTGGGAAGTCAATTTTAACACATAGAGAATATAGGTAGGATTTGGGTTAAGTCACTTGT
Organism: Sequoia sempervirens; assembly: GCA_007258455.2. Taxonomy (NCBI): domain Eukaryota; kingdom Viridiplantae; phylum Streptophyta; class Pinopsida; order Cupressales; family Cupressaceae; genus Sequoia; species Sequoia sempervirens. The sequence continues at coordinate 587,092,116 of VDFB02058242.1, forward strand.
GCTTGAGATTTTAATCACAGAAAATTGTGGGAATTTGGAATGTAGATTTTTCTTGTGTGAATGCCGCCAAGTGTTAGGCAGTTAAGTCATGAAATCTGGCTCATGGAGTTCCACACATAGCCTTCCACATGGAGAAGATTGCATCTCATTCGTACTTAACATTTTCAATTTTCATTCTAGAGGGTTAGCATGATAATATTAGAATTGATACTTACATCATCAGGGCTAGACATTAAGCACATGCAGAAAGTGTGAGAGCGGAAGCCACTAGGCAGAGGGCCATTTATACTCTATCGTTATTAATGTCTTGAGTCAGGAAACTTTCTGTGAACGACACCCTGCATGGAGGAACCCACAATAACTTTAGGACTTAGTGATTTTGGATACTTAAGCTTCAATGTTTGTAGAAATTATTGTAGTGGAATCCACCGATGGGAAAGCCACATTATTTTTTCTATTAACAATGGCCTTGGTCCCACGGTTCCCTGCCAATGGTGTTCCACAAGCGAAATTCTACACTAGACAAAGAGTTAGCCAATTTTGGATCATTTTAATTGACGCGCTCACAGTAAACACATGGGTAGGATTTTCCAGTCAGAAGGTCATTAAGGTTTCACCATAGTGGAACAGCTTGGGATTTGCATCTTCTCGTGAGCAAAAATCTTCATGGAGGAATCTGTAAGGGTTTTGAATTTTGAGTGTTTATTCCTTTTAACCTTCAATAGTTTTGAAAACACTGTGAGTTCACTTGTGGGAACAAGAGATGTAGAGGTTGTTAACATTCACGCCGTCTTGAAAGGAATTTCAAAGAATTATTCACACAAATGAAAAATTGCTAGAAAATTCACACTCAGAGTCTTCTTGGGTTTTGGAGGAAGGTTTTGCTACCTGCCACAAGCTAGGGCTCAAAATTTTGACTGTGACAATGTTCGTTCATCCATGAGTTACATCAAATGTGGACATGGGCCCACTAGTTTCTAATTAGCCAGATTTGATCAAACCCTACTGCATGCATAACCATCTAAACAACCCCCCTCAACATTATTGTTCCCAAACCCTAGGCATTCAACAAATTCAAAAACACATAAATGAAGAAAGATGGGAGTGATTCCTACTTGTTGTCTTGTGAGGGAAGAAGAATCACAACACTCCAATCGTCGAAGTTGTTAGCACACTTAATGGCTTACTCAATTTTGAATTCCAAATGTGTAGGGGTAAAAATAACAAGCTAGAGTCCCATATTTATAAACCTTAGTGCCATAAATGCAAGTATTTTAAAAAGTGTGTGAAGTATGGGGCAGAAAGACAAAGGGAAAAAGTCAGTGAGTAAAATTCATTTGTGGAAAAATGAAAGGTGGATGTCATAGAGGACGGTGTTGTGGATATGGCATCTCGCATGCAATGATTCGTGAGAAGAGACTCGTAGTACAATTTTCGTAGATGAAAAAAGGAGTGACTTCCACAGAAGGGAAACCTGCATGAAACTTTCTGCATTCTCTTCGAACTTCAAGAAACTTTGGAAATTGGCTAGTCATGATGGAAACTTTCAATTTGAAGGCATTTGATCAATTTGGCTCTAAAGTAGGGGCACAAAAAATGAGGCAAATGTGGTTTTACCTAGCAAAAGGCAAAGCAAAAAGAAGGGGGGTTCTCGATCCAAGTGGGGCATGTGTGCAGAAGGCCAAACAACACTCTCAATAATACTCTTCAATCTTATATTGTAGTAGTAGTCCTTACTTCTTGTAGAGTATCCAAGGAAGATTCCTTCATCAAAACTTGCATCAAACTTTCCTAAGTTTTCTTCATCTCTTTGGATATAGCATTTTCTTCCAAAACCTCTAAAATATTTCATAGTAGGAGGTTTACCATACCATAACTCATAGGGAGTCTTTGAACTATTCACTTTTGCTTGACCTCTATTAAGATTGTAGACTGCAGTATGAATTTCTTCTCTCCAATAGACATTTAGAAGATTGGATTCTTTCATCATTGTCCTAGTTGCTTCTTGAATTATTCTATTTTTCCTTTCCACAACTCCATTCTATTGAGGAGCTTTCAGAGCTAATAAATACCTTCTTATTCCATGATCTTCACAAAAATTGTTAAACTCATTCCATGTAAAATGACCACCTCTATTAGATCTCAAACATTTGATTTTCAAATTCATTTCATTCTCAGCCATAGCCTTAAATGCTTTAAACTTGTCTAGAGCTTTTGATTTTTCTTTGAGAAATGTAACGCAAGCCATTTTAGAATAATCATCAATTAATAACATGAAATACATGTCGCCACATGAGCTTCTAATTTTGGTAGGTCCACATAGATATATATGCACTAACTCCAAGGGACCTGTGGTAGAGTATTCTTTTGTCTTAAATCTTGTCTTTGTTTTCTCTCCAACTTGACATTCTTTGTAGACTACATTGATAAGTTTTATAATCTTTGACAAATCTTTGACAACATCAGTTGAACTTATCATCGTTAGGCTATCAAAACTAATGTGGTCCATTCTTCTATGCCATAGCCAACTTTCATTAGTTTGAGACATAAAGCACTTTACACCACTACCTTTGAGTTGATGGACATTACCTCTTGTCCTTGTTCCAACAACAACCAGAGTACCGAAGCTTCTTTTTCTAATTTCACAACCACCATTTTGAAATAAAAGAATATATACTTTGCTACACATTATTCCTACACTTAGAAGATTATGTCATAGACCAATATCATCTATTTTATGCTTTCCATCAAAACTAATTGAACCTATTTCCACAAAACTTAGCAGATGTATCATAACCAAAATTAACGAGATCACCATCATGCTTTTCAAGCTTTAAAAACTTACTCTTATCACCTATCATATGATTTGAGCATATGTCGTAAATGATCCAGTAATTCTTCTCCTCTCTAGCATGAAATGTAGTCAACATCTAGTTCCTTCAATGTTATGATCTATTTTTCAAGCACTTTCCTTCACACATCTTTCAATATTAGTAGAATTAGTTCCAAAATTTAAAGCCATGAACAAGCATTGATCACTTCCTTAATCCAGATAATATGATTATTCATCATCAGATACACCATTTTCCTTGTCAGCATAATAACTCTTTTTGACAAATTTACCCTTATGATCTTTTTGTTTGTCAATAGTAACTTTGATTGGACACTTAGACTTGATTTACAAGGAACATAGGATTAGATTTTCTACTTTTCAAGAGGAGCAATAACTCATTATTGCTAGCAAGATGGATGTGCTAACACCACCTATTACCAATTTTTTGCTACAACTCAATTAGTGGAGCTGACTAAACACTGTTATATTTGAAAGTGAAAAATACAATTGTTTCTGCATATGCTAAGTGCTGATTGTATTTGGCTTATCATTTTTTAAGTGATAGTTATGCATTGAGATGAGGAAACAGAGTTTCAAGAAATTGTTTTTTAGTGTTTCACAATCAAATGGAGTACAGTATTGAGCATACAAACAACAAAGCATTTCAAATGCTTTCATTTATTTCATAAAGTAATTCATATTTACAACATTTCATTTGATTGCGAGAATTCAAATGATAGTAAAAATTTTCATTTGAGATGCATTTTTTATTTTTCAAAATGAAAAGCAGAAGCTTGAAATTAAATATCCACACAAGTCATGGATGTAACTGTTATAGTGCATTATAAGCATCACACTACACTATGGAAGATGCATAAAAGGAATAATCACATAAGTATAAACATAATCATCATTGCCTGTTGATTGATGGCCGACATAGAAGTGGTGCACCATTTGTCTTCGTCGAGATCCATTGACCTGTAGGAAGGAAGAGAGGGATGTTAGAGCTCTGACTATGAATATACCTACATGAACCATCAATGATAATGTAGTATGCTACAGATCATACACTGAAACAATCAAGAGAGGTGCAAAAACATGGGCTAAAAGAGAGACATCAATATCATGATATGTTATTTTATGCTAACACCGTTTGTTTCTTTGTGCAGGTATAGGGAAAATCATGAAGTTGATTATTTTCTGAAGACCAAGCATGTGGAGAAAAACAACCTCCCACAAGGGTAGAGCTCGACATGTTGCCCCTTATCCATTATAAGTGGGTTGAGATAGAAATTGCAATCATCATATTCATCAAGAAAGGAAATGCAACATAAAGAGTAAAACAAAATTCATTCATCAAATCCATCAAGCCAACTATTCATTCATAGCAGTAAAAAATGTTTCTGAAAGCTACAGGTGGACAATTAATTTAGATCAACTTGATTAATTCAACTAAGTACATTCATCTCAAACACTGCTGTATGGTTTATTTTCAACCATAGTATTATTTGTTCAACATGTTTGTAATATCATGCAAAGATTTACAGTGTTCATGCTCATGATAGTGATAGTGAACATGCATACATAATGCCTCAACAAAGAGAAATGTTACATATTTTCATTAGAGAGCAAGGCATAAAGCAATTTTAGAGCATAAAAATGCATAAGAGTGCCAGATAGAAGAGCATAATTTTAAAGGGAAGTGAAGCATGAAGACATAAGAAGAAGGTTTTAGGTTTTTGTCAGAGTGAAGGATTATAAGAGTCAATACAACAAGACAATCAACTTCATTTGGACTGAACATGCAATGCTACTTCAAGTGAAATTTTGCATCACTTTTTTGAAAAAGAGACAATTAAAATGAGAGATTCATTCCATCATTCAAGTATATTTCAAGGAATTGCAATTAGCAGACATACGAATGTGAATAGGTTTTCAAATATTTAAATACATGAAAGGCATCTTCAGAATGAGTAAAATATGTCGAAAGAAATGGTATGAATGAGGGTTTGGAATGCATCCACAAATAATGTAGTTGTGAGTGCATGAGAAGACTAAAGTAAACAAATAATCTATAGAGTTAAAGTAAAATGATTTATGTGCGAAAGGAGGGTTCAAAACAACATTGAAATGACACTACAAAATGTAATCGAAGTGCAGATATATGAAGGCTTCTGGAAAAATTTAGTTTTATCATATTATGGTGTACCCGTGTTAAGAAATAGCATAGATTTCTCTAAGTTTCCAAATGCCCATATGTTGAAAATTGAGGAATTTCATAATGTAACAGAATGCCATGAAAGGAATTTCAAATCAAATGTAGTCTTCTTCTAGAATACTATTTACCCATGGTGTGGGTTTAAAACAGAAATCAGAAATGAAAATGAAATGCCATGATGGATCGAACTCTATTAAGGAATAGATAATTTTCTTCAAAGAATATTGAGTACCCATTGTTTTTTTTTTTGGCATTAGTACACAAATAGTGAATTCCCTTTCCTTTTCAGGTAAACCCACCTGGGAGTTTTTTTTTTAGTTCCAAATGTCTTATTTTTAGAACAACCATCTTGAGGTTTTGAATTTAAAAGAAGATAGTTCAATTTCCAGCTTACCCACATGGGGTTTTCAATAGAGGAAGAAAAGAAATGCAATATATCATTTGTTCATGAAGGTATTTTGACAAAAGCTTCAAAGGAAGGTAGAATATTGTCATGGCTGGAGCTCTAGACCAAGTAAATACGTATTCTCAGATAATACAAATACCCATATGATGGAGTTAAAGTAGATACAAAAAATGCAGAAGCCATGATGGGTCGATCCTAGATTTTACATGAATATCAAAATATACAGATTTTTGTTTATTTTTCTGAATACCCACATTAGGGTTTCAAATTTAAAGACAAGATATTCCTTTTTTCTGACATACCCATGTCAGGGTTTTATGAGAAACAACAAAAAATAATGAGAAGTCATGGTGGGTCGAGCTATACGTGCTTTCAAAGCTCATAGTAAGTATGTACACATCGCGGCCTGGAGGGAGCCCTTGGCTCACAAATTATCATGAAATCATAGAGGAGCTAACTCTTGTTATTTTTCTTTAAGTGAAAACAATAGAGAAAACAAAAGAAGATAGAAAGGCTTACCATTTCATTCCTGTAGGAAATCACACAAGCTGCGACCAAGCTCACAAATCAGGAGACAAAGAGTCGAGCTCTCATAGTGGATACCAAGGATAGTATCAAAGACAAAGCACAAAAATGAAATAGAGGCATCAAATAGTTATCTCATGGTGCGGCCGGTGAGATTTTCATTTTACCATCAAAAGAGCCAAGAGATCAAACAAGAATGAACAGTCAATGATTCTTACCCATGAGCTGAGAAGAAACCTCATTTTGTCTCTTGCAAAATCAAACTATAATGCCAAACTCAAACTCCCTCATGGCGGCCAGGGAGAAGTGAGATACAAAGATAGTAAAAGTTGCATTAGAAATATGGTTACAACCATGACTTTAAAGGTTAGTTTGCATCAAAATTCTCAAGGAAAGAAGAGAAAATAATCAATAACACTTACTATGAGCTGTGGAGGCTCAAATGGAGGTTTCCAACTGAAACCCTAGTCCATACTTAGCGACAGCTATAGAGCTTTCTTTCCAACATTCTTCACTTGCAAAATGATGCAAAATAGGCCTTTCCTTGTGTTTTGTTCATTAGGGTTTTGTTTTTCCCTAAGTTAAATTGGGATTTATCACATTTATTTAAGAAAATCTTTGCTGATTAATACATATGCCTAAGTCGACCATGGTCCATGGTGTTCTTCTAAGACCTTTGAGTCTAGGTCTAATTTAGGCTTTGAGATAATGCCTTAGTGAAAATTGGAGATTGATAGATATTCTAAGTTTCAATTGATTTTGAGAGAAATTATTTAAATTGTAAATAAAACTTAGGGTTTTTATTTTCAATTGATTTTGAAGAAATCAATTAGGATATTGATGAGGGATGAGCTTTGTATATTTTTATGATTCTTTTAAAAAGAAAAATCAATTGTTGTATTGGAGAAATAAGGTGATAGTTGTTTTTTGCAAAAGATTTAAAAATCTTTAATTGCAAAAATAGGTCTAATTGTGAGATTATGAAGATCTGCAACTATGTAAAGCAAAGATAAAGCAGATTGTTTTTATCTCTTTGCTATTTTTAGCATATTGGGGTTGAGTTTTTTTCCTTTGGTCGGATTTGAGTTGTTTGCTAGATGGATAAGGTGCTTTATTTGCTTTAAAAGTAGATTTAGTCTATTTTGAGAGGCTTTTCAATATGTACGTGGAAACAATGAGTTTTTCTTCTTTTATGCAGAGTTTTGAGACATTTTTTAGGCCTTTTCCTTGAGCTTTCTTTGTGATCTCTAATTAGGTTTGGGAGAATTATATCTTAAAGAAAACTTAGGTTTTATTCTTCTTCTCAGTTCAATTGGAAGTTTCTTGCTCTTAATATTTTGAGCTTGTAAACTCATTTGTACTTAGTTCAAACATATACACTCTTTCAGTTTCAATAAAGTAGCAGAGTTCTTCTCATTTCTTGTCTCAATCTTGTAACAACAATTTGATTTCTTTGTGTTTTCAAGTTTGAAGCGTTATATGTCTTGCTTTTATGAGTCTTTGTATAGAATTTCATGTTTTTAGGTTGCATGATGTATTCAATGCCTTCGAGTCTTCATGCAAATTACTGATGAAACCATGTACCAATGAGATTGTGAGAGCTATTGTAATAGAGGAATTGTTGTGAGTGGTAAAATCTAATTTTTCAGAAATAATAGTTAGTCATCAGTTAGTGTTAAATTTCATTTTCAAGCTATCCTTCTATCCCTTTTCCTAGAAATTAATTAGAATAATATTGATCATTCGGAGAACCAACTCACTTTGCAGATTCTCTTTTTGCATAGATCACCCACATCTGAAAAGAGTTTCCATGTTTCAATAGATAGTCTGATTTTCTACAAATTTGACAAAGGGTACATATCTGATTGATAATACTTTTTGGGATGCCCGATGGGACTCTGAAAGCCATTTTAGAGAAATTTTAGAGTTTTTAATTTGTTGTTTGGTGTATGCAGTAGATTTGTGTAGCCTTTTGAAGGCTCATTTCAATATACCTGACAACTCTGATCTTGATTTTGCATGCAAATTTTTGTAGCCTTTTGAAGGCTCATTTCAATATGCCTGGCAACTTCGATCCTAAATTTGCATGCAAACTTAGTGCAACCTGCGCATGAGAAAATATAGACCAGATCAAGTACTGAACCTTTCAAATATCCAGAGCTATCCCCACCATGAAGAGGAGGAAGAACAATAAGGAGGCTCTTTGAAACACCTGCAAGATTGAAATCAACACCTCCTATTTTTAGCTCTTTGGTTTTATCACTAGGAGTATCGGTTCCAATATCACAAGCACCACCAATGGCAACACCCATTCATGCCTTTTAATGGAGGTAGCCCATTGGACATCGCTCAACATGATGACATCCCAGTTGCAGCCCTTAGAAGCCTTCCATATTTCTCCAGGGAGGACCTCACTACACCGATTGAGCATATTCATGATGTAGCCACCTTATGCTCAATTCACAACATTACGCAAGAGAATGTCACGTTAAGGCTATTGGCTGTGTCACTCAAAGGGAATGTTTTACAATGGTTTAGAGGTCTCACAACCAACTCAATTGCGACATGGGATGTGTTAGGTAACAATTTATATCAATTTTTTGCTGATAAATTTGATAATCTGTCTCTATTATAGCAATTGAGCACCATTCAAAGGGCACCACACGAGCACTTGGATGATTTCAACTACCAATTTCAGAGAACCTGGGATAGGATTCTTGCAATGGTAAAACCTTTACCAACACATTCTTTTCTGTTTTACTTAAAAGCATTGAATAGTAAAATTTTAGTCATGAATCAATCTATGGGTGGGCATACACTCCCTAATGCTTATGACATAGCCATTAGAGCTGAGAACTATCTTATCCAAGTTGGAGACATAACCCCTAGACCTCTTATGCCTTTGTTTCTAGAAATACAACTACCTACCCCTACTGCTGTACCTCCCTTAGTTGTTGTCCCGCCTGTTCCAACAATAGGCTATCATAATGCAACCCAATAAGTTGTTGCTCCAGCCCAAAATCAAGAATTTCAAGAGATTAAAAGTATACTCAAGACTTTCAAGAATGATCTTGTGAGCATTAAGAAGCAAGTAGGTCATGAAAATAAGCCTTATCAAGCCACTTATCAACTGAACCATCCTAATAGGCCTTCCTTTCAGAATGATTACTAAGCCCAAATAAGGAATTTTAACCCTAGGCCATTCCAGCCATACAATCCAAATGCAGCCAGGTCATCAAAGGAACTTGTGCCCCAAAATAATGTTGCCCAAGATTGTGATTGGTGTTGTCCATGCAATTAGCCCCATAACCAATCTGTTACCAATTTTTCACCACAACTCGATTGGTGGAGCTAGCTGTTTTGTTATTTAACATTACGTGGAATTGCAACTTAAGTTCAATGTTGTTTCGCATTATTATCTTCATTGAGTAATGGTTATGCATTTTAAAGGAAAAATGGAGTTTTTAGAATGCCATTCAGATGTTCCAGATTTGGCAGAAATATAGAATTGAGTAAATAAGCAATTAGCATTTTTAAATGCTTTCTTTTATTTCATAGAAAAATTCATCTCTTATAAGGCTTCATTTGATTTCACAATCAGAATGATATTACAACATTGCATGAAAATGCATTTTTTTTTCAAATGAAAAGTAGAATTGAAATCAAAGATCCACACAAGCCGTGGATATAACTGTTACAATGCATTGCTAATAGCACATTGCACTACTGGAGATGCAAAAAGTAAAACACATAACTAACAGCATAATCATCATTGCCTGATTATCGACGCTTGATGCTGAATGGTGCACCTCATCATCTTGAGCTTCGTCGACCTGTAAAAGGAAAAGAGGGGTGTCAATGGCTCTGATTATGATGTAACTTATATGGGGCACCCACAATAGTACAACCTACTATTAACTATGCATTGACACAATCAATCAAGTGCAGTATGAAAGAAGTGAGCTGAAAGAGAGATAACAATATCACAATCAACATGTTCAATTTTTTATGCTAACATTGTTTTCTTCCTTGTGTAGGTATAGGTAAAGTCATGAAGCTGAACATTATTCAAAGATCAAGAATGTGGAGGAAAACGGGCTCCCACAAGGGTAGAGCTTGACATGCTGCCCTATTCTTTAAATGGGCTGAGGTAAAGATACTTTATCATATTCATCAAATGGAATGAAGAACAACTGAAAGAGTAAAACAGAGTTATCCATCAAGCAATGAAACCAACTATGCATTCATAACGACCAGGGTTGCTTTCTGAAGGTTACAGGTGAACAATGAGTTTGGTTCACTTAAGGAATTTAACTAAGTACATTTACACTAGAATTGTTGAATAAGTTCATTTTCTTTGCTGATCATGATTATATATGTCATGCAAATTTCAATTCATCAATTCTTTCTCGGATAATGAACAGGCATAAATTATGCCTTAATGGTTTGATTTAATTTTCATTATCAAAGAGAACAGATTTTAAGAGCAGTTTGTACAGTGAAACATAAAAATGCACGAAGAGTACCATGCTGCTCAAAGAATACAAGGGACAAATAGTGCATTTGAGCGTTGAATGAATTTCTAGTTCTAGTTGACTGGTAGAGTAAATACTGCATTATGAATTGTAATAACAAAGAGATCATTCCAAAATAATAATAGAGGAGCAAGTATTTTCTTTCCAGAATGAATTCTGAGTTGTTGGTAATACATATGAACTGGTGAGTAGAGGTGGTTCGTATTGATGCAATGTTTCAATTCAAAAAAAAAAATCTCTACAAAATTCAAAGGTAGAAAGTGAAAGCTACTGTGTTAAGATTAAGGAAGGTCAAATGAACACTACTGTGCATACAGTAAACATGCATGGGTACAATATATTTAAGAAGTCTTTCTCTTCACAATGCATAAGCATAGAATCATGCTGGAGGTAACAAAATTCAAATGCTTTAGAAGCCATAATTTGCAATATTATTGGATTTACTTATCTTTTATATCTTAATCAAATATTGCATAACAAAGTTTCTTTTGTTATATCTTCAGGGAATTATAAGTGTCAAGCTAGTGGTCTTTCTAGAATATTAAAGAAAGAGCAGGTAGTTTGTGAGGTGTCAGTTATGCCTAAGAACAGAAGACTAGGTACAGTCCATTATGACTCAATGTTTCAGCTAAAGTCCTGCATAGGTGCTAAAATAGGAAAAGCAGGAGTTCACTTTGGATCAATTGTGATTTGGGGTCTTAACCATGACAATTTCTGTCTCAAGGAAAGTAGCTTGATACAGTAACAAGCATCAGTGAAATAATACCTGGATATGGAGTATTGGTTATTAGAAGCTACAACAAGGACAATTAACTCATTTTGGTTGGGATGGTGCCTCAAATGTGATCGTGTATCAATGATTAGTGGAGGACAACAATCAAATGTGGTGTACATTCAATTTGTTTTCAGTGAGTTATAGGTGTCAAGCAAGGCACACATGAGCAAAATTGCCAAAATCAGATTATGGAGACATATGTTTGAAGCAGAAGATAGACGTTGCTTTGTTAAGATGAATGAAAATCAAAAGGACATTGATGTACATACAAAGTACAAGCATGGAGATCATCCTCTTCACAATGAACTTATATAGAAGCATTCTCAAGGTATTACACTATTTCTGCCAAGATTCTAAGTACCTGGAGAATATTCTCAGAATGTGCATTAGATTTTTTTTTTAAAAGGTAGTCTATAGTTCCATGCTAAAGACAATTCCGTAGCAAGAGGAATCAGATGTTTTTATCAAAAGGAAAACAATTATGAGTCAAATTCAGGTTTTATACAACTACTAAGGAGAGCTACAAAAATGCCAAAATAGAATACCGAGTAATATGAGTCAATGAGTTAACTATAGAGCAACATGCATAGTCTTATTACTGCCGCCATGAGTTTTCATTTCTGAAGTGATGCAATGAAGATTCTTTCTTTTGAAAGGTGTAAAATGCGAAGGGGATTTAATGAGGATACAATCATTTAAGTTTTCCTTTGTTTCAGAGGTTCATAATAAGTTTTCTATTATGGTCGAGCTCATATTCATAAACAAATTTATAGTTTTGAGTCTCAAATATCCATGTCTAGGGTTACATTTAAGATACAGAAACAATAATCACAATGACCCATGTGAAGTTTTGTTCGTGACAACATTTGAGTCAAAATGTGGATTGTTGTGTTGAGCCAAGTTCCAAAAATACAGTTCTCTTCAGAAATCTCAAAAACCCACATGTGGGTTTGTTTTCAAAGTGTAAGAAATATAATAATCTATGATACCCATATGGGTTTCTCATGAAATCAGCAGTAGAGTACAAAGATGAAGATTTCTGTGCTAAATCAATGTAGAGAGAAGAAGATACAGTTTTATTCAAATTTTTGTGACACCCATAAACAAATTTACACTCAAGAAGGCATAAAGAGGGGTTTTATGTTTTGGGTCGAGCCCGAAATTCAAAAGAATTGCTTTCTGCAATACACATTTGGCACGACCTAAACTTGGCCAAAATTTATGAGTAGAAAGAAACCCTCTAAGTTTCCAGAGAACAAAGAGAAGAAGTGTTGGAAAAGTGGAGTTACTAGTTTTGTGCTGAAAGTAAGTATCCTGAAGCTGAGATTCGAGCTCTCACAGGAAGGTCGAGCTCACACAATGGTAGGTGAAATATAGAAAAATGAAAGACAAGGGTGTTAGAGTGTGTATAGCCGCGGCCTTAGGGCCAGAAGAATGAAATATGATGCCATTAAAAGCTATGAAGTTGTGTACAGATGGCTTACCCTCGTGCCTAGAAGAGAAGAACAAAACCCACAAGGTGAGCTTCCTCTTAGAGCTTTCAAGACAAATTCGAGCTCACAAGTCGGCCAAGCAAACAAGGTCAGAAGGAGTGCAAGGAAAAAAATTCAGAGAAATAAACTCATAAGCTCGTGACAGTCTGCGGCCTTAGGGCCTTTTGGCATTCAATAATTAGTGAAGGAACTTCAATAAAGATAGAATGAAGCTTATCCACTGGAGTTTCAGACCACTGGTGAATGTGGAATGGTTCCTCAAAGCTTTGAGCTCGAGATTGACAAAGTCATGGTGGCGGCAAAGCTTCTTTCTTTCAAGATGAGGAGTGTGAAATGAGTGATCATTAGGGTTTGATTCTATCTTGACCGAAACCCTAATTCAAAAATCATGTTGTTCTAGAATATTGAATCAAAACACATGTGGTGAATTTCAATGGATGCCAAAATTCATATTGTTTTCCTTGTGATTTATTAAATCTAAGTCCAAATGTATATGATGGAGGTTGAATTTCTAAGTTGGTCTATGGGTTAGGTCTTAGTGTTTTTTCCTTTTCCCTTGGTGAAATATTAAGTGGTGAAGTATGAAGCCTTGGGGATAATATTGTTGAATATCTTGTGACCTAAGATTAGATGCCATATGACCTAGGTGCTTTTGCTTAAAGGTCTATGATCTTTTTAGGGTTTTATTTTTGAGGTTGATTTTACAGAAGTTAGTAAGATCGAAGGCATGAGGGATGATTATGTAATGTTTTATTTTATGATTTTGTGATAAAATCATAATATTGTAATGGAGGAATAAGGAGATTTTCTTTTTTGCAAAAGATTTTCAATCTTTAATTGCAAAAAATAGACAAATTGTACAAATCTGCATCTTGTAAAGCAGAATCATAAAGCGATATTCTATAAATTGCTTTGTGTTTTCTTGTTTTTTTTTAGTAGATTTTTGTTGAATTTTCCTCTTGATTGGATTTCAGACCTATCTTGGAGAGATAGGATTGTTTTTGAGCTTTTAAAGCGAGACTAGCCTATTTTTAGAGGCTTGACTATATGATCATAAAAGCATTGTGTTTTTTTCTACTTTTTAGCAGTTTTTTGAGACAGTTAGAAGCCTTTTTTCCTTGAGCTTTTTTTGAGCTTGGATTAGGGTTTCTTGAGAGCTAGGTTTCAATAGACTTAGTCTTTTCAGCTATCCTCTCTCAGCAGTTCAGATCAGAGTTTCTTGCCCTTACACATTTTGGGAGATTGTAAACTTATGTGTGCTCAGATTTTGAGAATTCAATTCCATCATTCAATAAAATAGTAGAGTTTTCCTTTCTCAGTTCTTATTCATGACTTGGAATAGTAATTTGATTTGTCTTGTGATTCAAATATGTTGAATCCTTTTCTTTTCTTACTATTGTCAAGTGATTTTCAGGAGTTGCATGCTAGCTCAGGTTATGCTTTGTGTTATTTTACCTTTGCATAAATCACTATTGAACTATATGTGTTGTGAGATTGTGAGAATTTAATTTTAAAAAGTTGGTGTGAGTGAGTTATTATCAGAGTCTTCTTATAGTTGACCAATATTTTTAGGGTGATAGAATTTTAGTTTTAGATTTTAAATCCAGTTTATCCTTCTATCTTTTTCCTGGAAAGTCACTTAGAATAGAATTCATGATTTGGAGAACTAGCTTGCTTTGGAGATTCCTTCTTCGTTCAGATCACCCACATCTGAAGAAGGTTTCCATGTTTCAGTAGTTTGCTGAATACTACATTCAGCAGGGTGCAAAACTATTAATAACACAATCAATGTGCGCTAATGGAATGAGAAATTAGGCTTTAATGGTTCAAAATAACTATGTTGGTTCAAAAAATATTGCAGATCAAAATCAGGAACAACAAGACAACGTGGAAGTCGCCTTTTTGAACTGGAAGAGCTTTGAATTCTATGGTGTGAATGGTCAAGACCAAAAAAATTCTTTCATCTTGGCCAATACTAGATCAAAAAAGAGAGCTATGGATTCAAGGAAGCAAGCTGAAAAATTCACAGCAGTAGCCTATGAACAGTAAACAACCCATTTCGTCATCAAATGTTAAAATTGTAGCGCAGCCTAAAATGCAGATTCTACAAAGTGGCCAAGAGATACCTAGCAAGGAGCAGTAAAGAATGCATTCACAACCTTTACGGAGGAAAAATGATGCTCATGTCACAAAAAACCAACAAAAGCCAAATTCTACATCAATTAATATTGTTGAGCACCTCAGAAAGGCTACTATCATTATGTCCGTATTAGATGCTTTGCACATCCCAAGTTCAAAAAGTTTTCTACAAAATGCTTTAGCTAAGTTGTCTATTTCTGATGATACTGATCAAGGGGTTTCTAAAGTCATGCTTGCTAATGATCTGGAGGATAAGAATGAGCAGAAAATTAAAGAGGTAAAGCCTCCCCCATTTTACTTAAGTCTGATTATTGGCGATAAAATTGTTCATAATTTTATAGTTGATTCTGGTGCCAGTAGTTTAGTCATGCCTAAGAGTTTAGCCAATAAGTTAGGTCTTGTTTATGAGCCTAATCCCTAGAAAAGTGTAGTGCAATTAGATGGATCTGTTGTTAAAACTGTTGGTATTATCAAAAATTTGGCTCTTACTTTGCACGCATCCCTGAGTTTTGATAATCATTGGGATATACACGTCATTGACTTGCCACCACACTTTTCCACTTGTCTCTCGAGGGATTTTACAACCAAGTTGGGTTGGTTTCTATCTTCAGATTGGTCTCATCTCTTCTTTAGAACAAGGTATGGTACGAAAGTGACCATAAAGTCCTAGCCTCTCGCCAAAGACCATATCGAACCATATTCACTAAATCCTATAAACACTAACCTCTACGCCACCTCTACACTGGAGGAGAAAACCATGACCTCAGATTACATCACCCATATAGAAAATATCAATCTAGATGAATGGCCAGCTGAAGATCACGAGCTTGATTCGTTCCAACACATATGAGATAGGATTAGGAGTCTATATGATTCAAGAACCTGATTTTGATATGCCTAATCTTTGTAAAGAGGAGGAACAGTGTGCAAAAATAGAAAATGAGCTTTGGAAGCTTTATTTCGATGGTTCGAGAAGTAGTATTGGTGCTGGAGGTGGGGCTATGTTGATTTCGCCAGAGGGAGATAAATACTTTTCAGCCTGCAGATTTGCTTTCAGCTGTTCAAATAATACAACTGAGTATGAAGCGTTGGTGCATGGCCTCGAATGGGCCCGCAAATGAGGTATTAAATGCTTGCAAGTTTATGGTGATTCAAAACTAATTGTAAATTAGATCAAAAATTTAAATGTTGCCAAGAATGATTTGCTTAAGAAATATAAGCATCGTGTATGGGATTTGATGGAAGATTTTGATGCTTTTAATATTGTTTCGATTCCTAGAAACAAAAATAAGCATGCTAATAGGCTCGCCATAGGAGCCCAGTTTGATATTCCCAATGAAATTCATAAAGTAGAGGCACGTCAATATGTAAAAATAGTGGTCAGACCTTCCGTGCTTGATAATGTGTGAGCTAGGGTTTTTAACAGTGATGAGAAAACTATAAATTTATTGATTGCTAAAGCTGAGTTTGTAGATGGAAACCAACAAAAATGGCAGCAAGAGTATGACGAACAGATTGTGCAGTTGAAGACTAAAATCTGCCAAAAGGATTGGTGACCTTGGAATCTGTGTTCAATTCAGATGACCAAGCACGGAAAGACAAGTGTGGCCTGACCGTTAAGGAAGAACATTATGTAGCCATTGAAATCTTCAAAGGAAAGCTTCTCAAGCTAGGAAAGGTATGTAATAAAGAGGAACAACAAGCATTTATTCTGTTATGTTAGAAATTCAGTGATGTTTTTGCTTGGGAGTACAAGGATTTGAGAGGTTTTAACCCAGAACTAGCCCGACATACTATTGAATTAGAGCTTGGTACAAAACCAGTAAGACAGAAATAGAGACCTCTTAACCCCAAATTAGAACACCTTATGAAGGCTGAACTGAATAAATTAGTTGAGAGTGGTATTATTTTTCCTATCAAACACACCTCTTGGGTGTCAAATTTAGTGCCAATTAGAAAGAAAAGTGGGGAGATCAGATTATGTGTTGATTTTCGAGGTTTAAATAAGGCTTCATTGAAAAACCACTGCCCACTCCCCTCAATGGAGAAAATTCTGTAGGTAGTTTCTGGTTCTAACAAATTTTCCTTGCTAGATGGTTACTCAGGTTACAACCAGATTTTGGTTAAGCAAGAAGATTAATTCAAGACAACATTTACCACCAAGTGGGTCACAATGGCCTACAAGAATATGCCTTTTAGCTTATCCAATGATGGAGCAACTTTTCAGCGAGCGATGGATATGGCCTTTCACAACCTTATGAACAAGTTCATTATGGTATATTTAGATGATATTACTGTTTTTTCCAAAAATGCTAATGAACATCTTGATCATTTAAAGCATATTTTTTAGAGATGCAAAGAGTTCAGAGTGTCTCTCAATCCAAAGAAGTGTATTTTTTTTGTACATGAAGGTAAATTCCTCAGACATATTGTTTCAAAGCAAGGTATTTCTATAGATCCTAAAAGAGTCTCTGCAATTCTTGAATTACCGTTACCAACTCACAAGAAAGGCTTACAAAGCTTTCTTGGAAGAATAAATTTTGTGTGGAGGTTCATACTGAATATTGTAGCTTTGCTGCAACCTTTCACTTCTATGCTTAAAAAGAATATGCCTTTCAGTTGGACCAAGGAAGGTAAGAGAAGCTTTGAGCAGATTAAGGAAGCTCTTGCAGCTGCTCTTACTCTCATTAATCCAAATTTTGACAAAGACTTCATACTATATGCTTTTGGAAGAGTAGATACAGTTTCAGCTATGTTATGCCAGCAAAACGATGAAGGCTTGGAGCATCCTTTGGCATTTTTCAGCCAAGTATTGCATGATTACGAGGTGAAGTATTCTTTTGTCGAGAAGCATGTTTTTGTTGTTGTGATAAGTTTAAAAAAATTTAGGCATATGCTATCCAACAACAAAATCCATTTGCTAGTAGCTCATTCAACTGTTAAGGATTTCCTACTTAATAAGTATATAACTGACAAGCGTGCTGGTTGGATTACCAAAGTAATGGAATTCAACGTTGATATAAAGGTAACCAAGCTTGTTAGAGGCAAGGGTTTGTGTGAATAGATTGTTGGAAATGAAGAAAACTTAAAAGGAGCTGAAAATATGGATACACTGCTAAATAATGATGTTGTAGGTGTTGTCTTAGCATTTCTTGCTACTTGGTTACAACAAATGATGCATTATTTGCAAACTGGTGAGTGCCCCAAAGGCTTAGATAGAGCGAAAAGAAGGTATTACAAATTACAAGCCATTCCTTATGCAATTATTGATGGCATTCTTTATAGGAGAGATTTCCAAGGTATTTTATTGAGATGTATTCAACTTGATCAAGTTGACATGCTTTTAGCAAAATTTCATGATGGACCTTTAGGAGGTCATTTTGCTGCAAGAACAACAGCCTTAAAAATTATGCGGGCTGGTTATTATTGGCTAGATGTGTTCAAAGATGCTATTGCTTGGGTCATAAAATGTGAGAAATGTGCTTTATTTTCTAGAAAGTAGAGGCTTGCAGCGTTGCCCCTGCATCCAATTTAGGTGGAGCAACCCTTTGCTAAGTGGGGCTTAGATTTTATTGGTCCTATCAATCTGCCTTCAAGTGTGGGTCATAAGTGGATACTTACTGCCACAAATTATTTTACAAATTGGACCGAGGTAGTTGCTTTAAAGGAAGCAAACGAGACTTCTATGCTTAATTTTTATCAAGATCTCATGTCAAGATTTGGTGTTCTAGATTCAATCATTTTTGACAATGGTTTAGCTTTTATTGGTTTGAGGATTTATGATTGATCATTTAGAAATAATATTTATTTGAACATGTCTTCTAATTATTATCTGCAGGGAAATGGTCAGGTGAAATCTACAAACAAGAATCTGATTCAGATAATAAAGAAGACTATTGAGGATAATCAAAGGACATGGCATGAAAAACTTAAGTTAGCCCTTTAGGTTGACATAATAACTCCTTAAAGAGCCACTGGTTGTTCTCCTTTTGTTCTAACTTATGGTAAATAAGCTAAGTTACCTATTTTCATTGAGTTATCGACTTTAAGTTATGTTAAAGAACTAGAATTGCTAAATGAACAACCTCTTGAGGTGAGATTTTCACAGCTGATAGAGCTTGAAGAAACTAGAAAAGAAGCTCTAAGATAGCTTGAAATACATCAAGCTCATATGAAGAATTCTTTTGATAAGAGGGAAAGACCACATGATTTTATTGTTGGAGATTTGGTTTTCAAATGCAATGAATTTAAAAGTAAACCTGGACGAAATTCCAAATTCGATGCAATTTGGGACGGGCCTTATGTGATCATGGAGTGCAAAGAACACTTGATGCATTCCAACTTTCTAAGTTGACTGGAGAGGTGTTGTCTATCCCAGTTAATGGGGTCCACCTAAAGCATTGCCTATGAGATAAGTCTATCTTGTAAATAAGTAGAGTAGTATTGCAAATAAGTGTGTTACACATGTTTACTTTCAATAGTTTTGCTTTCCTTAAGCATTGTTGCGCATGTTTTGTTGGCCATCAGGGCCTGTTAGTTTGCTTTCAGTTCTATTTTGTTTTGTTTTGCTACTATTTGGAGTGTTACTGTTCAAGTTTCTAAGTTTCATGAAGGGGCACATTTGACTCTGCACCCAATGGAGTGCTTTAAGGAAACTAATCTATGCTTAGCAGGAAAGCATTTAGCGAAAATCACCAAAATGTTACCAATTTTTCACTACAGCTCAATTGGTGGAGCTGACTAAATACTGTTATATTTGAAAGTGAAAAATATAATTGTTTCTACATATGCTAAGTGTTGAATTTATCTGGTTTATCATTTTATAAGTGACAGTTATGCATTGAGATGAGGAAACAGAGTTTCAAGAAATTATTTTTCAGTGTTTCACAATCAAACGGAGTACAAGATTGAGCATATAAACAACAAATCATTCCAAATGATTTCATTTATTTCATAAATTAATTCATATTTACAACATTTCATTTGATTGCAAGAATTCAAATGATAGTAAAAATTTATATTTGAGATGGATTTTTTATTTTTCAAAATGAAAAGAGGAAGATTGAAATTAAATATCCACTCAAGTCATGGATGTAACTATTACAGTGCATCATAAGCATCACACTACACTATGGAAGATGCATAAAAGGAATAATCACATAAGTATAAACATAATCATCATTACCTGTTGATTGATGGCCGACGTAGAAGTGGTGCACCATTTGTCTTCTTCAAGCTCCATTGACCTGTAGGAAGGAAGAGAGGGATGTTAGAGCTCTGACTATGAATATACCTACATGAAACCATCAACGATAATGTAGTATGCTATAGATCATACACTGAAACAATCAAGAGAGGTGCAGAAACATGGACTGAAAGAGAGACATCAATATCATGATATGTTGTTTTATGTTAACACCGTTTGTTTCTTTGTGCAAGTATAGGGAAAATCATGAAGCTGATTATTTTTTGAAGACCAAGCATGTGGAGAAAAACAACCTCCCACAAGGGTAGAGCTCGACATGCTACCCCTTATCCATTATAAGTGGGATGAGATAGAAATTGCAATCATCATATTCATCAGGAAAGGAAATGCAACTGAAAGAGTAAAACAAAATTCATTCATCAAAGCCATCAAACTAACTATTCATTCATAGCAGTAAAAAATGGTTCTAAAAGCTACAGGTGGATAGTTAATTTAGATCAGCTTGATAAATTCAACTGAGTACATTCATCTCAAACACTGCTGTATGGTTTATTTTTTTCCATAGTATTATTTGGTCATCATGTTCGTAATATCATGCAAAGATCTACATTGTTCATGCTCACGATAGTGATAGTGAATAGGCATACATAATGCCTCAACAAAGATAAATTTTACAAGTTTTCATTAGAGAGCAAGGCATAAAGAAATTTTAGATAATGGAGCATAAAAATGCATGAAGAGTGCCAGATAGAAGAGCATACTTTCAGAGGGTAGTCAAGCATGAAGACATAAGAAGGTTTCAGGTTTTTGTCAGAGTGAAGGATTGTGAGAGTCAATACAACAAGATAGTCGGCTTCATTTGGAATGAACATGCAATGTTACTTCAAGTGAAATTTTGCATCACTATTTTGAAAAAGAGAATTAAAATGAGAGATTCATTCCATCATTCAATCATATTTTAGGGAATTGCAATTAGCAGACATACGAATGTGAACAGGTTTTCAGATATTTAAATACATAAAAGATATCTTCAGAATGAGTACAATATGTTGAAAGAAATGGTATGAATGAGGGTTTGGAATGCATCCACAAAGAATGTAGCTGTGAGTGCATGAGAAGACTAAAGCAAACAAATAATCTACAGAGTTAAAGTAAAAGAACTTCTGTACGAAAGGAGGGTTCAAAAAAACATTGAAACGACACTACAAAATGTAATCAAAGTGTAGATATATGAAGGCTTCTAGAAAATATTCAGTTTTATCATATTATGGTGTACCCATGTTAAGAAATAGCACAAATTTCTCTAAGTTTCCAAATGGCCATATGTTGAAAATTGAGGAATTTTTGAATGTAACTATTGTCAATAGATTTGCACCCTGTTGAATGCAATATTCAGCAACCTACTAAAACATGGAAACCTCTTTTAGATGTGGGTGATCTGAATGAATGAGGAATCTCTAGAGTGAGCTGGTTCTCCAAATGATAAATAATATTCTAAAAATCCTCAGAGGGAAAGGGATAAAAGATGAACTGAAAAAAAAATCTGAATCTAACTGATGATTGATTTAAAACTTCTAACAGAAACTGAAACTTGCCACTCACAATAATTCCCTCACTACAATGGTTCCTACAATCTCACCAATACATGATTTCATCATTAATTCATATGAAGATTCAAAACATCGAACACAACATATAACTTGAAAACATGAAACCCTGTGCAGAAAAACTCATAAAAGAAGGACATTAATGTTTCAAATTTGAATACACAAAAACATCAAACTGTTGTTACTAGTCTTGAGACAAGAGAATGGAAAGAAGAACTCTGTTGTATTATTGGAACTAAAAGAGTGTTAATCTGTCAAAAAATGAGTACAATGTTCACAAGCTCAAAAATGCATAAGAGTAGGAACTCTGATCTGAACTGCCTTAGAGAGAGAGCTGAAAAAACTAAGTCTATCAAAACATAGCTCTCAAGAAACCCTAATCCGAGCTTAGAAAAAAGCTCAAGGAAAAAAATCCTCAAACTGTCTTAAAAACTGCCTAAAAGTAGAAAAAAGCATAATGCTTTTATGATCTCACTGTCAAGCCTCTAAAAATAGGTTGATCTTGATTTAAAAGCTCAAAAACACCTTATCTCTCCAAGATAGGTCTCCAATCCGACCAAGAAGAAAAGTCAATAAAAATCTGCTAAAAATAGCAAGAAAACATAAAGCAATTTATAGAATATTGCTTTATGATTCTGCTTTACAAGATGCAAATTTGCACAATTTATCTATTTTTTGCAATTAAAGATTTAGAATCTTTTGCATAAAAGAAAAGCTCCTTATTGCTCCATTACAATACTTTGATTTTCTCAAAAAATTATAAAAATAAAACACACAATCTTCCCTTTCTCATCAAAACTCACATTGATTTCTTTAAAATCAATCAAAAAATAAAACCCTAAAAAGGTAAATGACCCTAAACAAATGAACCTAGGTCATATGGCATCAAAACCTAAACTTAGGTCACAAGATATCCATTAATATTATCATTGTTTAAACCATACCCAAGGCTTCATATTTCACCAAGGCAAAAGAAATAAGTCACCAAGACTTAACCCATTGACCAACTTAGGAATTCGGCCCCCCTCATATACATTTAGACTTAGATTTTAATAAGTCATAATGCAAAGGTTCGGCCTCCATTAAAATTCAACATGTGTTCTAATCAAATATTCTGGATCATCATAGGGTTGAATTAGGGTTTTGATCAAAACAAAGTCAAACCCTAATGATCACTCATTTTGCACTCTCTAGTTTGAAGGAAAGAAGCTCTACTGCCACCATGACTGAGTTAAACTCGAGCTTGAGCTCTTTGAAATTCTTCACTAATACCTTCAGATTGTTGAATATTCAATGGGTAAGCTTGCTTTTGCAATGTAGTAGCTACTCCACTTCATTTTAAATCTAGAAAACATTATGGCTACGACTTGCTTGCCTTGTTTCTGATCTCTTTTATACTTCTGTTCTTTGTTTCTTTGGCCGATATGAGCTTAAGCTCGTCTTCTGCATGGACACTCCATGAGAGAGCTCGCCTGCAGGTTTTGTTCTTCTCTTCTACGAGGGTAAGCCATTTTCACACAGCTTCATAGTTTCTATGGCCTCATATTCTACTCACTTTGGCCTTAGGGTCGCAGCCTATAACACCCTATGACACATTTTCTTGTATTTTCTGTGTTTATTTCTATTATTAAAGCTCGACCACCATTTTGAGAGCTCAACTCTTAGCTTCTAGATGCTTTGTGAAGCTCTTGGCCATGACTAGGGTGCTTAACTTTCAGCCTTGAACTGGTAATCTCCTTTGCTAAAATTTGTTCTTTGGAAACTTAGAGGGTTTGCTCTCTACTCATAGATTTTGGCCATGTTCAAGCCGCGTCAGATGTGAATTGTAAAAAGCATTTACTTGTGGATTTTGGGTTTGAACCAGAACATAAAATTAATCACTATGTTCTTTTGAACTCAAATCTGCTTGTGGGTATCATGGGAAATGGAACAAAACTGTGTTTTCCTCACTTTGATGCTCGATTTATCACAAAAATAAACATCTTTTGTATTCTATTCCTACTTTTATGTAAAAACCCATATGGGTTATCTCCATTATTTCCTTTTTTGTATTTTGACGACCCAAAGATGGGTACCCTATATGCATTTCTTAAAAGCTATGAGCTCGGCCCATCGGAACTGATGGTCTATTTTCAGACTTCTGAAACAAAAAGAGTGAAATGGGCATTTGTACAGCCTGCAGACAATGTATCTATACTGATACTACTCATTCTTGTATTTATTCCTGTCATTTACCTAACAAACCCTCCATGGGTATCACTGGAAATGTAAAACTTCATGGCTTTATGCATTCTAAACATGGATGGTTTGAAATGGTGATTAAAACTGTATATTTGTCTATATTCAATTTATGGGATTGACCCATATAACTAGTGGCTTCTACTTTTGTTGGTGCTTCTGTGCCTATTAATTTCCTCCATACAAATGCTGATAGTGAGAAGGAAACTAGGCATTGTATGAAAATTCTCATATGACAAAATACTTAATTGTTGTTATGAAAAACACATCCATATGAGTAAATAGAAATACTGAAAATATGATTCACATGATATTTCACTTCTCAGCCTTCTTTATAGAAACATTGTATAAATTCTGATCTTTAACAAGACTTCCTCTTAGATATTGAATGAACACTGATACTCTCCATTCTTGAAGCTCGTTCATAGCATTAAAAGATTGCAACTGTGTAAAAATCTGAGCCTCTTTAAATCATTCAAATTCCTTCTTGAATCTGCATTTTGCATTACTTGAACATCGAACTCATGCTACTTCCCTTGAGATAGAACTTGTCATGGTTAAGACCTCAAATCACAATTGAATCTAAAGCGAACTCCTGCATTTCTATTTTTGCACTTATGCAAGACTTATAGCTGAAACATTGAGTCATAATGGACTACACTTAGTTATTTGTTCTTATGCATAACTGACACCTCATAAACTCTTTCTGGAAATAAACTGCTTGCTCTTTCCTTATGGTTTTGGGATGATCACTTTGTTATTACAACTCATAATGATGTATTTACTTATTAATCAACTGGAACTAGTGATTCATTCAACACTTGAATGCACTGTCTGTCCTTTGTATGCTTGAGCAACATGGTACTCTTCATGCATTTTTATGTTCCACTTATCAAACTGCTTTCAAAATCTGCTCTTTTTCATGATGAAAATCAAAACAAAACTCTTCATTAAGGCATAATGCATGCATGTTCACTATCCTTGACTGCGAAAAGAATGAATTGATGAACTGAAACTTACATGACATATATGATTACGATCAACAAGATAACACAAAACATGAACCTTGCAGCAAGAACTGATGTAAATGTACTCAGCTAAATTCATTTAGTGAACTAAACTAACTGTTCACCTATAGCCTTTAGAAAACAAACCTGATCATTATGAATGCACAGTTGGTTAAGTTGCTTGATGGATAACGCTATTTTTACTCTTTCAGTTGTTCTTCATTTCATTTGATGAATATGATAATGTATCTTTAAAATCAGCCCATTAATGAATAGGGCAGCATGCTGAGCTCTACCCTTGTGGGAGCCCATTTTCCTCCACATGCTTGGTCTTCGAATAGTGTTCAGCTTCGTGATTTCACCTATACCTGTACAAGGAAACAAACAATGTTAGCATAAAAATAGAACATGATGATCATGATATTGTTATCTCTCCTTCAACTTCTTTCTTTCATACTGCACTTGATTGATTGTTTCAATGCATGGTTGATAGTAGGTTGTACTATTGTGGGTGCTCCATATAAGTTATGACATAATTGGAGCCACTGACACCCCTCTTTTCTCTTACAGGTCGACGGAGCTCAAGAAGGAAAGGTGCACCATTCAACATCAAACGTCGATAATCAAGCAATGATGATTATGCCGTCACTTATGTGTTTTCCTTTCTGCATCTTCAGTAGTGCAATGTGCTATTAGCAATATGTTGTAACAGTTACATCCATGGCTTGTGTGGATATTTGATTTCAATTCTTTGCTTTTCATTTGAAAAGAAAAATGCATTTACACACAATGTTGTAATATCATTCTGATTGTGAAATCAAATGAAGCCTTGCAAAATATGAATTTTCATGAAATAAATGAAAGCATTTCAAATGTTATTTTTCTCTTTTTGTTCAATTTTGTACTCCCTCTAATTCTACAACATCTGAATGGCACTCTAAAAACTCAATTCCTTCTTTTAAATGTATAACTATCACTCAATGAATAATGATAAAAATGTGAAACAACATTTGAACTTAAACTGTAATTTCACCTCATGATGAATAACATTCAGCCGGCTTCACCAATTGAGCCGAGGCAAAAAATGGGCAACAGTAACAGAATGCCATGAAAGGAATTTCAATTCAAATGCAGTCTTCTTCTAGAATACTATTTACCCATGGAGTGGGTTTAAGACAAAAATCAGAAATGAAAATGAAATGCCATGATGGATCGAACTCTATTAAGGAATAGATAATTTTCTTCAAAGAATACCGAGTACCCATGGATTTTTTTTTTTTTTTGCATTAGTACACAAATAGGTGAATTCCCTTTCATTTTCGGGTAACCCACATGCAAGTTTTTTTTTTGAGTTCTAAATGTCTTATTTTTAGAACAACCATCTTGGGGTTTTAAATTTAAGAGATGATAGCTCAATTTCCAGCTTACCCACATGGGGTTTTCAATAGAGGAATAAAAGAAATGCAATATATCATTTGTTCATGAAGGTATTTTGACAAAAGCTTCAAAGGAAGGTAGAATATTGTCATGGGTCGAGCTCCAAACTAGGTAAATACGTATTCTCAGAAAATACAAATACCCATATGATGGAGTTAAAGTAGATACAAAAAATGCAGAAGCCATGATGGGTTGAGCCCGAATTTTACATGAATATCAAAATATACAGATTTTTTTTTTTTTTTTTTGGAATACCCACATTAGGGTTTCAAATTTAAAGACAATATATTCCTTTTTTCTGACATACCCATGTCAGGGTTTTATGAGAAACAACAGAAAATAATGAGAAATCATGGTGGGTCAAGCTATAAGTGCTTTCAAAGCTCATAGTAATTATGTACACATCGCGGCCTAGAGCAAGCCCTTGGTTCACAAATTATCATGAAATCACAGAGGAGCTAACTCTTGTTATTTTTCTTTGAGTGAAAGCAATAGGGAAAACAAAAGAAGACATAAAGGCTTACCATTTCATGTGCGTAGGAAATCACACAAGTCACGATCGAGCTCACAAAGTAGGAGACAAAGATTCAAGCTCTCATAGTGGATACCAAGGACAGTATCAAAGACAAAGCACAAAAATAAAATAGAGGCATCAAATAGTTATCTCATGGTGCGGCTTGTGAGATTTTCATTTTACCATCAAAAGAGCCAAGATATCAAACAAGAATGAACAGTCAATGATTCTTACCCATGAGTTGAGAAGAAACCTCATTTTTTCTCTTACAAAATCAAACCAAAATGCCCAGCTCGAACTCCCTCATGGCGGTCAGGGAGAAGTGAGATACAGAGATAGTAAAAGTTGCATTAGAAATATGGTTATAGTCATGACTTTAAAGGTTATTTTGCATCAAAAAGCTTAAGGAACGAAGAGAAAACAATCAATAGCACTTACTTTGAGCTGTGGAGGCTCGAATGGAGGTTTCCAGCTGAAACCCTAGTCCATACTTGGCGACGGTTGCAGAGATTTCTTTCCAAAAGTCTTCACTTGCAAAATGATGCGAAATAGGGCTTTCCTTGTGTTTTGTTCATTAGGGTTTTGTTTTTCCCTAAGTCAAATTGGTCTTTATCACATTTATTTAAGAAAATATTTTCCAATTAATACATTGGCCTAAGTCGACCATGGTCCATGGTGTTCTTCTAAGACCTTTGAGTCTAGGTCTAATTTAGGCTTTGAGATAATGCCTTAGTGAAAATTGGAGATTGATAGATATTCTAAGTTTTAATTGATTTTGAGAGAAATTATTTAAATTGTAAATGAAACTTAGGGTTTTTATTTTCAACTGATTTTGAAGAAATCAATTAGGATATTGATGAGGGATGAGCTTTGTATATTTTTATGATTTAAAAAAAGAAGAAAAATCAATTGTTGTATTGGAGAAATAAGGTGGTAGTTGTTTTTTGCAAAAGATTTAAAAATATTTAATTGCAAAAATAGGTCTAATTGTGAGATTATGAAGATCTGCAACTATGTAAAGCAAAGATAAAGTAGATTGTTTTTATCTCTTTGTTATTTTTAGCAGATTGGGGTTGGGTTTTTTTCCTTGGGTCAAATTTGAGTTGTCTGCTTGATGGATAAGGTGCTTTATTTGCTTTAAAAACAGATTTAGTCTATTTTGAGAGGCTTTTCATTATGTTCATGGAAATAATGAGTTTTTCTACTTTTATGCAGACTTTTGAGACAGTTTTGAGGCCTTTTCCTTGAGCTTTCTTTGTGAGCTCGGATTAGGGTTTGGGAGAATTATATCTTGAAGAAAAATTAGTTTTTCTTCTTCTTCTTAGTTTAGTTGGCAGTTTCTTGCTCTTAACATTTTGATCTCTTAAACTCATTTTTACTCAATTCAGACAGATACACTCTTTCAGTTTCAATAAAGCAGCAGAGTTCTTCTCATTTCTTGTCTCAATCTTGTAACAACAATTTGGTGTCTTTGCGTTTTCAAGTTTGAAGCCTTATATGTCTTTCTTTTATGAGCCTTTGCATAGAATTTCATGTTTTCAGGTTGCATGATGTATTCAATTCCTTCGAGTCTTCATGCAAATTACTGATGAAACCATGGACCAATGAGATTGTGAGAGCTATTGTAATAGATGAATTGTTGTGAGTGGTAAAATCTGAATTTTCATAAATAATAGTTAATCATTAGTTAGTACTAATTTCATTTTCAAGCTATCCTTCTATCCCCTTTCCTAGAAATTACTTAGAATAATATTCATCATTTGGAGAACTAGCTCACTTTGCAGATTCTCTTTTTGCATAGATCACCCACAGTTGAAAAGAGTTTCCATGTTTCAACAGATATTTTGATTTTCTGCAAATTTGACAAAGGTTGCATATCTGATTGATAACACCACCCTCAACAGAGGTATTTTTCACAATGTGTCAAATTATGAAGATTCTAGTACTAATTGAATTCAAGTGCACTTAGCCATGGATTTTTTTCCCAAGATCAAGTTCATTTAACCTATCACCCCATTTGAAAAACCTTTAATAAATGTTGTACCTTATGAACCATTAATTATAGAGCCCCTTAGCTCATTCAATGACAAGTAGGAGGTATTTTTCAAAATGTATCAAATTATGTTGTTTTATCAAGATTCAACAATGTAGATCTAGAGTCAAACTTATTAACCATATTTCATGAGTATGGTTCACAGGAACTTATCTCTCATGAGCATGAATGGTCCACTTAGTGTAGTGTCATAAATTGTCACGCTTGATAATTTCATACTATGGTTGGATTTCTCTTAGGTGCTTGGGCCTTATTATGCTTATGATTTACCCATTTTATTGTCATCTTCAAAAAATCAAATTAATTTTGGGAATTAAATTTAATTATTTATTTTATGAGCAACTAAAATTCAAAATAGGTCCCGTCAATGACACCCTTTCCCTTATCTGCCCTATTTTTTCCCAAAATTAAATATTTTATTGTTGGAATTAATTGTTTGAAAATTTAAATTCATTTGTTGGCCTTTCAAAATAATTATTGTGGGAAATGTTGAAATGCATATAAACATGTTTTTTTCACTATTTGAACACTTAGGGAAAAATAAATAAATTTGAATATTAATTAGCATCGTAAAAGGAAATTTAATAGCAGAATAAGCTTCAGTTTTACAACACTTTTATCAGTCAAGATCATGTTAGCAATGCAACATCAAATCCATGTTCATTTTCAGCAAGGTATCTCATGTTTTATGTTTATCATTTTTATGAGCAGTAAAATTTGCAGGACCTTCAATCAACTATTATGTTCTCCTTACAATATGAGATGTGATAAATGACCTCAGTCTATCAAGGAATTTGGATTTGAATGGTAAGTTGAAAAATTGTGATTTATCATTTGTTTTTATCCATTTTACTCTACCTAACCTAGGGTAAGCACCCTTTATCCAACATCTTCATAGCCATTATGGAGGTGAAAACACCAAAATGGGGTTTGACTTGGGCAAGCCCCTATTTGGAACAATCTTCCTCTCTTCTCTTTCTTGCAAGTTGAAAATCTAAAGTGGATTTGGAGAATATTGAAGATATCAAATCAAAACCAAGCATATAAACTCATTTCTACATCAAATTGGGGAAAGATCAATAATTCGCTAACTGATGAAGTTCTAAAGCTAATTTCAATAGAGAAGCATCTATAGACTATGATGCTCTTGTGCAGGTCCTAAAATTTAGGAAGGCATAATTTTCAAACAAGGGTGCCCTTTCCCTTTTCCATCTAGTGTGATTCCAAGTTCCTCATCTCTTTCTCTTTGATGTCCTTTTTCCTATTTATGTTCATCAATTTTTTGTTTTTGTGAATTAGTGACAGTTTGTTGTTGATATGTTGGAAAAGGGGGAGATCCTAAAATGAGAGGATTTGCACTCCTTTTCCTAATATCATTAGAGTATGATAATGTATGTTGGATTATTTTGAGGGTTTGAAGGACTTGGATAAGATCTATTATTGACTTACAACCTAAAAGTTGAGACAACTAGCCCTTGAACAAATCTAGGATGAATTTAGGGATGAAATGAAATGATCTAACTATGCTAATGATGCAATGTACTATTTTGATGCAAATACAACAAACAAAAAAAGTTGCAGACAAATTTGGTCAATTGAAATGGATAAAACATGACACTATGTACCTATAATTCAAATTTGAGGCTAAAAATGGAGTACGAAATTTCCTTGGGCGTATGTGTCCTTGTAGAAGAATTTTGGATCTATTTTTGCAATCGTATGGTGTTAGATCATAGCATTTAGTTTTTTTTGTAAATTTGTTAAATCACTATTAGATGCTTTTGTAAGTGAGTTTTCATGAGTTTTCAAGATGCAGGGTCTTGATTTCAACAATGGATAATTTATCTTCAAACTTCTTCCAATCTTCTTCAATAGTTAAACCTACACATTCAAAGAGAGAGGAAGAGTTGCGTCATTAAGTGAATTGAATTAGTCAAACCCCGTGTTAGTGTTTACACTTCTAGAATGGAAATGTCAATGATAGGAAGGAATGATGAATCAAAAAAGTGTTGTAACTCACCACCCTTTAATGGCTTCCTTGAAGGACTGAAGTCATGCACACCTCCTCAAGGTTTGAATCTTTCTTGCTTGAATTGCTTGGAGACCTAGAAAGGGTTAGCATTCACAAACAATGATAAAATAAACATGTATAAACTCACATATGATTTGACATTATTCTTTGATCTTGAATTACTACAATAAATCGATGAAATTTTTCTCTTGAATTGCTTAATAATGCTCTTGACAATAATTTCTCCAATAATTGTATGTTAATGCTAGATAGTTTTCAGATGATGCAATAATTAGGTATTTATATGCAATTATTCTAATTTATCACAAATTAAATCTCAACAGTCAACTTTGGACACTTGAATTGAAAATAATAAAGTGCTAACAGTAAGGTATTTTAATTTGGAGCCAAAATAGGGGGACTAATTCACCCTGGGTGTATGTTTCCCAACCCTATTTTCTAGAAATTAAGGAGTTGAGGGAAAAGGATTATATAAATTCATTTGATTTCCACTTGCAACTTGTTATTCATTATTAAAAATGGGCCATTTAATGCATAATTTAGGAAATTAAGTGTTCAATTAGGTCCAATAATTTAAGGGGGAGAAAAACATAGTGTGATATTTTCAAGGGTGATAATTTACGATGCTATATTTAGCCCCCACATTAGTGAGAGTATGAACTTATGCTTAGATTCACACTAAAGTAGAAAATATATGTCAAGAGGGGTCCAATTGTCTTAATGTTGAAGAGATAGGATGATCAAGGATCAAGGAGGAGTGTTCAAGCCCCCAGGATCCAAGATCCCATGAAAAACCAACATAAGCACAAAATAACACACATGTATGCAATACAATAAGAAAACATACACAAACATACATGTGAAAAATACAAAGCATACATGATGAAACCACATGACATAACATAACATATAGATGACAACAAAATGAACACAAACATGATGCAAACACAATGCAAAAATGATCAAGACACACAAAAGACACACAACAAAAACACAAGGTTAGTACTAAAGGGATTCGAGTTGGTAAGGTAAGGAGACCTCAATCTTAAATTGTCTCAAATACCAAAAATCATCCATCAAATGAATGTTAGACAAGAGAATGCTCCCATAAGGACTAAAAAGTTGCATTATGCCACATCACTTATGAGCCATATGGATCTATTGGCTAGCAAGTTGTGTTATGCTAGGTTTCCATGCAATATGATGGGTTCCACAAGGCTAGCTAGTTGTGTTATACTAGACACTCATGAAACACATAGCTCTAGTATCAAACAAGGTTTGTTATGCTCATACGCCATGTTAAAAGGGGTGTCAATGAATCAACAAGTTGTGTTGTGTTGAATCCATGAACCAATTTTCCAAATTCTCACCTAAGAAGGTGCATAAACTCGCCTTAGAAGGCACAAAGAATCACTTAAGAAGGTACATAAAATCACCTAAGAAGGCACAAAAACTCACCTAATAAGGTGCATAAAATTTCCTAAGAAGGTACAAAGACTCACGTAAGAAGGTGTATAAATGGAAAACTCACCTAAGAAGGTGCATAAATGAAAAACTCACCTAAGAAGGTGGATAAACATCTAAGAAGATGAAACAAGATAAGGACAAAACCTTAAGGGGTGTTATAAACAACACCACCACAAAAAGTTCGTTGAAAATATCAATGAGGCATTACTTAGTACATGAAGGGTCACACCTTAGGGGATATCACACATGACATCACCACCAAGAGAGGACAAGTTGTGGAATAGAAAATCACACCTTAGGGAATACTAGCCATACCATTACCACGAAGGGGAACATCATATGCCACAAAAATTCACACCCTTAGGGGATATCAAGTCCAATATCACCACAAAGGAGACACTAACATAGATTGAGAAGGTCACACTTTCATTGAAATGGTCACACTTTCTAGGAGATGTATATTATCATCACTAAAAAGGGACTATTTCTTATACAAACAATGAGCGAGGGACTATATGCCCCCTTAAAATGTTAGTGTACTTGCTACACTAACATTTTAAGGGGATATGAATGATGTGGGGAACAACTGGAGTTTTGAGTTTCCATGGCTATTTCTCCTATAGAGGTGGAGTAGGGGTATTGATGGGATCTATTTTTTTGATCATTTGGTTTTCTATGACTTGGCTGGTTCTACTAGTGGTATGGAGAGTTTGGTGGGTGTTGATGCTAAGTGTTATGCTACAGTCTAGCTATTACAGGTTGGTGGTTGTCTGGCTATCTTAGGCATTTCTTTTATCTTCCTGTGTGATTGGTTTGTTGTTTCCTAGCTAATGCAGGAGGTGTCTATGGGTTCAAGGTCCCTGCCAAAACCTGGTTGTAAATGGTTTAAGGTCCCTTTAAAACAGGTATGGGTTCAAGGTCCTTGTAAAAGCCCTTTTTTTTTGGGTTTTTTATTCCTTTCAAAATGGTTTTTTGTAGCTTGGCTTTGTTGTATGTTTGGATTATCTTTCTAATACTTTGAAGTAATGTTACTATTTTGCTGCTGCTTGTTCATTACTTTTTCTTTGGGTAGCATGATTGTCTTGGTTTGGGTTTCGGGTCCCATCAAAACCTATTTATAAATGGTTTTGGGTTCATTCAAAACCAAATTTTCCCATATAATCAAAATATTTTAAGGGGATACAAAGGGATCCCTTACTAGAAGGAATGCACCTAACATAAGGCTACCTAACCCCTTGGCCCCCAAGTGTAGGGACAAAGATGAGCCAAGATTGATGATTAAATTTTTCCCCTTGCAAGATGAAATATGATTGCATAAAGCCTAGTTTATACCCTCATGCATGGTAGTAAGCATTTTCTGATACTACAAATACCACATGGCAAGGATAAATGAAAATTATTTAGTTTATAATTTGATTGTGTAAGGGTTAAATTCTTTCAATCTTTTTCAAAGCACCAAATTCATGAGTGGTGTGTCCAAATTTTATATGATAGGCATAGTAGGATACTTTTTTATTCTTTCCTTTCTTATCTCCTCAATCTTGGATAGGTGGTAGTGTAATGTATCCTAACTTTAGAATTGTGGCTAAAGCATGCTTAGTCTCAGATAAAGGATATGGGGTATATAACACACCTTTCTTACGTGGTTTGGTTGGTGGAACAAATGTTTTATGTAAAGGTGGAGGACCTTGGTAACCTATGCCTTTGGTATCTTCAGATGGTGTTTGTTCTGAAAAGGGATGGATCTCATGTTCATTCTTTATGTCACATCCTTGTTTTCTTAAGATATTAAAGCCATAGCCATAGCATTGTTCTAAGTTAACAAGTCTGTTTGTAACTTTGTTATCATAGGATGGAGGAGAATTAGGTGGTATGTTTTTCTTGTGATTGTAACCAATAGGTTCTTCCATGCTCATTAGTTGAGGTATGAATTATTGATCACTTTCCCTATGTGATGTGCAAAGAATTTCAAGTGGTGACATAGTAGGAGGTGTTGATTGTTGGTATGGGTGATCAGGCCATTTTGTGGAAGGGTAAAGGACCACACTATTTTTAAGGTTAGGTAAGGTATTATTTATGAATTCATTTATGATTTCCTCTTCTTTCCTTATGATATCTTCATTGAGAAGACATACATTGGGAGATGAAGGGTCATGAGTTTCATTATCTAAGTTAGGATCATTTCCAAACAAACAACATTAAACATCAAGCAAGGATTTCAAAGAAATCAATACTTTACCAAAATACTTAGCCATTATGACAATGTAATGCTTGTAATAAGGTTTAGACTGTTATGTAATAGGTAAATAGAAAACATACAGTAGATTTAGATAGATGATCTTGAGAGAGCTTTGTCACAAAAAATTGAGCCAAAAAATGCAGGACAAAGCCACACAAGGCATCTGTATCTTGGATAGGGTTTCAAAAAATTAATATTTTGACTTTTTATGATACTGTTTAAGGTTTTTGGGTCTATGCACAAATAGGTCTAACAGTGAATATTTCTCCAAAATTTGCTCAATTTAAGATTATGTAATTCAAAATACAAGTGTGTAACAATGTTGAAAATGTTTGAACAATTTTGAATGCAATTTTCAAATCTAAGATGCAACAATTGATTGATTCTAGAAGATGCCAAAATTTTAAAATGATGATTTTGATGCAATTTTGAAACAAAACAATGTAATTTTTGAATTTTTTGAAGTATATGAAAGATTCCTAAATGCATGCAATGGACACTTTCAAGTTTTTTTTCAGATTTAAATGACCTAATGCAGATTTTTAGATGGTATTAGAATGTAGATTTGACCTAGAATGACTAAAATTAACCCTATTGCAACCTATGATGCAATATTGTATGCATTTTTTTGAAAATTTGAATTTGTATGCTTTGTATGATGCAAAAATGAATGCCTAAATGAACTATGCAATACAATACAATGCAAAACCTAGATCTAGGATCATTTGCTTCATATTTTAGAAGGTATATAATGTTAACATGTTGTGTACACCAAAATGATATGTTGGGAAAAGAGGGGGATCCTAAAATGAGATGGTTTGTACTCCTTTTCCTAATATCATTAGAGGATGATAATGGATGTTGGATGATTGTGGGGGTTTGAAGGACTGGGAGAAGATATATAAGTGACTTACAACCTAAAAGGTGAGTCAACCAACCCTTGACCAAATCTAAGATGAATTTGAGAATGAAATGCAATGATATAACTAGGATAATGATGTAATCTACTAGTATGATGCAAATACAACAAACATAGAAAGTCATAGACTAATTCAGACAATTGAAATGGACAGAGCAAGACATTGTGTACCTATAGTTCAAATATAGGGCTAAAAATGGAGGACTAATTCACCCTAGGTGTATGTGTCCTTGTAGAGGGATTTCAAATATGTTTTTGCAATCCTCTAATGCCAGATTAGATCTTTTCATTTCTATCTGTAAATTTTTTAGATCATTATCAAATATTTCTACAAGTTATTTTTTGTGAGTTGTCAAGATGTAGGGTTTTGATTGCAACAATGGATAATTGATCTTCAAATTTCTTCCAATATTCTTCAAACTTGAAAGCTACACATTCAAAGAGAGAGGAAGGGTTGTTCCATTTAGGGGTTTGCCTTAGTCAAACCTCATGTTAGTGTTTCCACTTCCACAATGGAAACATCAATGATAGAAAGATAAATGATAGGAAGGAATGATGAATCAACAAAGTGCTACAACTCACCACCCTTCAATGGATCCCTTGAAGGATTGAAGTCATGCACATCTCCTCAAGGTTTGAATCTTGCTTTCTTGAATTGCTTGGAGACTTACAAAGGGTTAACCTCCACAAACAATGATAACAAAAATATGTATAAACTCACATATGATTTGACATGATGCTTGGATCTTGAATTTTTGTAGTAAATCACTAAAATTCTACTCTTGACTTTCTTGATAACGCTTTTAACAATAATTTCTCTAATAATTTCTTGCTAATGCTAGATAGTTTTCAAATGATGCAATAACTAAGTATTTATATATAATTATTCTAATTTCCTATAAATTAAATATGATAGCTGAATTTGGACACTTGAATTGCAAATAATAAAGTGTTGACACCAACATATTTGAATTTGGAGCCAAAATAGGTGGACTAATCTATCCCAGGAATATGTGTCACAACCCTAAGTTTTGGAAATTAAGGTGTTGAGGGCAAAGTATTAGATAAATGCATTTGGTTTTCACTTGCAACTTGTCGATAATTGTTAAAAATAGGCCATAAAATACATAATTTAGAAAATTAGGTGTTCAATTAGGTCCAATAATTTAAGGGGGAGAAAAACATATGTGAAATTGTCAAGGGTGGCAATTTACATCACTACAATTATATTTGCATAGTTGACATAGTTTGCAATCATAAAATCACACACAGATCACACATCACATCATTTGATCCCTTACAACAACCCAAAAGGGGACCAAAACCCTAATCAACCATTTTGGCTCTTCCTTGAGGATAGTAGCCAAGTGGTCTTTTTTGATCATTTTTGTGTCCCTCGAAATGATAAAGGTGAAAAATGTGATTTAGGTTAGAATTATCCGTAGATCCCCTTTTCGTACATCTCATTTTGTACTTGTTGTATCTAGGTGATGCTCACAAGGGTGAAGCATCAAGACTTCTTAGGAGGTCACCAGTCTTAGTACTACTTCTACTCAAGTATACAACAATGAAATTTTTCCCATGATCAAGTCTATGTAGCTTGCTACCCATTTTCAAAACCTTCAAAAAGTGGTGTGCCTAATGAACCATTCATTATAACACCCATTTAGCCCATTTAATGACAAGTAGGTGGTATTTTCACAATGTATCAAATCAAGATTTCACAACATAGTATTTTAGTCAACTGCACTATTCCATATTTCATAAGTATTAGTTCAGATAAAAACATATATCATAAGCATAAATGGTCTACTTAACATTCATTGAATTTAAATGATGCTCACAAAGGTGAAACATGGATATTTCTAGGTTATCCATCCCAATATTATTCCAAATCAAGCATGTTTAACTAATGAATTTCTCCCAAGATCAAACTCACTTAGCTTGCTACCACATTTACAAAACCTTCAACAAGTGGTGTGCCTTATGAAATATTCATTATAGACTTTGTTTAGTTGATCTAATGACATATAAGAAAGATTTTACATTTAATTTATCAAACT
This sequence comes from Sequoia sempervirens, assembly GCA_007258455.2. NCBI lineage: Eukaryota > Viridiplantae > Streptophyta > Pinopsida > Cupressales > Cupressaceae > Sequoia > Sequoia sempervirens. The sequence goes on from VDFB02058242.1 coordinate 587,129,822, forward strand.
ATGATGTTCTATTGGGACTCAACTATATATTTTATTAGCTACCCATTGACCCATATTTCATGAATAGCAATTCATGCAAACTCATCTTAGTCAAAAATAAATGATCCACTTAACAATCATTACATTAAAATAACTTACTGAACTTAAAAAAAAACTATAATTACCACTTACTAAATATAGAATATACCAACCAAGCATACACATATTCATAATCAAAATAATTAGATGAAATAGTGTAGTAAAAAGACTTGTGTATGGGGGGTTGGGGCCCTAGCTAGGTTGGCTAAATCTTTCATGTTGCAGGAGATTGGTCACGAGGTCTAGTCTCCCCCACCCCCGTGGTACCGAAAGGCGTGTTGCGCTAGCATCACCGGTCATGTTAAAAAGTTTACCAGGCGCACTACAGTTTATATGGGGTCATGCTACCTGATTCCTGTAGTCTAAAAAAAAAGACTTGTGTATGGGGGACTTGTGAGTGTAGTTATCTCCTTTTAACTAAACTATAAGATAGAGAAGATGTAATAAACCAAGTGGAAAGACACTTTCATTAATAATCTTTTATTTTTAAATTCAAAATTTCCCATATAAAAGATGTTCAGTAGTGAAACTCCCTTCACCTTGTATGTTGTGTAAGTATCCATGATGAAATTTGATAATCAATGTACTAGTTTTTTAATGATAATTTAGTTAAATTTTTTATTTAAATAAATTATAATTTATTTAAAATATTTTCTAATTTTTATAAAATTTAAATACAGTTTCTTATAAATTTAGGTCTGATGATAAGATAATTGTAATTTTAGATTATTTATTATTTATAACAATTATATTGTCATTTATTTAATAGATTTATTTAAATATTATTATTAAAATAAAATTTTAATCAAGATATTATTACATGAAATTAGTATATTTAATTTTAAATGTATATAAAATATGTTGATAAATATCTTTATTAAGGTGTCTATTTCATTTATATATCACTTTTTTAAAAAGGTGTTTTAAGAAGGTTATCTCTCAATTTCTTTTACATAGACTTTCCTATAGATAGTCGTGCTAGTAGCATCTATAATTGTAACATGTTAACAACATTATTTTAATGAATTAATCATTTATGTTTGAATAATAATAGAGAAATAATTTTATAGAAGATAAAAGAAGAAATAAAGAATGTTTAAGCAATCACAATAAAGTATTATAAGCATGAGAGAAACCAAGAAATAGTGCATCATTTCATATTGTTTGAAATATATTTGAAATAAGTACATCACATGAATTATCTTCTAATAGCTTTGGTCTATTATTTTTTCTTTTCTATTGGCAACTTATTTTCCCTTTTTATCTTCTCATAGAAGTCATATGGAAATGGTGACATTATTTTTAGGCCTTATAACTATATCATTCGTAACTATAGAAATGATATAGTTACAAATGTCAATCATATTCTTTTTTTTTTTTATCCTATGTCAATAGTGGATTTTGGAAAAGTTAAACCTTGTGATTTGTAACTATAGCAATCATTTGTAACTATTGTAAGAGAGGGGGACTAACCACATCAAAGCCCCAGGTCATGAAGAGCCAAGAGCAGAGGGTCTCCCTAACTTACCTCACTCTAAAGGGATGTTTTGGGATGAGGATCGAGAATGAATAGCACTATGTAGTATTTATGTCACTCTAGAGACCCGAGCTTCAGGTTTAGACTAGGCAAGCTAGTTTTTAAAGTTGGTATTGCACCTTAGACAACTCTCTATCTGAGGACAACATCATGGTTTTGGGACAACAGTGTAGTGCACTAGCATCTCTTTGGCGCATTGGCATTCGTACGACCAAAAAATGCAAAGTACAATAAAAAAAATACCTAAAAACTTACTAACAGCCCAACTAGTAGATTTTGATGGGAAAAATAGAATGAGAAAGTATAGGAAATAAAGGTGGAGATGATAAAGCAAGTAGATGAAAGTTAGAGTGATGAAGATGATCTCACAAAAGTATCGATTCACTAGCTAGCTCCATGCACATGTTCACCTACACACAAGCAAGAGGGGAAAATTGTTGGGGTTGTATAGGGGCCTGCCTTAGTCAGACCCCCGTTTTGGTGTTTCCATCTCCACGGACAACCAAAAAGCAACAAAGTAGAATAATATGATAAAGAAGATTACAAGAAGTACAATTAACACCACAAAAGACAAATTCTACTCTATCAAATCACAAAGGAGAGGAGTGAAGTGTTACCACCTCCACCCAAAAGCTCACTAACCAATCGAAAGAGAAAGCAAGGTATGGACTTGCAAAAGTCACCATAGCCATAGTGATGATGAAGGAAGGTCTTGCAAGACTCCAATCCCACACATCTATGGCTACCACACACTTGCAATGTGGAGTTGATGGAGTATCAATGCTACTGCAATGCTAAAAAATAGTGTTAGAATGTTGGAGGGAATGAGAATTTACTTGGGAGATTGAATGTGAATGTCTAGAGGATGGAATGAAAGAATGGAGAATGTTTTTGAAGGTGGGATGAGAGAAATCTATCATTTTCAGGTCGGTTGGTTGAAGATGGATGTTCCAATTCAACTCCAATAAGGTGTGTAACACCTCTACCAAGTTCAAATGCATGAATTCATTAGAGACAATAGTGTGTCGTGTGAATGTCTACACACTATGCATTCATCCCTAACAAATATTCTCTCATCGACACATAGGACAAATTCTAGGTGGATGGAAGGAAGGTGGGTGATGTGGAATTTCACCTATAGATTTTATTTTCTAAGGTGAGGGTATGTGAAAGGGGAATTTTCTTAAGGGGTGCAAATTCACTCCTATACATTTTACCCCCACTTTAGTGAGTGCGAATATCAATGAGTGTTCAGTAAAGTAGATCGAAGAGTTAGTAGGGTTATAAATGTATACTTGAACCATCAAGGAAGCAGACCACGATCTAGCTAACTCAAAATTGCAAGGCAAGCAAAGGACTACACAAGTAGTCTACCTAGGGAGTTTAAAAAAAAAGGACTCCATAGCCCCACAAAACTATGAAGTGTCACAAAGTACATTGTAGGTCCTCAGACCAACGATGGGAAAATCCTGTAGGATGAAAGCATCTCATAGGCCAACAAACCTGCAAGAAGGAAACCCCAAGTTATCTCTCATGAAGGAAGCCTAGTGAAGTAAGCACCTTACAGGCTCGTAGAACTACAAGGAGACATCCCCAAATTTCTCTCTCATGAAGGAAGCTTGATGAAAGGGGACTCCGTAGAGTTAGAATAGAAAGCGGATTAACAAGCGCACCTACAAAGCAACATGTTAATCTATAGATAAAACATGCCAAGAATAAAAAAGAAACCATGTAGGTAAACAAGCAGAAAATCAAAAAATTGAAAGGCTTTCAAAGGGTTCCCTTAGGAACCCTTCAAAAGAAGAGGGGTCCACTCAAGGGACACGTTGTTTGAAAGTACAAAAGAGATGTTTTTCCTCAAATAAATTCATCATCAAGGAATTCAAAAGGAAGAAAATGTCCCTTGGTGAGGGGAAGGTTGAGGCTTGTCCCATAGGAAAAGGTTGCTCCCTCCTTGGAGGAAAGGTCAAGTTATTTCTTTGTGAACCTATGATGAAGGAAACACATTATGCTAGGGGTCCAAGTTGAGAATGCAATCTTTGAAAAAGTTTGCAAGGGTTTTTGAGAAAAGATTCATTGGCAACAAATGCATTTTTTGAAAATCAAAATATTGTGAAAGTGACATTGTCACACATACGAGGGACAACTCAAGCAAAGAAGAGAGAAATATAAAAAAATAAAAAGAGACAAAGGCATCACAAAAAATGGCACATGGATGATTTGGTATTTCGGGGTTAGAGCTGCTCATGAATATATATAAGTATAGTAATAGTATATTAATGAACTATCATCAACCCCCTACTATATCATACCATGTGAAGAATGCACGAGAAGACAAAGTAAAAAATAAAATGGGCCAACATGGAAGGGAAGCCTAAATGCCCCGAACGCTTTGCATCGTCCCCAATTTGCCTAAAATAAAAAAAAACATAACAAAGGAAGAAAGATGATACAAATAGAAGAAGATTTACAACACATAATCACTCCTATTTCTAAGAACCAACAAGGGTGAAAAGGGTCATCCAAGAACATAAAACACAAGCATGGGTGAACACATCACAACACACACACAAAACTATTCTAAAGATAAAGAAGAGGCCTCCCCCTAACACTCATCAACCAAGAGGTCATCCACTTCCCAATCTAGATCATTATAAGGGAAAGGTGGATGAGCTTGCAATGGTGGAATATTAAGGGGAGGTGCTTCTGACCCTCTCAAAACAAGGGCTAAGGAAGAAGGCCCCATATGGTCTTCTCCACTCAGCTCTTGTGGAGCTATGGTTAGTGACTTTGTGAAGATCGCTAACAAGGCTGGAACTTCATCTAGAGAGTTAAACATGCACTTTCTAGGAGTTCCATATTATACCTTAATGAATAGGGAGGATGACACCTGAGATTCACCACTTGGTTCATCGAGTGACTCAAGAGCGGTGAAAAACTTAGGGGAAGCCAAAATTGGCTATCACTAGGACAAAACAAGCTAGCGCGGGACCACCCTTAAGAAAGGGTGGGATGCTCTTATGCTCTCCATTGCTAGAAGGGACAACTTCTGCTCTCTGCTTTGTCAAAGGATGTGAACTCCCAATAGATGAGGTGAGAGGCACGAAAGAGGAGGAGAAAAATGCGACAAACACCACCAAAGTATTGGACATGTCCACGGGTTTATAAAATGGTGGGATGTCCAAGAGGGACATCAAAAGGAGTGGCTCAACCAAAGGAGCAATAAAAACCTACACCTTTTTAGGTTAGGCACATTCACACTTGCAGGGGGGACCAGAAATAGAATCAAATTCATTTGAATAGAAGTAGAGGGGGGAAGAGAGGAAGATACATTAGGAGGCCCTAAAGCAGGGGCGGTCAGTTCCTTTTCATTTCTTTGCAAAGTGGTTTTCTCAGCCAGTAGAGCCTTTTGTTGGCACTTGTGATAATGTGCAAGGTGGTTTTTGTGACTCTTTGAGCTAGAGGTTGGGAGCTACAAAGGGTTAGGAGGCTCCTGCTCAGCCATAGGAGTATCCATCATAGCTATCTCTGGTGGAGGAATAGGCTCCTAAACGAGAGTAGGAGTTTGAGAGACAATAGGGGGAGTTGGCTCTAGTGCCTCGACATTGGGCCTCTTCGCATTTACTGCCCTAGGAGCAGGAGTAGTGAAAGGTCACGGGGGCTGAGACATAGAGGATTCCCCACCGAGACCCTTTCATCTATCGTATAGGTAGGGCCAAGGTCTAGGAGGCATAGTAGGAAGGTTTGATATCCTGATCTTAGCCTTGCGCCAAGCAAGCACCATCAGACTTCTCAAGTAGAATCCAAGAGTATTCATCCAAAACTCTTCTTCAGAAAGAGGAGTGGAAGGGGCACCCTAAGGATGGGTAAGCCTCTCCTTTCCCTTTTGAGAAGAGTAGGTAACTTTCTATTGCGCTATAAGAAGGGTCAATTTCAGTTGTCCCTTGGCTTCAATCTTATACTTCACATAGTTTTGGTAAAGTAGGTCTATTCTTGGGGGAAGCGGATAGACCAAGGTGAGTCAAAAATGTTCCAATCAGTAGCTCCCATGAGACACCAATGGATGGTATTCATTTCCATGAATGATGTGTATAACACCTATTCATGGGAGAATTTAAGATAGTTATGAATGACGAAAGTGATTCCATTCATGGAAGCTAGCCAAGGTATGATTAACTTCACCCTGAATAAGTCTAATTCTAGGATAACATCAAAATTCATGTTCATAGCCCTAGGTCCAACTAGGATGAAAAGAGTTATTGAGCCATACAACTTGAGAGAGAGGTCGTTGTGCATACGAATGGTAGGTTTCATTTCACCATACTCCTTCCTTTGCAATGAACTCAGCCATAACATTTCCCCTATGATAACATTCACTTTGCTTGTAGGGTCAACTAAGACCCCCGTCACAATGTTCCCATTGAGGCAAGTGAGAATGTAAAGGGGAGAGGCCTTGTTATTCAAGGGTGGGTCTTGCAAGGTGAATGCCATGTCTGGCGAACTAGTCGTAGGCTATGTGGAAGAAGTAACCATGATCATGTTGACATACTCTGAGGGCTAAGTGGTAGAATTAGTGGGATCAATAATTAAGTTAGCAGAATGCGATGGAAACGGGTCCATGTATATTTGCAACTCACTATTTTCTTTCACCACCGATTTATTTGCATTTTTTTTACTCCGATCAAGACAAATAGTACCATCCTTGATGTAGTTCTATATCTCATGACATAGGCACATACAGTGTTTGGTATCATGTATGTTGAATCGATGGTACTGAAAAAGGAATTTGCATCGTACCAATCAGGGCAAGGTTCCTTGAGAGGTTGAAGGTTCTCCAAGGTTATGATCCTATCCTTCAGCAAATTCTACAAGATGAAAGAATAAGATTATGCTAATTTTGTGAACTTTTTGTTGCATCTGAGGCCATTATCGTTTGTTGCGGCTACTACATTCACAACAGCCTTACCTTTTCCTAAGATTGGTACAATAGATCTTCCTTCTGAATGGGAGCATGAGGAGGATCTCCTAAACTAAACTACCATCTACTGATATTCTCATAATGTCGCACACAGATGTGAGAAAGAGGGGTATTTCATATGGGAAAAATTTTCTTGCCAATGTCTCTGCAGGTTTCCTATGAACACCTACACATTAGAATCGAGTAGTGGGCATGAGATTTGAGAAAAGAGCACTTCATATTACGCTCTACAATTAGTTATCTTCTCATTATCCACTTGCTTTCAATGAACGAGATCTAAGAAGGTCATGTTTGGTCCGATGTTAGCTTGGAATTGTTAGCGAAATTGATTCATAAGTTGATCAAATAAAAATATAGAATTATTAGGCAAGGAATAGTACCACTCTAGTGTTGTATCCTTGAGAGATTAGGGAAATAATTTTTCCATCAACGCGTCGTGATGGAAGAAGTTTGTGCACATGGCGTTAAAGGCGTGCACATGCATTTGTGGGTCCCCTTTTCCACCATACTTCTCAAACTTAGGAATCTCCATTCCTTGTAGGAAGGGAGTACTCAAGAATTCTACCAAAAATAAGCTACATCAGAAGAAAGGTTGAAATATAGGCTGGATAGAGGCCTATGAAAGGTTCACCAACTTGTTTTGCATTCAACCCATGTTTTGAAGAAGGGTGTTCAAAATAGGTTCAAAAGATGATAGAGGACCAGAGGAACCTCTAGAGCCACCGCCACCAGAACCACCTCCGGAGTTACCTCCGAAGCCACCACCACTAGAACCACCTCTGGAGCTACCTCTAAATCCACCACTATGATCACTTCAAAAGCCACCACCACCAGTAGGGCCTCCATTGGAGCCACCTCTACTGTCAAAACCACTACCATGACCTCCACCAAGGCCTCCTCTGCTTGTACCACCTCCGCTACCAAAGTCACCACCGATCATTCCATAGGAGCCCCCACCACTAGGGGAATTAGGAGGGGTGAAAGTGAACCCAAGGGGTGTTTGATAGTGGGGGGGCTTTTAAGAAGCAGAAGATACATTGTTCGAGGGGCCCATTTTGACCACGTATATAGATGTGGCAGGCATGGAAATGCCTATCTATCTTTCATAGGTATCGAACACTTCCCCTTAGGTAGTGCTTGATCTAGTCTTATATGAAGGGACATAAGCTTTAGTTAGATCGACAAGGACATGTAAGAACTCTATGCCTATTCAATCCTTCCCTAAAAAATGTCTCACTTCGCTAGTAAGCCTAGCAACTCTTACTATGTTTGGTGCTTTCTCCAAATGATTCATAAGGTCTACCAATCTGTTATCCAATGCCAAAAGGTTTTTCATAGGGACATGCATAGCCTCATCCTCATCCATGGATGAAGCCATAGGGGATGTTGGAGGGGTAGGAATGTGAGTGGTCTCATCCATGAAACCCATCTCGTTAGTGAAGCCTGTACGGAAACCAATGGTGAACTCATTAGCTAAACCAATGGAGAAATTGGAAGTGAAACTAGAAGTGACCTTCATCTTCTCTATTGGTAAGTGTCGTACGCTTCTTCTAACAATGTACCCAGAAGTTGTGGACTAGGTTGTGGTGCTCATAAACCTTCACAATACTCAAGGTTATGACAACTACCAGGTGTGGGGACAAGTCTCAACACTGGCGAATGGAAAAATGTTGTTCATGTCGGGTTCACCAAAAATGTAAGAGAGGGGGACCAACCACGTCAAAGCTCCAGGTCAAGGAGAGCCAAAAGAAGAGAGCTTCCCTAACCTACCTAACTCTAAAGGGATGTTTTGGGATGAGGATTAAGAATGAAGAGAACTATGTAGTACTTTTTTCACTCTGTAGATCTGAGCTTCAAGTTTAGGCTAGTCGAGCTAGTTTTTGGAGTCAGTACTACACATTAGATAGCTCTCTATTTGAGGACGATAGTGTGGTTTTGGGACAACAACATGATGTACTAGCATCTCTCTGGCACGTTGGTGTCTGTACGACTAGAAACACAAAGTATAGTAAAAACTACCTAAAAATTTACTTGTAGCCTAGCTAGTAGATTTTGATGAGAAAAATAAAATGAGAAAGTACAGGAAATAAAGACAGAGATGATAAAGCAAGTAGATGAAAGCTAGAGTGATGAAGATGATCTCACGAAAGTGTTGATTCGCTAGCTAGATCAATGCACACATTCACCTACACATAAACAAGAGGGGAAAACTGTTGGGGGGCTACTCAATTAGACCCTTGCTTTGGTGTTTCCACCTCCACGGACAATCAGAAAGCAACGAAGTAGAGTAATATGATAAAGAAGATTGAAATAAGTACAATGAACACTACAAAAGATAAATGCTACTCTATCAAATCACAAAGGAGAGGAGTGAAGCATTACCACCTCCACCCAAAATTTCACTAGCCAATGGAAAGAGAAAGCAATAAATGGATGTAGAAAAGTCACCACAGCTGCAATGGTGATGAAGGGAGGTCTCACAAGAATCCAATCCCACACTTCTATGGCTACCTCACACTTGCAATGTGGAGTTGATGGAGTGTCAATGCTACTGCAATGCTAAAAAATGGAGTGCTAGAATGCTAGAGTGAATGAGAATTTTCTTGGTAGATTGAATGTGAATGTCTAGAGGATGGAATGAATGAATGGAGAACGTTTTTGAATGTGGGATGAGAAGAATTTTCCATTTTTAGGTCAGTTGGTTGAAGAGGGACATTACAATTTGACTCCAATCGAGTGTGTAATGCTTCTGCTAACTTCAAATGCAAGAATCTATCAGGGATGACAACACACCGCATAAACATCTATGTGTTGCACATGCATCCCCAACAAAAATTTTCTCATCAATGCACAAGAAAAATTCTAGGTGGATGGAAGGTAGGTGGGTGATGTGGAATTTTTCCTTCGGATTTTATTTTCTAAGGTGAGGGTATGTGAAAGGGGAATTTGCTTATGGGGTGCAAATTCACTCCTATACAACTATATCATTTGTAACTATATTATTTTTTGGTATATCATTTTCTATGATAAATCCATTAATTTTCATGGTACTTATGAATTTTATTGCTTTATTTGTAAGCTTCACCTTGATATTTATTAAACCATGGTGTTCGTTTATTGATGTTTTTTTCTCAACATATTTCAGTCACTTCCATAATTTTACCATATTTATCCTAGATATGATTTCTCACTCATATTCTATTGTGTTTTCTTGAACTTGATTATCTTCAATTTCATAATCACTACTATTTTGAACATCTTTTGGAGTAGTTATTTGTTCCACATGCCAAGGATTATAATTGAATTAGTCCCAATTTGGTATTGTTACATCATTATGAAGTAAAATTTCTCTTTCTATATCATGAAATCGATTGTATAGTAATAACTCAAACAAAAAAAGTCAACCTATTTATTTGATTCATGTGCAAGATGGATGCAAATATTAGGAATACACTCACAATAGTTATGATGCCCCTTGACTCCCATTGTTTTATCTCTTTTTTCCTTTGATTATATCTCCATGATTTAGTTACATCAATAAGTGCAATAGAATCTATAAAAATTGGATTATTCTTATATCCATCAATGAATTTTTTTCCATATTCTGCATTTTCACATTCATCATTTTTAGTAGTAGGTTTGAAAACCTTGCATAAAAAATTTAAATTGATAAATTTTCCATTATTCTTTACTAATAAAAGTTTGAACAACATATGGCATGTTCCATGTGACCCTCTTTTTATAATTGTTTCGAAAAAAAGATTCCTATATGCTTTTGCAACTAATTCATTAGGGTTCTTGGTGTTTACAAGGAACATCAAAATTTGATGATAAGTTTCTAAACTCTTATCTATTTTTGTTGTATACTTGGCAATGTACTTAATTACATTATATCTAGAAAAAACAAGTTTCAAATTTACATTTTCTCTCCACTATTGTAGTATATGCCAATTGTGTGTTTTTAGTTTATCATTATTTGTTGTAGGCTTGAATTTTTTTCACTTGTCTCTGTGACTATAATAATAACATGACCTAAATCTACCATATCCATATGAAATTAAGTAAGATTTAGGTAGTTAAGCTATAATCCTAATGAAATACTTGAAAAAAATTAAATATGGAAGCCATTAAACATAAACAACAAGAAATGAATAATGAAAACCTATTCTAATGCCTCAAACCTCATCCCATTGGGTGATTGGTGTTGCATTGATGTGGAATGACAACCATTTCCCAATCCCTTAGATAAAACAAGCTTGATTTGATAGATTGATGAGTGATAATGGATGATTTGAACCACAATGGATGAAAAATGCTTAAATGAATGCTAATGGATGAAAGTATGAATGCATTTCAACATTAGTTTTCTCAAATGATTGTGGATCCCTTCTTCATAGAAGTGAGAGCTATTTATAGAAGAAAATGGTGAATCAAGGGACACGATTGAATTGCACAATCAAAGGATGAGAGGAAATGAGAGATGAAAGTATGGATCAAGGATTCTCATCAAGGGATGAGGATGAAATTTGACATGGATCAAAGAGTTAATCAATGGCTCTCATTGATTCAAAGAAGCACACTTCCTAAAAATTAGGAATTGGTTAGAAGATATTCCCATTTTTGAATGAGTGCATAAGGAGGGATATTCCCTTACAAGTGGGAGGGTGAAGAAAACTAGGAATTAGATAATTAATTTGTTTTTTAATTGTGCAAGTTAGAGGAAATTAGGATACTCATTAAATAATTTATTTATTTAATGAAGGGGTTAAATGACATTTAGTTCAATAATTTAGATTACTTAATTAAATGAGAGGACATAAAGGGGTTTAATTTACATAATTTGCATTATCCAATTAAACAAAATGAAATGCTAGTGTGAAAGGGGGTGAATTAACCTAATGAAATTAATTATCAAATTAATAGATGAGAATGGTGCATTTAATTAAATAACTATGATTATCCAATTAAATAGTCAAAATGAAGATGAATTTAGGATGACATAGGTGTTAGTAATTAGATTCAATTGTGCAATATCATTCAGGACAATTTTAAGTGTCTACATTTTTCCCCTCTTTGAAGTGAGGTACCTGTTACATTGATTCAAAGATTGACACATTTGGATATATGCCCATTGCCTAGATAAAAAATTTAAAAATTCTTGATTTTTCAGATGCCCCACTATTGCCCCAATGGAAGGAATTATGCTAGTACACTACCCCCTCGAAAGATTAGGCATAAATTTTAATTTTTTAGGTTGAGATCATGACAAAGATACAAGATTAGTTCGACTCAGAAAGGATAAAAGATACTTCTTAGAAAGCTCAGATGTTTTATGTAGACAAATTTTATGATGTATAGATAGTCATCAGCCATGGGTAGCTTCATGTACATTTTGATATATATGACACATATTCGACACTTGGATAGAACTGTTAGTAAAGATAAAATAATAAGAAGAATAAGATGGATGGATTAACCATTGATTTCAAGATTGATTTAGAAGTCCAACAAGTCTACGAGTCTTTGAGACTTTATTAGATATAGTGACAATATTGATGATTTTCTTGCTTTAGGGATTGGGATAATTCAACACTTCATTCCTTATGTTTGATATAATGCATAGATATGATGCATCAAGGTATTGATAAAGAAGATGGAATTGTATCTAATGCGATGGACTTTGACTCTACAAATAGATAGGATAATACTTTCTCACACCTTGACATATAGAAACCTCGTTGGAATGTAGTTTAGAAGTTTAGAACATTTCAGACAAAAGCACACACAATAGTCAACAATCTATTTAGAATTAACTCCCTACACACAACTAAGTATTCACCAAGATTATTTTACAAGAATATCCCACAAGCACAACAAATGAAAGATAATGATCGTAGACCCATTCCTTTCTCCCTAAATCATTTTGATAGACATCATCGAGAGGTCCTCAGAATGGTTCAATAAGATAAATCATAAGACAAGATCAACATGAAAAAATAGTCAATGTTATTTATGTATCTTTCCAAAAGGTGTAATGTGTTTTGAAGATAAGTATCCAAAATTATTACCAATGATAATGCCCATTGTAGGAAGGATGCATCCTAGGATGTGTTATTAGATGTAAGCGGTTTGATAAGTTGTTTGAAAAGTCAGTAATATAAGGTTCAATTGACATGTTTGATAATGATCAAAAGTTTTAGTTTTTAAATTTAGGTTTTGTTTTCAGTTACTGTTGTAGTTGTTTTTGATTTTTTTGCCAAAGGTTGAGGATGGTGATCAATTATTATGGATGTAAGTTTATTGTGAGTGTGAGCGAAATGGGTTGGGTGGTTTTGGATTTTTTGGAATATTTCAATATTTTTGGTGTTTTATAATGTTTTAAGGGTGTTTTTGATCTTTTTGAATAATTATGTGAATGTTTAGGTTTTCAATTATTTGAGGTTGTTTAGGATTTTTTGAATGTTTTCTATTATTTTTGGTTTTCAAAATTTCAATTGTTTTTACATGTTTCCTAAGTTTTGACCAAGACCTAAAGGGACTGACTTAGGGCCTTGGGGGATTATCAAAGATTAGCCTTGCCTACATTATACATGTAGAGACTATGTAGTTCAACTGACTCTAACCAGTAATTATTTATTGATGAGATATGAACACTTGATGGATTGCTAGATTATTATGATGGACTCCTAACATAAAGTGTCTTTGAGGCACATCAGTGATGGCCTTGCCTACATTCAAGCTCAAAGACAACATAGTTTTACAAGGCATGTTTTTGGATATTTTAACTTTTTGATCTGTTCAAGGATTTTTGATGTGATTTGGATGTTTTAGATTTTTTGCATGATGTTGACGAGTGTATGGATATGTGACAATTTCAATGATATATTTTGGGATTTTGTTGAAAACCAAGCTAAGATTGATTGATCTAATTGATAGATTATTAATAGTGATAACATTGTTGAGGATGCACAAAAATGCATAGATAGTGTTGAACAACACAAAGATTGGGAAATGATATATCTTGAGATGATGATGCATTGATTGGATAAGATAGATCAAGATTTTTAAAGCCAGGCTTGGAAAAAAATCTATTGGAATGATTTGATGTGACGTTGAAGTGTAAGGTAGATGTAAGTGATATTGATTTTTTGGATTGATGTTTGATAAAATATAAAGCTTGATAAGGAACATATTCTCATCAAAATGTGTCATGGACTAGTGATATAGATTTTTGCTTATAATAGATTTGACCAATTTGATTTTATGTTTTGTAAATGTTTAGATTAGCACATAATTTATATGATATAGCTCAAGATTTATCCCTAAAGCAAGATATAAGCATCTACCCCTAGTGTCTCGCTATGTATCGAATACTATGGACAGATGCATGGATAAATGAATGGATTGATGGATGGGTATGCAAAGGATACCAAGGATAATCTTGTGATAGGATATCATGTTTGGATAGAGTATGCCTCTTTAGATAATGCCTCATGGATTAGATAATGATGGTTAGGATAAAATCAATGATAATGACCCATGTCGATATGTTTACCATAAGCAAGTGTGAAGTACATGCTAAACCTTTTCCAAGATCAAGATGAGTTCGATTGGATGAAAATGGATTCTATAATGAATCATGGATTTATTATGGATAAGATGGCTAGAATGTAGGATTTATTATGGATGGGATGAGATGCTTCCACCTGAAATGGTGCACATAGATGCTTGATTCTACTCATGATGACTATTTACCACGTTTTCATCATGGTACTTGTCCAAAACACCATCAAAGTGGTTTTCACAAGAGGACAAATTTTCTCTTGACTATTTTTCTTTATTTTTTAATTTTTTTTAATTTTTAATTTTTTGAAAGTTTATGCTCATGTTGAACCACTTGGTGGTGTCGATGTAGACGCTTCTATTGCTAATATAGATGTTTCTATCATGATGTGCTAAAGATATATTGCTTGGAGGAGTTGTTTTACTAAGATACAGGCTCTTGAATGTAACCCCTAGATTTTTTTATCTTCTTTATCGATACCGGAGTTAACCTTACCTAGATGTGCACATCATGATAGAATGCCCTTAGAGTCCTTGTGATAAAGAGATGTTGCCAATACATAGTCAACACAAAAGTTGGATACCATGGATTACAAAGTGGATGGTGGAATGCATTGAGGTATATGAGATGCAGATGGATTGGTCAATGGTTTGGAATATTTGATTCTCCAAACTTGGGATGATGAGCAATGATAGGTGGATATGGAGATTTGATTGGGACCAACTTCTTGATATACCTTGTAGGTTGCTCTTGAAGCTTTTTGTTATATTAGTGGAGATTTTTGATGGATGAACTTCCTTTTTTTATTTTTCCCCATAGTTTCTTTGACTAATGGAGTTTGATAGGGATGATATTCTTTCTTTTGCTTTAGTATCCATTTGAATTTTCTTTAACCATTTTGCTTCACTGATTCTTTTGCCTCAATAATTTTCTCTTTTATTTGATATAGACCTCTTTCTTATGGTTGGTCCCAATTAGTGGGTGGAAAGATGCATGGATGATGATTCATGACATGAATGGTTGGAGTGTTGGTAGCCATTTCATCATAAGGAATCTTCATGCTCCCCATGTTGGTGTTTGTGCTAGATAAAGTTTCCCCCAGTATAATGGGAGTATTACTGGCATGCTTTGATTTTGTTGCTAACAAACCATTTCCTTGTTGTTCAAGATTTTTTAGCTTTTTTGATTTTTGATAATGAATGATATCCTCATACTCAATTTCTTCAATTTGTATGGAGGATGTGTCTGATTTTGATGTTTCTTCAACATGTGTTGATGCTTTACAACTCATATAGGATTCTTCCTCATGATACATTTTTTCTTGCTCTTCAAAGGATGTTTCTAATTCACCATCCATACAAGGTCTTCTTCATGATCAATTTTTGATATGTTTATGGATTCTACTATGCCTTGATCATGTGTAAAGATATTAAGAGGAGACTCTTGTTCCTTGGTAGTAATATCAAGAGTATGAGACTCTTGTTTTGGATGAAGATCATCTACATATCCATTAGGAGTATGCATCTCATGGATAGATGGAGGAGTATGTGATATATGGATATGATCATTATTTGTGACATCTTGTATGGTGTTGGCCTCCTACAATGATTTAATAACTAAGCCCTTACAACCACAATTCAGAGATTGGGCATCTACTCTAAATAGCTATTTCAATCATCATGAAGGTGAATTTAACTTGTCAACCCAGGGACGTGAACTTGAAATGGGTCAGCATAGTCTGTGCACTAGGAACCCTAAAGTAGACATTCACATTCTATAGCTAAGGAACACACAATACTGAAAGTAAATTGCTTAGAAGGGAATACCATAAATTCCAATCATCAATCAAAAACTACATGAAACTAAAATGCATAGCGAGAATGAAAATATGAGCAACAAATAGGGCACTACTATGTCTGCTTTGGTTGTAGGAACAGTTGATGCCAAATTTCTAACTAATTACTTAACAAAAAGTAATACTAAACTAATACTAAACTAAGAGGACTGATTACTCACCAAGTGTGCCCCCTTGGATAAGTATCCTCCAAAAATAATAAGAAATTAGATGCTCAAACTCAAAACTTTATTTTATTCACTATAAATCATGAGTACAAAAGAGTAAGGTATATGTATTACTAAAAACTTGAGAGTGCAAGTACAATATCAAATTGTGCAACCTCCCAAAGAAGGAGCATCAAATCTTTATTTATACTATCAACTAGACAAGACAGTCAACTCTATGACTAGGAAGACACCATTTACAAAAAATAGAGAGAGTGGAGGGACAACGATTACGTGTGCCTGGAATCTGGTCAGAGATGTAGGTCTAAACACAGATTTAGCATAGTAGTAACACCCATATTTTCTCAATCATTAAAGTCCACTACAAGGCAATTACATTTGGTTGCATGATGAATCTTCTTCCGTCAACCTCCTTTGACCTTGAGTGATTCCTTTGCTGGAAATTATGGTGCATGCCTAGCTAGTGGTGTCTTCCTCAACTTAGAATCCTCAAATTAAAATCTGCATGGCAATGTCAGAACACACAATAACTACACATCTATAACCACCTTAAGGAACATTCATTAACCACATTCAAAATCAATATAGATAATCCACATAATATGCCAATGCCATTAAAACTTGCAGAAATAGGATTAAGCCCAATGTCTATGGTTTGAGGGAAACATTATAAAAATGTCAACATTTATCATCAAATTTCATGACAACTACCATCAAATAAACTATAGATTCTACCTGAAATTGGACCAAAAACTAGGCTCATCACTCCCCCCAACCTAACATTTTGTTGGTCCTCTAGCAGGGGAAGGGTTGTTCTTTTTCTTGGTCAAAGCTTTGAAATTTGCAACTAATAGTTGTAGAACATCAGTGGTTGCTGAGTGTGAATTGGGGTCCCATTAGAATCATCCTAATCTGTCCAATCTGCTCCATTTCTATCTCTCTACAAAAATGTCATACTGGTAGAACCTGAAGTTTAGCACAGGCCACATGAGAATGGACGGTTGGAAAGTTAGAGGAAGCCAAAATCGCTCCTTCATTCTCCCAATCTAAATATACCTATCAATCCTTTTTAGTACTACAACATAATTGTGGATGGAATGGGGTTCAACCGATTTCAGCTCATCAGTTAGGCTATTCCATCTTTATGATAGGTATCTTCTCATAATTTCCTCCTTTGCTGCTACCTTTACCTCATACTCATTGTAAACTACCTCAATCAAAGGCATGCTCATGTTGCCATAACTAGGTTTGAGAAGCATTCTGAGCCATTCTCTATAAATATCCTTTGGGTTGCTTGATTCAACCCTAATGGGCAAAGGGATGTTAGACTCCAATTTCTTATAAGCCCCATGTTGTTGTCCCCAACTAATCTCATTTTGCAACCAAGACATAAATGCCCTACATTGGACATCCCCAACATACAACAACGGATTCCAATCATGGTCTTGAGTTACAACATAATTATGCAAATAAAAATCACACAACAAATTCTTCATTTTAGGGGAGGCAATCCTATAAGCATTGAAAAATTCAATAGGGGTGTCAATAGAAGGATTCAAACCTAAGGCAATCCTTGACAGCTTAAAAGAGAGATATTTCTCTTTCAAGTGTAGAGCATAGACCCTTGGAGGGGTCCTACATTCCAAAATATGTGGTACCAAGGTTGCCATATCATCCACCCTCTTCTTCAGAGTGGCAATTTCTGCATCCTTATCTTCAATCTCCTCATCCCTCTTTTGTATTTCCTTTTTAAATTTCTATGTTTCCTTTTTCCATTCTTCCTCCCTCCTTTGCATTTCTTTCCATAAATTCAAAATTGTCATTTGTATTTTTGTTGATGGTTGCTCCTCATATAGTACTATTTGCATGGACTCAGGCTATCTAGTTGTCTTTGGCTATGGGGGTACTATTTCTTCTCCCACTTCTTGCTGCAGGGGCTCTTGTTCTTGTTATTCTTGTGGTTACAAGAACTCTTGCTCTGGTTTTGGCTGTTGCTATAGGACCTCTTGCTATAGGACTTCTTTCTCACACTACAAGAAATTCTAGTTTTCCTCAAACTCTTCTGTAATGCTAGCAAGATCAGCTAGTGTTATATTTCTTGCTCTCCCAAATATGTCTTCTTCTTTGACATTATCCTACCCCGTTGGAGCTTCTTTCCTCCTATGGTGTTTCTTTAGACTTAGGGATTTCATGTGGAGGCATACTAATCACTGGCCCAACAGGTCTTGATTTCCTGGGAGGGCTCTCACATTTTTCTTTGGCTACAGGATGAACAGTGTCAACCTTCCTCTTCTTAGAACTTGACACCTTTCTTTCTGTCAGATTCCTTTTGGAATTTCCTTAATCATTTCTACTTCTCTCTTCTATGCCCTAGTTTTCATTAGGGTGCCAAGTGGAATGCCATCATCAGAATCTAAGGAGGAGCTTTATTTTTTTGAGTGCTCTATTTCACAAGAACTAATTTCTATGGTTTCTTCTTCTGTAGGAGGGTTTACACAAGGGCTTGCGCGAGAGGATGCAGTACAAGAGTGTCTTTAGCCATGCTCAATCTTCTACTAGACCTACGAGGTTGAGGCAAAACCCTAGGTTGTAAGTGCTCAGGTCTAATTTGATTAACATTTATAAATTCTTCCTAGGTCATTCTAGACACATCATGCATAGACTTTTCAACTAGAAATTTAATCTAACAATGGTGGGAAATAGAATTGTCCCTACCTTTTTGGGTCTCAACTACCATGATTGAGAGAAGATTGTATAACACGTTAGGCACATTCATCCTCCTCCTGTGCCTCATGTGGCTCAAGAGTTTGAAATGTACTGAATGCAGGTTTGAAATACAACCTTCATAGGTGAGATACCTTATAATGTAGATGGTTGCCTGCTTCCATGGTTCAGGAAAAGAGGTTCTTTTTGCACCCTATTTATCCACGCTAATTGGAGGGTCACCATGTATTGTAGATTTGACCCTATCTAACCTAGCATCTCTGGAGGTAGGGTAATGTTTGCCATCAACAGGTAACCCTGTAACCTCTGCCATTCTTTCCTCAGTTGCCACAACCTCCAATCCTTTTACTACAAATTTTCCTTCAAAACATGTTTGGGCGAATTCAAGTGCAATGCTTTAATCAAAGCCATCCAACTTCAAGAAGTAATCTAACCATCCACAATTTCTAAATTCGGCCAAGCATTGTGCATTATGCAATAAAACATCATGAACTAAGGGCTCATTTTGAATTATCTCTCCTCCCATTGTCTGCAATCAACTGTCACTCTACAAAATTTCCTTCCTGCAATTCTTGTTTGAAAGCCAAACACCTTCCTGCAATACCTTCTAAATTTCCATTGCCAATATCAACTGAATTTTCCCTTTCTTTTGTTTTACCTTTTTTCTCGCAACTCAAGATTACGATAGAGTCAATAATGGCAAGAAAAGGAGTGATAAAGGAGAATTGTGATGGGAAGAAATGGAGGTTGCAGTTAATGTCACTTCACACATGCAAGCCATCCACTCACTCATATTTCAAATCAGCTCATTTTAAATTTTATGATGTAGCCTAACATAAATTGACACATGGGCATTATATTTGCATCTTTTTCTCCCCCCCAACCTAAATTTGAACATCTATACTAACGTACAATGATTAAAATATAACAATTAATGCACACATACTTGAATATGTGGAGGATTTGTTGCAAAGATCATGGAGAAAGTATCATTCTCCTTTTTAGGGAATAAATTGAGCAATTAATGAAAATGAAGTGGAATGAGGTGAGGTGCAATGAAGTGATGGAAGAGAGAGAAAGGTGGTGATGGATGGGTGGATGGGTGGATGGGTGAAGAAATGGACTTCCACTCTTGTGGAAGACTTTATTATGACAAGTATGTACCTTAATTAGCTAGAAGGAGGGACACTAGGTCCACTTCCTTTGGCTGTAGGAAGCTCGGTTGCTAAGTGTTGGTGAATTGCTACAAGAAATCTTCTTTGGAAGCTAGCTTGTGATATAATCTAAGGTGATGACCATTGACAAGTAACTTGAATCTAATAGGGTCAATTGTAGTAAGTTGAACAACTCCATTAGGAAAGACCTCAGTGACTTCATATGGTCCTAGCCACCTTATTTGTAATTTTCCTACATTGTCCTGATATCTTGAGTCATAGAGCAGGGCCTAATCTCCTGGTTAGAATTTCTTATCCTTGATAAATTTGTCATGCCACTTGATTCTCTGATTCTACACTACCTCTGTATGATGTAGGGTTTCTCTCTTTATCTCATCCAAAGCATTTAGCTGCATGATTCTTTCTCTTTGTGCCTCAAAAATACCCATCCCCAAATCTATTGTCGTCCTAAGAGTCTTATATTCAAATTCAATGGGCATCATGGTTGTCTTTCCATACAACTCAAATGGAGTGAAGCCTGTATTTTTTTTTTAGGTTGTCCTATAGGCCCAAACAACTTCTAGTAATCTGTTTGCCCAATCCTTTCTATGAACAGCTACCGTTTTGGTAAAAATGGCTTCAATTTCTCTATTGTTCACCTCAACTTGGCCATTAGCCCAAGGGTGATAAGGAGTAGACTTCTTGTGCCTTATGTTGTAATCATTAACTAGTGTTGCAACAAGGGTTGATGTGAATTGAACCCCTTGATTACTCACTATTTCTCTCAGAATTCCATATCTTGTGAAAATATCATCATAAAGAAATTATGCAACCTTGTTATCTCTTGCATGCTTCATGGCCTTAACTTCTACCCACTTTGTCACATAATCAATGCATACCAATATAAAAGACTTACCATTTGATGGAGGGTCAATGGGTCCCACAAAATCCAATCCCCACTTGTCAAAGGGAGTAATTACTACCTAAGGACAAAGTGGCATCTCATCAAATTTGGTTGGTGTGCCCATTCTTTGACATTTATCACATTTTCTGATATATCTTCATGTATCCTTGTGGAGTGTCGGCCAGTAATATCTTGTGTTCAAAATATTTATTATTGTACTCTTGGCTGCAAAGTGTGTTCCACATGGTTCGTTGTGGCATGCATACAAAATTTCATATGTCTCATCTTCTCTCACACATCTCCTCATGACATGGTCTGGTCCAGTATAAAACAAACATCCAACAATCTAGGAGAAAGGAAAATATTTTTCAATGAGTGCCCTTTTCTCTTTTGGAGAGAAGTGAGAAGGAACTCTACCTGTGACCAAATAATTGGCTATTTCAACATACCAGGGTGTTTGTATACTGAGGGAGAATAGATGCTCATTACGAAAATAGTCATCTATGGGTTGATTGTCTTCTGATGTAGTCAGCCTTGAAAGAAAATTTGCAACAACATTGGCCTTCCCTGGCTTATCCACAATGGTTATATCAAACTCCTGCATCAACAATAACCATCTTCCCAACCTACCTGTGATCAAAGTTTTATTCATGAGATATCTAATGGCTGCATGATCAGTGTGCACAAATATTTGGTAACCTATTATGTAATGTATGAATTTCTTCAGTGCATAGATTATTGCCAACATTTCTTTCTCTTTCACTGTATAGTTGAATTTAGCTACTTGTAAATTTTTGCTGACAAAGTAAATGAAAATTTTAATAGCCCCTTCTTTATTTCATAAGACTGCTCCTATGACATAATTTGATGCATCAGTATGGATATGGAAAGGAAGTTCCCAATTAGGCCCTTTGAGTATAGAAGCATGAGTCAAAGCTACCTTCAAGTCAGAAAATTCCTTGTCACAAGCTTTATTCCATTGGAATTCAACATCTTTAGTGAGAAGAGTATACAATGGTGTTGCTACCTTACTTAAATACTTAATGAAACACCTATAATATCCTGCATGACCCAAGAAACTCCTAACATCCTTTTTTTTTGCAAGTGTGGGTAGATTTGTGATTACCTCAATCTTTGTAGGATCTACTTGAATTCCTTTGTGTGAGATGTAGTGGCCAAGAACTACACCTTCCTGCATCATCATGAATCATTTTTCACTATTTAAGGATAGGTTTTGGTTTTCACATCTCTGTAGGACTCTCTTGATATTTTCCAGTGCTTGATTAAAATCAACACCATAAGTAGTAAAGTCATCCATATAAATTTCCATGCAATCATGAGAATTTTCTGAGAATATGCTAATGACTTCCCTCTGAAAGGTTGCAGGTGCATTGCATAAGCCAAATGGGAGTATTGAGTAGGAATAGGTCCCCCATGGAAAGGTAAATGTGGTCTTCTCCTAGTCCTTTGGTGCAATTTGGATATAGTTGTAGTCGTTGAATCCATCTAGAAAAGAAAAGTATCACTTTCGTACAAGTGTGTCCAAAACATGATCAATGAAGGGTAAGGGAAAGTGGTCCTTCTTGGTTGCAACATTAAGTTCCCTAAAATAAACAAAAAATATCCATTCCCATCCTTTCTTAGGCACAATCACTAATGGAGACATCCACTGGCTATCTAAAATGGGGTAGATAAATCTTGCATCTAGTAATTTTTGCAGTTCCCCTTTTAAAATTTCTCTTAGTGCACAGTTAATTCTTCTTTGTGGCTATCTTAATAGGGTGCAATCATATCTAATGTAAATTCTATGTGTGCAAATTTTAGGGTCCAATCCCACACAAATGCATTTTGATGGGTCCTTAATAAGTTTTCCAACAACAATTGCTGTTCTTCACTTAGTTTATTGTTAACATTCAAATATTTTCCTTTTGAAACCTGTACTTGTGTAGTTAATTCTATCATGGCTGCTTCATTAACACATGGTACCTTTAGTTCATATGGAAACAATGTATGGGACATACCTATTGCTGCAGGAAGTCTATTTGTAGGAACAATGGCTACAGGAAGAACGTCTGTAGGAATAGTGGCTACAGGAAGAGCAAGAAAAAGTGTCTTGAATGGAGTAGCAGAATGAGAAGATGATGCTTCCTCCACTTCACAATGGTTCTGAATGATGTTAGCCAATACTTCATCCTCATATCGGAGCTACATGAAAGAGCTTCTACCTAGCATCATAAGCTGCACCACAGAATTAACTTCCATGACTTCTTCACCAACATGTGGCCATATAGGATTATCTTCATCATGAGATGGTTGAGCAAGAGGATAAAAAACAAACATTTTAGTACTCTTCCCATCTAAAATGGTCATGTCACCTGACCAAAATCTAATGTATGCATTTGTAGTTGCTAACCAAGGCCTTCTAAGAATAATGGGATACTTGCCTAGTGTAGCTTTAGGAGAAAGAATCATAAAGTTTGTTGGGTACTCCCAGGAGTCTAAAACTACCACAAGATCCTCCACTACACCATCAGTATTAACAATAGAGCTATCAACAAGGTGCAAGACAATAGGAGTAGATCGCATGCTTGCAACGTTTAGTTGTTGTAGGATTTCCTTGGTCATTACATTTATTGATGCCCCTAAATCAATCAAAGCATTCCTAATTTGGATCCCATTTATAACAACTGCTACCACATGACTACTTGAGAAATTATACTTGGGGATAGTTACTTTTCCCAGAATGATGCCAGCTAGCTGTCCAACCA
This sequence comes from Sequoia sempervirens, assembly GCA_007258455.2. NCBI lineage: Eukaryota > Viridiplantae > Streptophyta > Pinopsida > Cupressales > Cupressaceae > Sequoia > Sequoia sempervirens. Next base: position 587,153,551 of record VDFB02058242.1, read on the forward strand.
CATGAACTGTAGTTGGGTCTTTCTTTTTCCTACCTGGATTTTTGAGGCATGCTTCCTTGATTTCCTTGCCATAAATTGGGACATCCTTTATGGTTTGAAATAGAGGTATCTGGACACATATATGCTTTAGCTGATCCAAGATGTCAAAAGTTGTATCCTCCTTTTCTTCCTTCTTCTGGGCAACTTCCAATCTTTGAGGAAATGGTGGTTCTTGTTCAATTTGCTTGACTTGGGTTGGTTCAATATTTTTAAGTACACTTGGTTGAATGGGATCATTTAGAGGTTCCTCCTCCTCTTCCATAGGAAGCTCAGTGATAATGGGCTTGGAAGGGGCTGGTAGAGTAGTTCTTGAATGCAAGTGGATGTCACTTACACTCACAACATATGCAGGGAATTGGTTTCAATTAACAAAGTATGTAGGCTGTTGTTATGGTTTGTTATTTGGATTGGGTGTGGGCTAAGCTAGTAGCTGAGTAGGTTTAGGTGCATTTGAGCTTGGATTAGTAGGTGGAGGAATTATAGCAGGCTATTGGGGTTGAGAAGGTGGCTGCATGTAACTAGTTGTTTGGGCAGGACATTGTTGTTCTCCCCTCCATTGATTTGTTTGTTGCCAATTTCCTTGAGGTGGCTACCAATGCCTTTGAAATTGCTACCAATTCCCCTGAGATTTCTGCCATTGGGGTGGAGAGTTTTGAAAATTGGGCTAACCACTTGGAGGGTCAATCCGAAGTTGTGGTGGATATCCTCCATAGCTAGATGGATACAGAGGATGCCATTAGTTACCAGATGAATAGGAATTAAAATATGGTCCAACATAAGATAGTGGATCTGGTGGTATACCTTGTCTCAAAGCCCAAGGATTCCTTTGTGCAACATAGTAGACTTGGTCTTCTTCAATTTGGACTGGTTTGAACTCAAGTGGAATATGCTTGATTTCAAGATTAACTACCATCTTGCATCTATAATCCCCCTTCTTTTATCTGTAGTGGGGGAAATACTCTATCAACATTGCCTCTACCTCCTCTTGCTTCTTCTTGGCCTGAAGTGTATCTAGCTGAGTAGCTAGATTATTTATAATGTCTTGCTTGAAGTCTTCCAGCAAATGAGTAATCTCCATTCTTGAAATTCCACCAGTAGTTTACTTACCCATGGAAGATTGGTAAGCTCTCCCTTTCTTTGAAGCTGCACTAGAGTAGTTTTTGCATATTTTCTTGATATCCTCCCAAGGAACTTGGGAGATATCTCCCCCTCCCATGGGGTCCAAGGCATCAATGCAAGTATCATTGATTCTTCTTAGGAAAAGAAGCTTTTATGAGTCTTCATTGAGTGTATGGTGTGGAGATTTTTGTAGGAAAAATAGAAACCTTGCAATATAATCTTCCAGGTTCTCATCTTCCTTTTGCTACATCCTGAAAAATGTCACCTCCTCTCATGTCACTACCCCTACAATATTCCTTGTATTTCTCAAGGAATTTTGTCTTCATGTCTTCCCAAGTTTCCATAGTATCTCTACCTAGGCTCATGAACCACTTAATGCAAACTCTTTTAGAGTGGTAGGAAATAGCTTAAGCCTATGGGCATCAATAGTATAGTCATAACTCCTGCAGAGTATGTTAAACTCAAATAAAAATGTATCAGGATCTTCTATGATAAGTCTATAAAACTTGGGGAGTGTTGAAGCAGGGATATTCTTGATGTTGTCAACTTCATTCTGATGGGAAATGGGGAAAGGAAAATCTAGTTGGTTAGGTATGTTCCTATTTGCATCACCCATGCCTACTTGATGTAGTTCCAAAGAAAAGGGGTTCTCAAGCTGATTTTGGTCTTCAAAGGAGACTTCAGAGCTATTCAGATCAGGAAATGCATCAACAGAGGGGTGTGGATCTTCCTTTTCTTCTTCTTCTTTTGGTAGGTTTTGATATTCAACTAGTTGGAATCAATTAGGATTGTTAGGAAGGAATCTTCCATAAGTAGATCCCTTCTCCTTCCTCTATGCATGCAATATCACTCACTATTAGCCACCTCACACAAAGAATTGGTAAATAATAAGGGGGGTCATTACTTCCTAAAGGAGGAGTATACTAATAACAACTTCCAGAAAACACTACAACAAGAAAAACTATCAATGACTCCAAAAGACTTCCTAGTTTGACACCATCCCCAACAACGACACCAAAAATGTTGGCCTCCTAAAATGATGTAATAACTAAGCCCTTACAACCATGATTTGGAGATTGGACATCTAACCTAAATAGCTATTTTAATCATCATGAAGGTGTATTTAACTTGTCAACCCAAGGATGTGAAATTGAAATGGGTCAGCACAATATGTTAATTAGGAACCCTAAAGTAGCCATTCACATTCTACAACTAAGGAACACACAATACTGAAAGTAAATTGCTTAGAAGGGAATACCATAAATTCCAATCATCAATCAACAACTACATCAAACTAAAATGCATAGCAGGAATGAAAATCTAAGAAACAAACATGGTACTACTCTATCTGTTTTGGTTGCAGGAATAGTCACAGAATGAAATTCTAGTGGCTGTAGGAACAATCGATGCCATATTTCTAACTAATTACTAAACAAAAAGTAATACTAAGCTAAGAGGATGGATTACTCACCAAGTGGCCCCCCTTGGATAATTATCCTCTAAAACTAATAAGAACTTAGATGCTCGAACTCAAAACTTTATTTTATTCACTGTAAATCATGAGTACAAAAGAGTAATGTATCTATATTACTAAAAAATTAAGAGTGCAAGTACAATATGAAATCATGCAACCTCCCAAAGAAGGAGCATCGTATCTTTATTTATACTATCAAATAGACAAGGTAGTTAACTTCACAACTGGGAGGATACCATTTAGGGAAAATAGAGAGAGTGGAGGGGCGACAGTTATGCGTGAATGGAATCTAGTCAGACATGCAGGTCCAAACATAGATTTAGCACAATAGTAATGCCCACATCTACTCAATCATTAAATTCCACTATAAGGTGGTTACATTCAGTTGCATGAGGAATCTTGTCATCGACCTCCTTTGACCTTAAGCGATTCCTTTGCTAGACGTTATGGTGCATGCCCAGCTAGCAGTGTCTTCCTCAAATTAAATCTACATGACAATGTCAATGCACACAATAACTGCATATCTATAACCACCTTAACATTCATTAACCACATGAAAAATCAATATAGATAATCCACATAATATGCCAATGTCATTAAAACTTGTAGAAATAGGATTAAGCCCAATGTCTATGGTTTGAGGGAAGCATTATGAGAATGCTAATATTTAGCATCAAAGTTCATGATAACTGCCTTCAAATAAACTATAGATTCTACCCAAAATTGGACCAAAAACTAGGCTCATCATATGGATTGGATAATACCCATTAGATCATGGTAGTATCTTGGAGATATGGATCCTTCATCTTGACTTTGTGTGGTGTTATCTTCAATATGATTTAGTTCATGTTCTTGACATGGATCAATTTCAAAGAATTGATTGTTTGCAAAGGGTTCTTGAATGTATTCATTATGCATGGGTATTGGCTCAATATTTTCTTAATCTTCAAGTGAATTTGGATCAAGTGTTGAATTAAGGATTTATTCAATATCAACAACCATGAGGTCAAATGATGTCAATATGTCATAGAAAGGACCATTGCTAGAATTTGGTGAAAGATGTTGATCATGATTTGGAATAAATTCTTCAGGTATGTCATCTAACTTATTGGGTGATGTAGAGACATTTCCAACATGATCATTAGCAAATGAATCTTGAATTTTATCGTCAACAATTGTGGTAGAAACCTTGTCAATGTTTTCAACCACGAGATCAAATGATGTTAAGATTTCTTGAAATGGATCATTGCTAGATATTGGTGAGGGATTATGATTATGATTATGAAGTGAATCTTGAGGTATGTTTATTTTCTTATTGGATGAGGTAGAGACATTGTCAATATGATCATCTAAGATTGAATCTTGATCATTATCGTCAACAATAATTGTTCCTTGATCAATAAGGTATTGGATGAGGTTCTTGAGTTTGATAAACTTTGACATGTCACGACCTTTTGTGTTATGGTATTCACAATAATAATTATCATCATACCATGAGAACTTGAAGTTAGGTTCACCCCCATTTAATGGCTTTGAAGGATTGATAAGTTTAGCATAGACTAGCTTGTTTAACACTGATTCAATTGGCTCCCATAAAGGAGTGTATTCATGTTTGGTAGTGTTTTTGGATTTCAAAATTTGTTGTGATTGAGGTTATTGTTTATGTTGTGTTTGATATGCAACACTTTGATGTACATCCATGTTTTAATGATCGTGGAGATGTTGTTGATGTAAATCAATATTTTGATTATGTTCAAGGTGTTGTTGATATAAATCAATGTTTTGATTATTTTGATGAGGAATGTACTGCTTTTGTGATGGCATGATGTTTTGACCTTGATATTTATATTTTTGATGATTTTTTTGGATGATGTGTTTTTGAGGTATGAATGAATCCATTCCAAAGTTCCCCATGTATGGATTTAACATGTTCAAATCTGATATGTTTATGTTTGGGATGTATTGTTCTTGTGAACCAATGTTGTGATGAGAAAGAATCATGCTTGGATTTTTTGATTGGATATTGGTGTTTTGGAACCCTAGGTTCATTCTTGTCTTTTGAACATTATATAATGGGTTTATATACCAATTTGTGAAACTTGTTTGATCTACCATGTGACAAGATGTTCCAAAGTTTTGGTTAGGCATAGCCCTATTTGTTGTGTCATTGGAGTTTGTAGGGTATGATGAACTTATGTGTGGATTGTATGATGGAGTTGTAAAATTTCTAGTATCAAGCTCTTGTATTCCAAGGTTTTGTTGGTTTAGGTCACTCATAATAGATAAACTTTAGTTTTGTTCCATGTCTTTCTTGTGTTTTGATCTCGTTGTAACCATAAATTGTGGATCAACTTTGGGAGAGGTGTGTTGAGATTTATATTGTTGGTACTCTCTATTTGACTCAAATTTTGATAAAAGTGACCCTCTAAGATGTTTTGGACCAATGATGTGAGTGGATTATGAAGGGGGTGAGTAATATGGATGATGAACTTTCTAAACTTTGGATAACACTTTAGATTAAGGGTTTGATGTTTAATGCTTTGGATTAATGTGTTAATGAACTTGTGAATCTAAAGGTAGACTTGTGACTTTTAGGATAGACTTGTTCAAAAGGATGATGAATAACTACACTAAGTGTATGGAGAAGGATTCATTTACATACATATAGAAAGTTAGGAGATTGATTTGATGATAACCTAAGTCTAGAATATTGATGTGTCCAAAGCTTCAAAGTTGTTTGTGAGGTGAGATGTAAGATGTTTTGAGATGGATGGGATAATTGATCCTAATGTTTTGAGAAGGACTTTGTTTATAGACCAAGGTAGTGAAAAAAATGTTTTACCCTACGAGTGATAAACCTAAGAACTTGAATGTTTGGATGATAGAAATTTGACTCAATGTTTGGCAATACATTTCTTTGTTTTCATTTTGTTTCTTTGGAAGTTTGGATGGTTTGAAAGTAAGCCCATTGTGTGATGTGTTCAATTTGAGTTAAGCTTTGATTAGTGAGATTGCTTTATTACCACATCAAGATATCTTAGTTAAGTTAAAACTAAAATGTCTATGACTAATAAAATTTCATTCTATGAAGTCCAATATGTGAAAATAAAGAGGCTAAAGCCATAGTCTCATATGTTGACTTTAGAATATGTGAATTGAGATATAAGCCAAAATATTTAGAAGCCTCTAAAGAAATATCCTTAGGGACAAGCAACAATATACGGCTTTTAAAATGTATTCACACTAAGTCCAAAGGGTTTTAAATTTGAAGAACATGTTGATGTTTGTTTGAATTGTTTTGAAACTAAGAAAAGTGACAAATTGGCTCAACAAGAACAAGAAATAATAACCCTATAGAGTAGGTACGCAATTTTTGGTAGGCTTACCTCATCCCCTAAGGAATGATGTAATCCATGAATATGGAGTGGAAAAATAGGCCATGTCAAGGAAATGTACCATCTTGACATGCCAGGAAAAAGAGTCCCTTCCCTATTTGCTTTATTGCCTCAACCAAAAATCAGATGTGGTAAGTAACTTCTAGGAGTTATGCATCTCCCATGAACTACTTCAAAGTACGTTTCGAAAAACAAGGATAGGTTGCTAAGACAAGGTGTTTAATGATATCGTGAACATCACGAGGTGTATGACACCTATGAGACACTTAAGTCTCTAGCTTCCCTTAAGAAACACATTCCTTCACATGAGAGTTGGCACAAGAAGTAGTCATTCATGAATACAAGTTACTATCTTTTGCATTCACAAGATTTATATAGCCCACTGATAAATGGGCTTGACGGTCACCATACATTCTCCATTGTGGGATGTATTGAACACAGAAGGCCCTCCCTAAAAAAGACAAAAAAATGCTATTTCTCTTCACCCAAGATTGCACGAAGTGCAAGGAGAGAGAATACATAGTAAATCCTCGGGGTGACTAAAAAAAAATTGTGAACTCAAAGTGTTTCTCTTCACCCAAGTTGACATGAAGTGCAAGGGGAGTGGATATGCACTCAAATCTCACACACGCATGACATACACTCATTCTTTTTAAATCCTCAAAGGAAATGATGACTTCATTTTAATAGCACCAAACTGAAGTATGAATTTATGTTTGTTCAATTTTAAACCATTTCAATGGTGAGGATGTATGGGTTCAATTTTAACCAACTTTGAAAGATCATATCATTGTAAATTTTAAACCTAAGTGAAAGCTAGTTGTCCTAAAGCATGAAATAAAGCAACATATGATGGGTTATATCATCCCATAAGTGTTCTAAAATAACTTTTACAATAAAGATCATATGATATTTTTCTCCTTCACTTCAAGATTTTATGCTCCTCTCCAAACCTACATTTCATACTCCAAATGTTAGATGTAATCAAGAAAATAAGATGTTAGGGTTAGATAAATGATTAAGCGTCAAAACCCTACAACCTAGACCAAGTTGCAATGTGATTTGAATTTAAGTGAAAAAATGGAAAATTTAACTCTACCAAAATTGAAAACCACCTGCACCATTGCGAAGAGTATGAAATTATACCCCATTTTTAAAAAATAAAGCTTTGAAAAAGACCAACGTATGATCAAGATATGGGCATTTAAAGACGGAGTGCAAAAGTAGGGAAACAATAAGGCCTCTATTTTATAATAGCACCTCTATATCATTGCAATAACGCCTCTAGTTTACAAAATCACCTCTATATCATTGCAATAGCATCACTATATTTCAAAAGCATCTCTATATGCAAAAGCATCATTGTTCTTCAAAAGGGGTGTTCTAGTAAAAAGAAAAAGTGACTCCCTACCTGAAGCTTTTAAAACACGGGAAACTCAATCAAAATTTGTCAAATTTGGTTATTTTTTCCCTCCTTCTAGCACCAAAATATGACTATAATCTTAGCATGACATAAATTTAGCAGATGCATATGAAATTAAGCAAGATTTAGTCAGTTAATCTATAATCCCAATGAAATACTTGAAAACCATTAAACATAAACAAAAATAAATGACTAATGAAAACCTATTCTAATGCCTCAAACCTCATCCCATTAGGGGATTGGTGTTGCATTGATGTGGAATGACAACCCTTTCCCAATCCCTTGGATAAAACAAGCTTGATTTGATAGATTGATGAGTGATAATGGATGACTTGAACCACAATGGATGAAAAATTCTTAAATGAATGCTAATGGATGAAATTATGAATGCATTTCAACAACATAACTTTTCTCAAATGATTGTGGATCCCTTCTTCATAGAAATGAGAGCTATTTATAGAATAAAATGGTAAATCAAGGGTCAAGATCGAATTGCACAATCAATGGATGAGAGGAAATGAGAGATGAAAGTATGGATCAAGGATTCTCATCAAGGGATGAGGATGAAAGTTGACACAGATCAAAGAGTTAATCAATGGCTCTCATTGATTCAAAGTAGCACACTTCCTAAAAATTAGGAAGTGGTTAGAAGATATTCCCATTTTTGAATGAGTGCACAAGGAGGAATATTCCATTGGATTATTCGCTTTCAAGTGGGAGGGTGAGCAAAATTAGGAATTAGATAATTAAAACAAAGTTTTAATTTCGCAAGTTAGAGGAAATTAGGATAATCATTAAATTATTTATTTATTTAATTAAGGGGGTTAAGTGACATTTAATTCAATAATTTAGATTATTTAATTAAATGAGAAGACATAAAAGGGGTTTAATTTATATAATTTGCATTATCCAATTAAACAAGATGAAACATTAGTGTGAAAGGGGGTGAATTAACCTAATGAAATTAATTATTAGATTAATAGATGAGAAGGATGCATTTAATTAAATAACTAGGATTATCCAATTAAGCATATGAAAAATAAGATGAATTTAGGACAAAACAATGTTAGTAATCAGATTCAAGTGTGCAATATCATCCAAGAAAATTTTAATTGTCTACAATCTCTAAATAATTTTGATCCCTCAAGATTTTTTTTTTAATAAAAAAGGGGTAAAAACTTTATTGATAATCAGAAAAGAGCAATACAACAAAGCAAATGGCCTAAACCCCAGGAAAGCAAAGATACAATAAAACAAAGCAAGAACCAACATAATCCAACACCAATCCCATCTCCATCCTACACAATAATCTTGTCTAGATCATGGCGAAGCTCCTGGGAAATTTGATCCCACCCCTCAATCCTCCAACCGTCAAGATGCTCTGAAGCCCATTTCACCAAGAAATCTGCTGCCTTATTCCACTCCCTTGGAATATGAACAAACGACACCTCCTCCATCAAGGAACTAATCTGCAGAATCTGTTGCACCAACCTAGCTAACTGCCAACTGGCATCAATGACCTTTTGATCATTAATAAAATTAACCAAAACTTGTGAATCAAACTCACAAATAACCTTTCTCCACCCTAGAGAATAAGCCCATTCAAGAGCAAAGAATATCGCCAGACCTTCCATAAGGTTAACAATTTTCATCCCCTCATAAATAGAGAAGAAAAAGATCACCGATCCAGTAGAATCTCTACCAACTCTACCAATTCCAGCAGGCCCAGGATTTCCTTTTGAGGAACCATCAGTATTAATCTTCAAAATTCCACTAGGAGGGGGAAGCCATTTACCCACTCTCATGACTTTCTGTTTAGCTTGCCTTCCCTTTCGGACATAGGTTGAAGCTAAAGACAACTCCTAAAGCCCCAATCTCTCCACCTTCTTAGCATACTCTTTATCTAAGGGATAAACCACCTCACACTTTGCTTCCACAGTCTCTTGAACCATACCCATAATTCTCTGCCAAATCTGTTGAATAACCAACTTTTCACCTCAAAAGATTCTACAATTCCGCTCTAGCCAAATCTGCCAAAGAAGGAAAGTAGGCCCCACATACCACACATCCTGTAAGAAAGATTCCGTAGCAGGAGGTCTGCCCAGACTATGCCAGAAGTCCACTAGAGAGGAAGCATGAGCACAAGGAACTCTCCAAACTTCCCACCACAAGTGCCACAACCTCAAAGCAAAGGGGAAATGAAAAAACAAGTGAGCAGAATCCTCTTCACCATCCCCACACAAAACACACATGGATGGTCCCTAAAATCCCCTCTTCTGAATATTGTCCTAGGTCAAACACTTGTTCCAGGCCAGAGTCCAGCTGAAGTAGTTACACTCAGGCCAAGAGAACTTGTTCCAAACTCTCTTCCACCATTGAACCTCCACCCCATCCAACTTGTGAGATAAGAACACCTGATAACCAGAGGCAATAGTATAAACACCCTTAGGGCTTGGAGACCATGATAAAACATCTCTATTTGGAAGGGAACTACAACTCCTGCTAGAAAGGATGCTTCGTAATTCCATGCACTCCTCCTCCATACCAACCACCGGCCACTCCTCAAGATTCTTCCACCTAGCTGTCATCAACTGCCCATGAGAAAACACAGACTTAAAGTCTCTCACCTTGTCCCAACCAGCCTTAATGAATCTTTGACACAGGGGCAATAGGTTAGGAAACTAAGAAACAATGGGAGGAAAACCATCCCAAGAATCCGACCAAAATTGAGCCTCAAATCTACTTTTGCAGATCCAAAATAAGCCATCCTTGACGAGAGCAGCCCCTTTCTTGAGTGTACCCCAACTCACTGATCCTTTCCCCACTAAGGGATAGCGGGGAATATCCATCTGAGGGATCCTGGAAAATATTTATGAAGTAAAATCTTGGCCCAGGTCTGATCTTGCTCCACACACCACCTCCAGTATAGTTTGGCAGCAAGCGCAACCCCAGACAAAGATGAATGCCTTAATCCAAGACTGCCATATTGCCTTGGGCTACAAACAAGTTCCCACCTAACCAAGCTCCATTTGGATGATGGTAAGTTACCTGCCCATAAAAATTGTCTAGCTAAAGCATCAAGTTCCTGAAGAAAACCAACTAGGGCCACCTGTAGCATACATCTATAGATGGGGAGAGCTTGAACCATAGATTTGATCAACTGAGCATGACCAACAAAGGACAACCATATATGGGTCCAATGGTTAACCTTTGTCCAAAACTTTTCTAGAATATTCTGCCACAATTCCCTGGGCATCCTTTTAACAGAAATAGGAATTCCAAGATAGATCAAAGGGAGGGGCCCAATCTGAAACCTTAAGATATTGGCAATCCTCCTCTGAATTGGACCAGGAGTATTGAAGAAGAAGATGGAGTATTTACCTTCATTAATCATCTAATCAGATGCAGTCATATAAACATCCAACACCACACACAAGTTTGTAGCCTCCCTAATTGTAACCATACCCATCAAAGCAATGTCATCCATAAACTACAAATGAGACTGAGGGGGAATATTACCACCCCAACACCATCCCTGAATGAGAACCATCTCCACATTCCTTCTCAACAACTGACCCAAACCTTCAGCAAAGAGCAAAAATAAATACGGAGATAATGGATCACCCTGACGCAATCCCCGGGAAGCTCCAAAAATCTCTGAGGGCTCACCATTAATTAAAATGGAGAAGGAATCAAAAGTCACACAACTCATGACCCACTGAATCCACTCATCCCCAAAACCAAAAGCACCAAGAATCTTCCAAAGGAAGGACCATCGAACTCTGTCATATGCCTTTGCCATGTCCAACTTAACAAACATTGCCTTATCATTTGAGGTAGCCATAGAATGAATGGTCTCTGTAGCAATAACCACCCCATCCAAAATTTTCCTGCCCACAACAAAACCATTGTGCTCCTCGGAGATTAACATTCTAAGCAAATTTTTTAGCCTATCTGCAATTACTTTAGAGATAATTTTGTAAATCACATTACAAAGAGAGATGGGTCTAAATTGGCTTAACCTGTTTGCTCCATCAAATTTGGGGATGAGAGACAGGAAGGTGGAATTCAGAGCCTGTAACATCTGCTTATTCGTTTGAGATTCTTGGACAACAGCCAATAAGTCCAGCTTGATAATATCTCAGAATTCTTGAAAGAACTCCACCGGAAAGCCATCAGGTCCAGGAGCTTTCCCTTTCTTCATTTGGAACACCGTTCTCTCGAGCTCTTCTATCGAGATATCACCCATAAGACACTCATTCATCTCCATAGTAACCAAAGAAGGGATACAAGATAGAACTTGGGCCTCCTCCTTAGAAACCCCCTACGAATCCTCCCTAAATAAGGTAACAAAGTACTACATAGCTTCACACGAAATATCCTTGCAAGAGGATAGATTCTCACCAGTGTCATTCACCAGAACAAACACTAAATTCCCATGAAGCTTGGCTTTGACTGAATTGAAGAAGAAGGCCGTATTTTTATCTCCCTCCTGAAGCCATTCAATCCTTTCCTTCGATTTCCAATAGATTTCCTCCCGCAATTCACACTCCTCCAACACTTTCAATGCCCTGGCCTCCTCTTGAAGTAAATTAGCAGTCACACCTTTCTCCCTAATCACTCTTGTAATGCTATCCAGCTCAGCCTAGGCAGCATCCTTTGCATGGAAAATGTTCCCAAAGCACTGCCTATTCCAACACTTAAGTTGATATTTAACAAATTGGAGAAGCTTAGCAAAAGTATACATTATCGTACCATAAGCAGGTCTACCCGTTCTCCACCATTCAGCCACATAGTCATGAAGAGAGGGTTCACGAAGCCACATAATCTAGAACTTAAAGGGGGTGACCGAGGCACACTAACTAAAGAAACAACAAGCTTGATAGGCCAATGGTCAGACCCCCTCCAATCCAAAATTTCTGAGCTAGAAGACCATAATCCACCAACCCAGAAATAGGAAACCAAGAACTGGTCAAGTCTTTCGGAAATGCAATTATCCCCAATCCTTCGATTGTTCCAAGTGAATAGACCATTATTAGGCTTGATATCAACAAGATTCAAATCAAAAATATTATCCTGAAGAAGCAGTGTAGAAGGCTCCAACCTTCCAATACCACCCCAATTCTCAACCAACTCAGAAATAGCATTAAAGTCCCCAGCCATAATCCATGGATGAAAAGGCACCATACTTCGAACAAGTCTAATATGAGCCCACAAAAATTGCTTTCCTTGAAACTCGATAGGCGCATAGATATTAGAGAGGAGGATAGACTCCCCAGTCTCAAAACAAGAAGCGATCATCGAGATAAAAGACTTGTTGGAAATTCACCAGAGAGGGCGGATCCTCTGAGGATTCCAAAGGAAAGCCACTCCACCCATAGATCCTTGAGCACCAACACATTGACATTCACCACTACCCCACAGCTTAGGGGATAAATCAAGCATGCATTCCACAGAAAGCTTAGTCTCCTACAGGAACAAAACATCAGGAGATTGACTTCTAACCAACTCACGAACAACCTTTTGTTTGGGGCCGCTGTTTAGGCCCCTTACATTCCATGAGAGTACAATCATTTCAAAGAGCTCGAAAAGTGTGAATCCAAAGTCTTAACCGACCCTGACTCCACCATATTTTCCCCAGCTAACTTAATCTTTTCCATATCCTTTTTCCTGCCAAGCTTTGAAGATTTCTCCCCCAACCCTTTTTTGATATCCTTTTGATGGAGACCCAAAGGAGAAGGAGAAGACCTGTTATTTTTCCTTGCATTTGCTCCTGTATGCAAAGCCAAAGTAGGACCATCTCCCCCATCCTTATTCATTTCCATAGTAGGATCCGACACCACCTAGACATCCATTTGAAGGTCGGTCACCAATTGCATCACTCCAGTAACTTGTGCATCCTGAGTATCCCCAAACAAAGAACCCTCCTGCCCAGGGCACACAATACCTTGATCCAAATTCACCAAGCCTAGGTTCACTTCTCGCTGACCAGGATCATCCAAAACCTCAAATCCGTTAAAAGAGTCTTCATCTTGTCTTTCCTTCAAGGTCCTCTTTTGACCTCAGTTTCTATTATGATTCTTTATAGGGATGAAGCCATCTAAACCATCCCCATCCCCAGGAATGGGATTCTTTCCCTTATCCTCCCTAGGTGGGTTGTGGGGAGGTTCAGAAATTGGAGGCTCCACAGGCCTAGCCCTTGGACATCTTCATTGCAAATGACCATATTCATGGCAAAGACAACATCAGAATGGAAGGGTTTCATAGTCCAATGACTGAACCCAAGAGTAAGGACCCATAGACATGTCTAAAGAATCTGGTAATGGCTTACTTAGATCAATTTCCACACACATGCGAGCAAAATTTATCACCTTTTTAAACTGAGTCTGCTACGAAGAACCAACCGGCTTCGTGAGCATCGACCCCAACAAATGCAAAACATCATCCCGCTAGCATTCCACTAGAAATCGCAGAAGCCAAACCCACACTAGGACACGAGTCAGAAGTTCCTCAGTAGGGTTAAAGCCAGCATGCCACGGTTTAAGAAACAACCCAACTTGATTATAGAAATAGGGGCCCCCTTCGAAAACCTTATTGTGATCCACCATACAATCAAAGGTAACCATGAAATAATTGTTTGCCAGAAGCTTTATATCCATCTCACCCTCCGGCATCCAAGTCTATCGGGCCCAAGACTCTAAAAATTGCATTGATATCCGCATACCCAAAAACTTGCAATAAAAAGAGTGCCTCGAATAATATTCAATATCCTCAGCAACCATCTCCAATGGGATAACCGGTTTTAGCCTCTCCTTGCAACATTCCAAACATCCATTGATTTTCGTGATCTGAGCTGCACTAGAAGATCCCGCTCCATCTAGCCCTAGTTCTGGCAAAAACAAATTATTATTGAAGACTTTCGAAGTGTGTAGAGGATACTTCGCACCAATAGTTGAACAAAAATCCATGATAGGGTTAGCACCCAAGGTCTCCCCAGGAAACATAATACCTAGCTTACAGCGGGCATGCACAGCCCCCGAGAAATAAAAAGTCAAGACAAGGGTTTCGAAGAGCCCACCCAATGCTCACCACTAACTGTTGGCAAAAAGAACAAGAAGCACCACTGAAAGGAGGCCACCCAAAAGAAACTAGGCACCAAATGCCTGCTCCACACCACACAACCGTGGCTCCCAACAACACCCCACTCATTGATCGACGCCAAGAGACTGCTCCACACATAGGCGTAGGAAGATAGCATCCCTCAAAGCAACAAAAAGTAGTTCCTCTCCCCCAAATGTAGGAACAAACCCCCCTCCCAATGCAGATCTAGGCAAGAACAGGAAATGAGCTAGGGCACAATCGCCCTAGCTCGGTAGACAGTGTAGATGAACGCCATCCAATGCAACCAAGATTTTATGACACCAAAACCTTGATCCCTCAAGATTCAATAGCTAGGGAGAAATATATTTGTAAGTAATAATAGCACATCATTAGTTCTTAGCACACATTATATATTAAATTTGTATATGTTCAAAAATTTCAATCTCTAATCTAATATTTTAACATCAAAGATTCATTAGAAAACCATGATACCAGTTGGTGAGATACAAGTATAAGACTACTAAAATAATGAAATATAAAATTTGTATAAAAAAATAGAATTAAATTTTCTTAATCTTGGTATTACTATAAAAATACTAAATAATGGATTTAAATCAACAAATAAATAAATCAACAGACACCATTATTGCATCACATTTAACATAGGATTTATGTGGAAAAAACCTTATGGAAAAGAACTCCATCAAGAAGAAAGGCCAAGAATACTTTAACTTTGAAATCAATATTACAATATGATCTTACTTCCAATTATTAGAAAATAGGTTAATCACCTAATTTTTTTAATTCATATTGATTAATTAATTAGGTCCCCTTTGCTTTACTCACTTAAGCTAAAATTGGATTTTTTTTTTTTGCATTATTAAATTAGCTTATGTTATCTCATTGCATAGGATTGTGACACTTGTCATAGGGTGAGTTAATCCTCTCCCAGGGTTTCACTTCTAGGTATTTTATATCCTTTTTCATAAGGATTGATTTATCATTGTTATTAATCATTTAGGTTATTTTGCATCAATTCATTCTTTGATTTTTGACCACTATTGTACCTTTGATCTCCTCTTTTGTGATAGGATATTTACTTGCAAGTGATTTTTTGGGTTTTGTCGAGTTAATTTTACAACTTCAACATGGTATCAGAGCTCTAGTTCTATAGCTTCCTATTCAAAATTTGAGGGATCTGACCTTCTAAAAGTTTTTGGTGTATCGTGGAGAAAAATGAAGCTCACCATTACATCCATAGTGGTCGAAAACCTATAGATTGATTGTTGTTTGGAAAAAATTTGATGCAATTTTTTTTTTGTGGAAACATTTTATGAGGTCAAATTTCATACAATTGTATGAATCCATATGGATTCATACAACCATAAGTCATACAGGTCATACCATACCTTGGCTTTTGCGCAGGTGTGACTGAAAAAAAATGTAGGGTTTAAAAAAAATGGCAAATTGTTTTTGCAGTGACGTTTATTTTTAAAAAAGGCATTTTAAAATTTTTTGGTAGTGTATTTTTTAAAAATCTAGCAATACTGATAGATTCAAGAGGAATATTCATTTGATGGAATACCAAAATTAACCTTCCACCCCTCCACTACCGCAAAAAATCAACTAGCTACCCCTTCACTGCTCCAGTATAGCTCTTGAGGGCTCTTTTGCTTAGGCCTGTGTGACCAATAACGTCAATCTAGCCCCCAATGCCCTTTGTACAAAATGCTGCAATCATATTGAAGACCAAGGTCTTTGACACAACCCCAAGTACCTTGTGGGATGTCACCAAATGACTAGGGGTTGATCCCCTTTTAGCCCTTAGGAGCACCTCTCAAGCCAGATTGAGAAACCTTCACGAAATTGGGTATATCTTGGGTGTCGTTGGTTTGTTTTTTAAAAACTTTATATCACCAAAAATATGGTTCTGAGCTCAATTCAGTGGTGGATAATTTTTTTTTAGATTTTTTCTAAAAAATATTTTACAGCTGGTTGAAGTCAAATCTTCTTTTTTGTGCTTCTGGGGGTATAACTCGGGCATACAAACTATATTTTTTGCAAAAAAATAGGCATTAAAAGGTGTTTCAATGCTCTATCTAGATCTATAGTATGTTTTTCTAGAAAAATCACTAGGTACATAAAGAATTGTATGAATTTATTTTTTATTTTTTCATCTTTTTTTCTTTTAGAGTTGCATCGGGGCTTATATTTTTGTGTTGTGGGGGGTATTTTTCTTGATTGATGTATCTACACACATCAATGAACAACAAAAACTTCCCAAAAATTGTTTTAAAAACTTTAAACACTATGGCAGACACCTCTTCAGTTGAACATCTTATGCCACACAACTCACACATTTGGAAAGCTCACATGACCAAATTACTCATGTCCAAGGGTTTATGGTCCACTTTGGATCAAGTATAGCCAACATTGAATCATTAGTTTGAGATTATTTATTGGGACTGATTTCAATATATGTTTCAAATAGTCTCTTATTTCTTCTTGAGTCTTGCACTACTCCTACGGATATGTGGATGAAGTTTAGATATCTTTTTGGCACCATCAATGAATTTCAAGAACTTTAGATTGAGGAAAAGTTGACTTCTTTGGTACCTGATTCCTTATCCTTCATTGAGGATTTCCTAATAAAATTTAAGTCCCTTAGATCACTTTTGCAGGGTTGTGGGAAGAATAAAACTGACATAGAGTGTATTTACCTGATATTGTCTAAGCTTCGAGGCCCATTTCAAGTCTTCTCTTCCACATTTTACTCTATCATGGATGTGTTGGGTAAAATTTTTACAATGCCTGCCTTTGAGGTTTTCTATGAGCATTTGACATGGGAATAGTCAAAGATGATTTAGTTAGATGCTCTTTTAGTTTTAAAAAATGATGTCTTGGTAGCTCAACCATCTAAGAGGAAAAATAAGAAGAAATAAAAGCCTAAGATAGATTCATCAAGCAGTGAGAATATCTCCAAGCCACCTCCAAAGTCAAAACAAAAGCCACATTCTAAACCAAAGCATGATAAGTCTTCTAAGTCTGGCAAGTCTTCCTCTAAGATAACAAAGAAATCAAGTGAATCTGGAAGCTTTTGTGGCAATTAGGAATGACATCTAGTTATGAAATGTTGGAAGAGATTAGAGGCTTTAGAGGAAGCCATACAATAGCATAAAATTTCAGCACCCCATTCTTCTTCCACACATATAGGGAAAGGTCATGCTCTTTATGCACAAGCCTTACCTTCATCATCTACATGGCTACTTGATTCTTGTTCTTCTCACCACATGACACATACCCAAGATTTTGTTACCACTCTTTCACATTGTGGCACTTCACATATTGCAGTTGGCGACTCCACTCAACTTTCAGTTTTGTGTTTAGATATTGTCCTACTAGAAGGTGGTTGTATTTAGGATGTTCTTTTTGTTCTTGACACTATTAGCATTTGATATTCTAAGTGTTGTATATGTCAAGGATATTGAGAAAATTATAAGTGAATGTGTTCCAGGTTCCTAGTGGAAGTGTGAAGGTCATGAAGGCATTACGTTATGTACATAAAAGGTTAGTTGTTTTGGATCAAAGGGTTTAATGTTGAGTATGTCTAGATCACCTACCAGAAGTTTCATAGGTCCGCATGAACTTGTGTGCAAGTTGTGGTTTGACAGGGTTTTGCTAGTCTCTGTCAGAGTTTCTGAGTGAATATTGTATGTTCCTAGTTATTTTGGTTGTGACAGATGTCTCTAGTTCATCCTCTATCTTTGTGGTATGTCCACATGATCCGGTGAAGCTCGTGATTAAAAATATTTTCTTGCGCATGTTTGGTTTTTCTTGTTCTTGGTCGACATGTTGATGCTAGCATGTTGTGGATGTTTGAGGCATGATTAATTGGAGTATTCTTATTTTGGAGAAGTGAATTTGGGTCCCCGCTATGTTGTGGCCAACCTTGGTGGGTGCGCATTGAAAATTTAATTGTGAATTTAAGCCAACATTGAAAATATATTCTTTTCCTTTGGCTAACTTTGTTATGGTGAAATATTTGTGGCGAATATATAAGAAGAAATTTTGTGAAGTGAGGTTAGTGTGCTGAGTATGCGTTGTGTTCTCTTGTGTGCATAAGTGCAAATATCATTGAATCGCAAGTGTGTAGAAGGTTGAGTGAAGTATGCAGAAGTAATGTTCCTATTTGGAACTGTAATCAAGCTTCAACAAAAGCCATTCTCTCAGTTCAAATTTTTGGATGGTTTTAATTTGAATCTTTTTGTAAGATAGTGAGTCTTCTATTTGTAATTGAGCAGTGAGCTTGAGGAAGTGAGCTTGAATGCATGTGCATTCCCCTTATTATTCTTCTTTATAATTTTAGCAGAGTATAATCTTGTGGATTGACATCCACCGTGGTTTTTCCCCTAATAGGGTTTCCACGCAAAAATATTGGTGTTCTTTGTCTCTTCAATGTGTTAATTGGTTATGGTTAATTGTATATTCATCAAATCTGAGATTAAAGTTAACTTAAGTTTGTAAAGTTTAAATTTTTGCAACAACTGATTCTCCCCCCTCCCCCTCTCAGTTGTCTATCCTTGCTTTTGCCAACAGTTTCTACCATAGGAAGCTATGTTGAAGACTATTTAAGAGAATGATTTGCATTCCTCCACATTTGAAGATATGGTCTTATGGTTTTGATTTTAATGTTTATGTTATGTGGATGTTGCAATCCCATTTTTTTTTGTCACTAGTGTTTTCAAGGAGGTTTTTTGTATTTGCAGTGTATTAGAAATTTTGTTGGTTGTCTGTACTAGTCCAAAAAATGTTCCACATTTCTCCGCGTTGATGATTGTGCTCTTGCAGCTTGGTGAATGTTCTCTCAGTTTTTATGTAGTGTCTTAGTTTAGTTTTCATGCAATGAAGTGTTCCACAAGTTTATATGTTAATGTTCTATCTCATGGTTGTGTATTATGTTCTTCTAGGATGAAGTATTTTGTTTCTACTTGGCTTGTGGTATGGTAGTATGAAAGAAGTATTTGAAAGTGTTGTTGGAATTTCATAGAACATCTCTTTGTGCTCCACACATCAATTATTGATCTCTTTGGTGTCATATATTGTTTTAAGTTGGTTTCTAGGAAATTTATGGATGTCTGGCTGATAGGGCTTGTTCTCTTGCTTGTTCTATGTGCTTGGGGGTTTGTGCTAGAATTTTAGGTTGTGTTATGATGTATTTGGGTCTTAACTATCTTGTTGAGAAACATATTGATTAAATTTAGTTGAAGTTGTGTTTTCAGGCTGACTGATATTATGCTAGATGTTTCATCTACATGTTTCCTTATTGTTGACTTGGGTTGTTGTGCATCAAAATGTATGTTGTTTGCGGTCACATTGAAAGATGTATTAAGTTGTTTTTTGGTCCTCTCCATCTCCTAGATAGGACCACATTATGTTTTATGATTAACTTGTTGAGGTTATTATTTATCTTTTGTTGTGGATGAACTAATTGATATTTTGTGATCTTGTAGAGGATACAAATGAGAAAAAAAATTAGTTTTAAGTTGAGTGAGTGTGTTGGTGTGTGAAGATGGAATAATGTAGTGAGTTGTTAAAATAAAGATCAGAAGAGCTTTCATGCCTCAATCAACAGAGTGTATTGTTGACATATGTTGTTCTATAGCTGAAAAATAGGGTAGACCCAAATGCATGAACAAGAGGATCTACCACTTATTTTTCTATGAACCTAAACACCTCAAATTATGTAAAATAAGATGCTAATAATAACCAAAACTACAACCTAACTGTTATAGCAACTATGGGGGATGTTTTTAGAGCATAAAAAAGTTGTGTACCTAGCCAAAAAGTTATTGTTTTTGAGCTATGAAGGACTCATTCACCTTCAGTGGCGAATGGGTCCTTTTAGGGTTTCAAAAAACTAATTTCAAGATCTTGTTCCTTGATGTCTACACTCTTAAATTCCATGTTATTGTAGACACTGAAAAATATCCTAAATGATGTCATACACTCGAAACAAGTTTACTAATTACATCATTTCCTCTTTAAACCCATCCCCTTTTTGCTTAATTAATTAAATTGACCTAGTTAATTTAATTAATAACATCATTTTAGTCCATTAACCTAATTTATAAATTTAGGTTAATTCATTCCCCCTTCACACTAACATTTCATCTCATTAAATTAAATAAATTAAAATATTTAATTTAATTTCCTAAGTAATCTTATTTAATTAAATAACCCTAAGTTATTTAATTAAATATCGTTTCAGATCTCCCCCATTCATTAAATCATTTAATTTAATGAAACAACTTTTAAATCTTCTAATCCCCTAATTGTGCAATTAAACCTTGTTTAGGTAACAATTAAACTATTTTTCCTCTAAAAGGGGAATATTCCCATGGAATATTCCTTATCCCCTTTTTGCACAATTAAGAATTTCTTTTAATTTGAAAAATTCCTTTTATCCTCACCCAAATGAATATTCCAAGGAATATTCTTATTCCTCCATCATTTGAAAAAGGGATATTTTCACTTAGCTTCTAATGCAAGTTTTAATCTTTAACCTTTTGAGCAAGTTACCTTTGACCTATGTTAGCATGTCAAAAGTGTGTTTGTTTGAAGAAAATGTGAGCCCTTGATTAAATCCCATCATGCATTCTCATCCGTTGATGAGAATCCATGATCCATGCATCTTCTTCCTTTCATCTTTGACTATTGATTGATCTTTTTTATCTCAACCCTCCATTTTTCATTTGCTCTCCTATAAATAAAGAACTATTTGGAGACAAATGGATTCATCTTTCAATTGCAAAGTCATGTTGTTGAATTCACTCAAATTCACTCTCAATTTACTCACTTTTAGCTTAATTTAGTTCATTTTAGTTGCATAATAGCTTAAGACATCCATTAATGGCGTCCATGAATCCATCTTAGTTTGTTTATAAATTAGGGTTTCCATTTTTTAGCTTAGAAATTGCATAATTAGATCAATTTTAGCATATAATCATGCTAATTTATCTTGCATCATGTTTAATTTAGCATAAATCAGGTTTTCATCCATTTATCACAATGGTTTCATCGATTCTGTTCCATAGAATCGATTGAAATAGGCTCACAAATCATGAGATTGGGAAAGGGTCATTGTTCCACATCAACACAACACTAATTCCAAAACATGATAAGTTTCAAATGGGTAAGAGTAGGAATTTAACTGTTTCCATAGTTTAGAATTTTTTAGTTTCACTAAATGCTTAGTTTAACTTTTCAATTTGAATGATCTTGTTTGGTAGATTGAGGTTTAGTGGATAAATTGTGCTTTGATTCATCATGAATCAAGCATAATTGACCCACCCAGATAATCCTCATCACATTCTAGGCTAGAAGGAGGGAAAACTGTTGATTTAACCATTTTTTAGCTTGAATTCCATTTGTTTGTTGTTTTGCAGGATACAATGACACCCTTTGAAGAGTGTCACCATATAGTGATGCCATTTAAATTTGAAACACTGACACCAATTAAATACACCAATTTTGATTTAAATATAGCAACACTGACTTAATATAGAGGTATCACAAACATCAAATGGTGACGCCTCAAGTTCAAACAATGACTCCCCCAAATTTGAAATCATGATGCTACAGTGTGCAGTGACGCTCAACAAAGTCCCGATGCTATCATGCTCTCTATTTTTGTTGTAGAGCGACACCCATTTTCACTAGAGCGATGCCTAGATTTCAAATTGTGATGCTATCTTGTTCAGTGACGCCCAATCGGGGTAAGAATTTTTATGATCATTTTTTGGATATCTACTTTAATTTTGTTGATTTATCTAATCACTAATGCACTTTTGACTGTGTTCTTCTTGTTAGACTAATAGAGTTTTGTAGGTTGAAAGAAATGGAGCTAAAGTAAAGAAATCCTTTTCTTATCTTAAAATTCTATGATAGTAACATGTTTGACACTTTGGGGCAATTATAACCCAGCTTTCATGCTTTCTAATTTCTACTTTAGGACACACACTAAATTTCCATTGGGTTTAAAAAGAATGCTCAAACATGAATAAAATTGAACCCTCATCTTATCATTGCTTTTTGGGTTTAAAATCAAACAAGACAACTTCATATTTCATTTGGCGCTTAAAATGAACTCATCACTACTTTAAGGGGTTAAAATTTACAACTGTTTGTTATGTTTTGTGACTTAGAACATTGTTATTAGATGTGTATGCAATTTTCTCACACCATTTGGTGACCTTGAGAAACATAAACATTTTTTAACACTTTGCAAAACCACCTACACCTTTCAATTTGGATTAAAATTGAACCTCCTTGCAAGTGTGAGAAAAAGGCATAGCATGTATTCTCTCTTTGTTCATATGAATAAAGATGATCGAACTATGGATGTACTTCCTTGCTATTATTTACCTTTAGAGGGCCTGCCTCTCCACTTTGAAAGGGAAATGATACATGATAGCTCTCCCCCAAAATCTTTATGATGCATAAATCCCTTGTTCTAAGGGTTGGGAGACCTCTTGAAAGAGTTTATCATTGCACCCCCTAAATTGGAAGCCCTTATTACGAACCCTTGTTTAGAAGCCGAAAATCCTTAATATTTGTTGGTGCTAGAATGGTTGTTTTGAAGCTGCCCCACATTTGTACTATTCAATTGTAGAAATAGAAAAAAATCCTATTGATCTTCATATTTTAAGGATTTTGAGATTTGGTTGTCCTAAGAAGTGTGTGTTGTGGAGGGGATCCAGTGTTGTCAAATCTCTAACTATTCACATTATTTAGTGTTTGGAGAAATCAAAGTGGGCACTCAACAAATATAGCCATTTGAAACCTAGGGTTGTAATGATTGTGAGTCAGTTTAACACTTTGCTTGGTTCTAAAACAATGCAAAAATAAACATTCACTATCTTCCTCAAAATTTCAAACACTTTGGCCTAAATATGGATACCTCTTGAAAAAGCCTTGATATTGCTGCTTGTCCTAAGGATTCTATCCTTGAGATTTCTAAATATGTTGACTTATATCAAAACCATGTTTTCCAAAGAGAACATAGGAAATTATGGCTTCAACCTCACGATTCTCACAAAATGGACATTGTGAAAGTTATGGTGTTTTTAACATAAACATTTGGTTTGAAAAACTTAATCTAGACAAGTGATTGTGGTAAAATAAACTCATTAAGCAAGATAAATTGAAAAATGAACCCCACATGACTATTTGGAGACATATTGCTCCCATTGAACAACCTTATCTTCCAAGTGCTATATTTCAACCAAACTTTAAACTCATTAACAAAGAACAAACTAATCTCATTAGCAGTTTGAGAAGCTTCACTTTTGAAACAAAAGAAAAAAATACCCAGTGGAGAAACACATCAACCATCTTAGACGAAGAAGAGGAACAAGCTGATATTGAGGTTGGAAGGCTCACATTGCCACCACCCGCGTGGCAATAAATTTCTTCCTTTCTTCCATAAACTTGAATTGTTTCTACATGATCTCATGCAAATTCAGGATCCCTAAAGTAAAGTCTACAAGTCATCATTTTAGACTTAGGCATCCCAATCCAAAATCTCTCAAGAAACATCTCTTAACACTTCATAAGAATAGAGACAAGTTGGTAGCAAAATCTTGGTCTTTTTCATGATATTGAACTTCACTAAATGATCCATCACACATTCAAAATCCATAGGGGAAGATCTCCATCTCGTCATTGCAAATGTAGGTATCATAGTTCACAGTTTAGTAGCAACTGGGTCAATTGTTACCACTTGTTAAGAAAATTTTATGCTCAAGCTAGGAGGAACCAAACAAGTCTAAACAACCCCATCCATCCTCTCACCTAAGTCAACATTGGATCTTTAGGATTTGAATATTTTAGAGGTCTAGCATCATTCTCACTACCTTGGTCTTGTAAAAACAAAGGTTCACTTTAAAGTCAACATTGGGTCAAACATCTCACTCACCCCTTCATCAAATTTCATCTTTCACTTCATCCAACTTTGCAAAATTTTGAGTACACCAACACTTTGTGACTTAAACATCAAATCAAACCAACCCTCTAAACTTGCTTATTTTATATGTGAAATTCATCCTTTTCCATGCATTTAGACAAGTTAGTTATCATCCTTGAACTAGTTCATCTTGAAGGTCATGAGTCTACCCTAAAGATTTACAAGTTCATAAACATCCTTTACATCAAGAGAAAGTCAAAAGTGTTGTTCCAAAATGTTTGCAAAGATCACTCTCCACATCACTCATCTTTTCACCCCCCACTATCATCATTTCTCCCAAAAGACTTAGAGTATCTCTTTTACCTATATTTGAGTCAAATAGAGATTTAAAACATCACAAATCCCAACACAACTCTCCAAAGGTGACACAACATTTATGGTAAAGACTAGATCACAACACAAGAGAATCATGGAGAAAGCCAAAGTTACATTCACCTCAAGTGATCCAAATCCTTTAGAATTCGAATTGAGAAGTCAAGTTACACCATCACAACAACCTTCATCCCCATCAGGACCATATGAGATGGAAGATAGCACAAAAAATCCATTTAAACTCAATAGGGAGGAAATTATTGAACATCAAGCCTTTGAAAATGTAGCTCCTATCTCCCTGATGTTTTTGGCACATAATTTAACACAAGGTTTCACAACCCCATCGCTAGGGGTCAATCAAACCTACATTCCTAGTATTGCAACAAGCCTTGCTAAATAATTTGGTCATGCTCTTTCATTTGAAAACACTACACTTGTGGGAACACTTGAAACCAATCCTCCATCTAACACAACCACTTGGACACCTAGCTTTGGTGCTCTTCCCATTCCTGAAGATCCTCAACAAATATACACACCTCTTGATCTTCATTATTCAACCATTACTTTGACATATCAAGGGAATCCCTCTTCATCCACATCCATGAGTACCACAAGTGTTCCTACCATCACACAAAGCAGTGTGGATCAGGTATCTCAAAATAGTGTGCAAGGGCATATCAATACCATACCACAGAGTCAACCCTTGAAGCAAATAGGGACATCCTTACCCAACCCTCCAATAGGTTCATCCATACCATTGGTTTCACAAAACACATCCACACCATCCATTGTCAACCCATCTGAAAGCAATCCCTTGGTAACAAATCTTGTCAACACATGTAATACATCCCTAACACAAGGAAATATTTTCAACAAATGGACTCAAGGTCCTAGTGTGTCATTTCCATCACATAATCCAATGGCACCATCCTCATCTTTTCCCTCAGTTCCCTTTAGTATGCCAAATCAAACAAGATATCAAACATACATTCCTCCACATCATTGTACCATCTTACAAGGAATGTTGAACCAAGGGAATCCCCAAAATTTCATCACCAATCCATTACCCACTCAAAACATCAATATCCATAATCCTCCATAAATATCTCAACAACCACATTACGAGTGCGTGCCTTAGCCTTACAACAAGCACAAAAAACTATCAACAACTAGCCTTAGTACAACAACAGGCAATAGAACAACAAGAAACCTTATCAAAAAATAAAAATAATAGAAAGCAACACCACAACAAGCAGCCTTAGCACAACAACAACACCAATAAGAAGCAACCTTAGTAGCACAAGTTGCACAACAACAATATGAATCCCATCAAGCAGCCTTAGTAGCACATCAACAACAACAGGTGTAACAACAAGCCCTAGTGCACAACAACAACAACACAAAGCTCAACAACAAGCCTTACTACCTCAACAGTATGCCCAACAACAATAACAAGGTTCCTATTATAATCCTCAATCGAACATCATCAATCCAAACATATTAGGAACATATACATCAATACCCCAATCACCATCACTGAATACTACACCACCATACACCCCATACAACTCATTTTTCATCCCACCATATGTTCCTCCACCCAATCCGCAAGATGATCTAGCATCACAATTCAAGGTGCTATCACAAGAAATACAAGACCTTCGACTGGGTAAGACAAAGAAGCCCCATACATAGAATCTATGTCCCTATCTGTTTGATTGAAACATTGCAATGGTACCATTCCCTCTAGGTTTTGAAATCCCCAAATTTGACAAATACAAAGTGAGAGGAAGTCTTGTTGATCATATCAAAGAATTTAATGTAATGTGTATGGAGGTAGCCTACAATGATTAATATCTAATGTGCTTCTTCCCTCAAAGTTCAACACGTCCCGCAATGGATTGGATTTCTCATCTACCTCTTGGCATCAAAAATTTCCAAGAAATCACTAATAAATTCATCGATCACTTCTCCTTTAATCTTGAAATGGACGTCAGTCTAGAGGAACTGTATACTCTTAGACAAAAAAAACAAGAATATTTCACAAATTTCTTGCAATGATGGAGACATAAAGCTAGTAAAAGCAAGTGGCCTCTTCTCGATGAACAAGTGGGAATCATCATAGCCAATCTAGAGCCCGATCTAACTTTCCACTTGAAAATGCAGTGCATCACATCATATGAAGAGCTTGTCCCTAGAGCTCTTAACATCGAAAGAGCTCTAATATCATATGGAAATACTCAAGCTTACAAAGACAAATGTCCCTCAACAAGTTCAAATGAGAAACCTCATTTTTGGGAAAAGAACAAAAATGTAACTCATGACAGTGTGGTAGATGCTAAGGTCATACTAAGTGCTCCTAGACCCAACAAAAATCAAGTTTCCAATGTTCAAATGATGGTATAACAAACAATACCTCCTCAAAACAATCACATCATTAAAACTAACATGCAACAAAGGCAAACCGCTAATAGGAACAACTATCCCAAATGCAAGTATAGTACAGTTATCAGAACCTATCAAAATAATCATGAAGAAGTTGGTAGAGTCAAATCTAATAACACTTCACAACTTTGAAAATTACCAAGAACCACAAGAAAAACCATCCTGGTACAACAAGCACGATCTTTGTGACTTTCACAAAATCAAAGGACATAAAAAATCAAACTGTATGAAACTTAAGAATATCATTCAAGATCTTATCGAGAACGACACCATATTTGTTGAGGTACTAGCTAGGAATCAGTATCTTAAGATATACAAGAACCCTATGCCAAATCATAACAAAACAAACAACAATGACAAAGCTAAGGAGTACACAAATGCACAACATACCTACTCCAACATGGTTTCTTCCTAAGATGGCGTCATTACTATCATCACCATCAAAGGAGCTAGTGAGGAATGTGGAGTCACCACACGACATGATAAAGTTACTATTCAAGAAGTCCCTCCTCAATCTAGGACACAACCTACTTTTCCCACATCTAATCCTAGTAAGTACAATCTTCTAGACCAACTTAAGTAGCCCCCACATAGATATCAATCTTAGAACTCTTAAGGTTATCCCCCGCACATAGGGAAATATTGGAGAAAGCTTTGTCCAAGTCATCTTTCCTTGAGGAGATTGATACTGATAATTTTCAAGCTATGGTAAGGCATATCACCAACCATTTTCTTACCTTCTTTGAGCAAGACCTATCGTCACACCCATCCCATAATCGTGCTTTACACCTTGAGGTGGTCATTCATAAAAATAAGGTCAAAAGAGTCTTGGTAGATGGAGGTGTTGGTCTAAACATTTGTACCCTTCAGATAATCAAACATCTAGACTATTTAGAAGATACTATTGAGAAAGAAAAGAGTACCACCATTAGACCATATGACGACCAAGAATGGGTATCACAAGGAATCATTGCACTTCCCTTCCATGTGGGACCCCTTATTGTAGAAACTACATGCCAAGTTCTTGATCTTGATCTTCCCTATAACATCCTACTTGGCCGACCATGGATCCATGCTCTAAAAGCTATAGCCTTGACCTATCACCAGTGTGTGAAGTTTTCTCTTAAACTTAGAGAAATCACTATCCATGGAGACCCTAAGCTTTTTACTACTGCAAAATTCTTCAAGCAAAGTTCTATAAGATACCCCAAATACCCAAGAATGATGAAGGTCCTACACCATCAAGCTCATTTGTTGACCCAACATCCTTGGCCTCGACCTCAACAGTAAAAATACCCATTGTACAAAGTATACCTGTCGTCAAAGTAGTGATCCAAAATGATGGTTGTGGAAACTACAAACTATTGAAAAACACCTTTTTCTTATGAGAGTTACCTATTTATCCTCAATCTCATGGGACACCCACATCTAGCACCAAACAACCTAAAACAATCAAGATAGAAGCTACTACCTTCACCAAATGGGGGGATTTGAACTAGGAAGATATCAATGAAGAAGTTATCTCTAAACTCCTCTATCAAGATGAATGAACTATTCATGTTCTTCCCATGGAAGATGATAACAAAGGCTTGCAACTCATGCAAAATTGGGGTTATAACAAGAATGAGAAGCTAGGACAGAATGATAATGGTTTACTAGAACCCATCGTTCCTAAGAAATGACTAAAGAATCTTGGCTTAGGTTGTACTACTAGCAAGGTCACACTTATTGGAAAAGGTACTTTTGCTAAACAAGTTGAGGCTTCCTCTTGGTTACCTACATCGCATGATACAACCTTATATGACTTTCCCTTTGATGTTGCTAACCTATTTGAGAACAACACCATCTCTATGATATCCATAACATCCTTTTTCCCAAGCAACCAACCAACTGAAATACACCTAGTATAGCCACAACTTATTGACATGGACCAACAAGGACCATCGATTCTAGATTTATTCAAAAATGATGAAGCAATCTCAGAATTCATGGGACTCCATGCCAACTTACCATGGCTAGATCACAAAGCATGCTTTGACATAGAGCTCAAAATAGGGGAATACTATGGGGAGAAATTTGAATCCTTTAATCGCAAAATTAATGAAATGCAACTAACATGTAGATCCTTGAGTGAATACCATCTAGTGGCATTCTTTGATCCTAAAATAGTAAAAAAAAGAAGGATGCATCTGATGGTGAAAACCTCTCTGAGGCACCCAAGGATGAGGGATTCAATCTCCCCCTTAGTGCAATGCATCTAGAAAAGTCAACAGGACTAGCAAAAAAGGCCACTCTAGTCAATTTGGGAGCAAAAGAAGTACCTAAGATCACTTTCTATGCCGAATCACTATTGGATAAAGAATAGAATAATCTTGCAGCATTCCTCAAAGAGCGAAGAGCTAACTTTGCATGGTCATACACAGATATGCCAGGGCTTGATCCTGAAGTGGTTGTGCATCACTTAGTAGTTTATCCTGAAGCCAAACTAGTTAAGTATAAATTAAGGAAGATGCACCCTCAGATAGCACTTTTGGTGAAACTAGAGTTACAAAAGCTTCTTGACATTGGATTTATCTGACTGATAGATTATCCTGAGTGGGTTTCAAACTTGGTACTAGACTCAAAACCCATTGGGGGCATCAAAATTTTCACTGATTTCAAATACCTAAACAAAGCATGCCCAAAGGATGATTTCCCTCTTCCTAACATCAATCTCATTGTAGACTTAATAGTAGGGCATGAAATGCTATCACTCATGGATGGTTTTTCAGGCTATAATCATATCATAATCACTAAGGAGGATCAACATAAAATTTAATTCACTTGTCAATGGGGAATCTATTGCTAGAATGTGATGCCATTTGGGTTAATGAATGCAGGAGCAACCTATCAAAGGGAAATGACCCTAATCTTTCACCACGTGATCCACAAAATAGTTGAAGATTATGTGGACAATATTTTTGCAAAGTCAAAGAAAAGAAGTGAGCACATACAAGTCTTAGGACCTATCTTTGATAGGCTTGAAGAATACGAGGTACAACTGAATCCAAAAAAGTGTGTCTTTGGGGTCACATTAGGGAAACTCCTTGGCTTCATCGTCTCAAAAAGAGGGATAGGAATTGATCCAGTAAAGGTAAAAGTAATTCTAGATAGGGAACCACCACAAACACTGAAGCAGATGAGAGGGTTACAAGGAAGATTGCAATCCATTAGAAGGTTCATAGCACAATTATCTGTGTGAGTAAAATATGTGTAAAAGAGAAACATACACAATCAATAAGACATTATATCAATAAATTTAAACAAACAATTAATCTAATTAGAGTAGGAAATCTCTTAAAAGCATCCTATTTCTCTTTATCTTCAAAAAAATATTAAATCACTGTGGCTCTCAAATTGTTAAGCATTGTGACTGTTAAAATGACAATCTAGAGAATGAGATGTTGCTAAATGCAGGAATCTAATCCTATATGATGATTGCTAAATGATATGGTGATGATATTGTAGCTGAAATGGACATGAAAATGATAAAAAAAAACTACTATAAACTAAGATGCAGCTAAATAAAAAGGCATGATTATGATTTCTATATGATTGCTATATGATTGCTTAATGCTCAAATGCTTAATTTCTCTAATGCTATTTTTGCAGAGTAAGATTGCACAAAGTTGGGATCCTTTTCCTATAGATAGATGTTGTATTTATAGATTCCCGACATCACATTTGTGAAGGGGAAGCAAAGAAAAGGTTTGGATTTGATTTGAAGGATTTAATGGTGAAAGATGAAGAAGCCTGAGATGATTATGGAGATTGTTCCTTCCCACAAAAAAATTCTGCTAGAGGATAGGAAGAATCAATGGAAGAAGATGAAGTTTTCCTGCAAATTTGTCTCCAATTTGTCTTCAACTTTGTCCGTGAAGTTTGAGTTGAATTAATTAGATATAAAATTATCTAATTTTGTTGGTGGATATGATGAGTGAAAAGAGGAAATAGCTGTAGAAATAGGTTTTAATTGAATTATTGGATTTATTCAATTTAATAAAAGAGGATATTTAATTTAATAAAACAAA
Organism: Sequoia sempervirens; assembly: GCA_007258455.2. Taxonomy (NCBI): domain Eukaryota; kingdom Viridiplantae; phylum Streptophyta; class Pinopsida; order Cupressales; family Cupressaceae; genus Sequoia; species Sequoia sempervirens. Next base: position 587,184,953 of record VDFB02058242.1, read on the forward strand.
CTATTGAAATCTATTTATTAAATAAATATGGAAGAAATGTGGTAATTAAATAGAACAAAGTATGTGAACTTGTTTATTTAATTAAGATGAAAGATAATGGATAATTAAATAAAACAAGGTATGTGATTTGTTTATTTAATTAAGATGAAATAATATGATAAAGATATAAGAATTAAATGTGAACTATATAAATAAATATTTCTATTTATTTATAAGTAGATGAAAATAGAAGGGTTAATTAATCAAATAAATCGTATTTAATTAATTAGATTATCCAGACCATTTTTAGGTGTATACACTATCAAATAAAATCCACTCCTTTTCACATCTTCTCCATAAAGGGATAACCTACAAGTGGGATGACAAGTGCGATAAAGATTTCCAATAGATCAAAGATTATCTATTGAAACCTCTAGTGCTAATGCTACAAATACCAAACAAACCCTTGATCCTATATATCTTAGCAACATCAACAACACTAGGAGCTCTTTTGGCACAACATGATCAAAACGGAAAGGAAAGGGCCATCTACTACATCAACAATACCTTGGTGGGATACAAAATGAATTATTCACCCATTGAGAAGGCATTCCTAACAGTTGTTTTTGATTTAGGAAAGTTCAGACACATGTTGTCACATCAATCAAGTTCATTGCAAAAATTGATCCATTGAAACACCTGTTATCCAAAGAAACTCTCATGGGATGAATGTAAAAATGGGTGATGATCTTAACATAATTTGACAGAGTATATGGATCACAAGGAAATCAAAGGACAAGTGATCATAGACCAACTAGCGGAAGCACCTATCTATGATGAGAACCCTCTAATATCTGAGTTCCTTGATGACTCAATGTTCCTAATCAACCTTACAACTCAATGGAAGATGTATTTTGATGGATCATTCACCCAACAAGGATTCAGAGTAGACATTATTTTCATCACCCCCCAAGGTGATTACATTCCAAAATAATACATGCTATCATTCCCATGTACTAACATCATTGTTGAGTATGATGCCCTAATCACAAGTTTGAGGATAGTAGTTTAGTGGAAGATACAAGAGATTAAAGTCTATGGAGACTCACAATTGGTTACCAACCAACTCAATGACGAATATAAAAATAAGGATGGAAAGCTTACTCCTTACAGAAGGATGGTGGAGAATCTCAAGCACCTTTTCATAGACATAAATTTTGAGCAAATTACTTTCTTAAACAACAGAGAAATAGACACCATGGCAATGATCGTATCACTATTAAGCATGTTGAACAACATCCTCTAATGTGAATTCTTGGTAGAACAACTTCTCGTGCCAAATTTTGAAATCCTAAATCTGAATTCGTGTGTGTCATTATTGGTCCTAGATCCCCATGGTATCATTACATATTCACTTACCTAAGCAGAGGAATCCTCCCTTATGACATCACCTTGAATCTTAAAAATACCATTGTTAAAAAGGAATCTTGATTCACAATCCTAGGTGATACCCTTTACTATCAAAGCATCGAAGGTACATTACTACGATGTCTTAACCAAGAGGAAGCCTTAACTCCTTTAAAAAAAGTATACGATGGAATATGTGGATCCCATTCTAGTGGTATGATGTTAGCTAAGAAATTGTTGAGGATGGGGTCCTATTGGCCAACAATGGAAAATGAATCCAATTAGTATGTGCAAAAGTGCATCTAGTGTCAATATCATGGCGATCTTATTCATCCTCTAGCTCAAGAATTGCATCCAATGATCACACCCTAGCCTTTTTCACAATGGGGACTTGACCTCATAGGAAAAATCACTCCAACTTCATCGAATGGCCACAAGTTTATCATAACTGCCACTGAGTACTTTACTAAGTGGCTCAAAGCCATTCCTATGACATATATAATGGGGAAGTAGATTGTCAAATTTATCTTGAACTACCTAATCTGTCATTATGGTGATCTACAAACTCTCATCTTAGATAATGGAACCCCCTTTAAAAATCAAGATGTGAAAGGGTTGTGCCAAAGATTCAACATACAACACTAATTCTCTACCCCATATTATCGCCAAGGAAATGGCCAGGATGAGGCTATGAACAAAACTATTATGAAAATCCTAAAGAAAAAAAAAATGAAGTTGGTTGTGACTGACATCTACATCTAAATCCTACTCCTAGGCTTATCAAACTGGTATCCACATGCCTATAGGTGCAAACCCTTTCTCCCTAGTCTATGGATCATAAGTTATCTTGCTTATTGAGGTTGAGCCCATCATTGCGAGTGTCATTACAAAAATTGATTATTGAGGAAGAATACAGAGTGTCTCAGTTGAATGAACTAGAATTCTTGGATGAGTGTCATCTTGATGCCCTCAATCAATTGCAAGTATATCAAAACTGATTGAAACAAAGCTATAACAAGAGGATCAAATTTTGATCGTTCCAGGTAGGGGATCTTGTCTTGAAGCAGAATCAAAAGAATCTTCTAGATCAAGATAGTAAAGGAAAGTTTGAACCTAATTTTGGTTGGGTGTCTTTGTCATCATAGCTAGCTATGGATTAGGAGAATACCAATTTTCAACACTTAAAGGTGAACCCTTGTAGGAGCCAGCTAATAACTTGCATCTCAAAAAAATTTATGCCTAGTCTTGAAGGGTATAAATCTAAAAATAGAAAAAAGTCAAAAAATGATCAAAATCCAAAAAAATGAGAAAAAGGATTGAAAAAAGTAAAGAAAAATAATCATCCTCTAGTGAAAACCACTTCAGTGGCGCTTTAGGAAAGTACCTAGGTAAAAACCTAGCAAACAGGTGCCTTGCATAAATAAATAACCTCCATCTATTCTTTGGCTCTTTTTTCCTATCATTATTTGCAACACCATTTATCCATCATTTGTGTCCTTATCATAGCTTGATAGTGTGAGGTATCATAAACACTTTAGCACTACTTGGCATATCCCAAAGGTTAGTATGTCTTGCCTTTATCGAAGTAGTCTAACATGTCACATTGGGGGCATTTCGTTATGGATTGTATCGAGTTCTTGTATATCTTGAGGTCATCAGAAAACACCAAAAAATTCATAAAATCTCATTGGAAATTTCCAAAAACATTCATAAAATCTCATCAAAAATCCCAAAAACATTCATAAAATGTTAATGAAAAAATCCAAAAACATTTGTAAAATCCTATACAGCTAAAATCCAAAAACATTCAGAAAACTGTAAAGGAAAAATTTAAAACATCCAGAAAACATCAAAAACCCTTAAAAGGTCAAACATCAAAAATCCAAAAAGTAGCACTCCTTGTCTAACTATGTTGTATCTCAGCTTGAACATAGGAAAGGCCATCATTGATGTGCCCTCGAGACACCCTAGGTCAATCCTTTAGAAGCATGTCATAATAAACTGACTTTTCCATCATTGTTCATATCTTCATCTTGTTAAGAGGTTGAGTTAGTCGAATTGCGTGGTCTCTATGTGTATAACGTAGGCAAGGCTTATCTTTGATCAGCCTCCAAGACCCCTAAGATAGGTATTTTTGGTTAGGTTCTTGGTAAAAATTTTAAAAAATCCAAAAACATCCTAATATCTCGAAAAAACCTTAAACATTCATATATCAAAAAATCCCTAAACATCTAAATGTTCAAAAAACATAAAAACATAATAAAACATTTAAAAGACCTAAAAAGCCTCAAATATATTAGAAAACCCTAAACAACCTCAAATAATATGAAAATCCTAAACATTCGCATAAACTTTTGAAAAGACCAAAAATAGCCTCAAAACATTTTTTAAATACCAAAAAAATTAAAATATTCCAGAAAATCCAAAACCATCCATCCCATCTTTCTTACACCTAAAATAAACCTTCACCCATGATAAATCGATTGTCATCTTCAACCTTTGGCGAAACAAGTAGAAAACAAGCATAACAAGTCATAAAGTGAGAACCTAATTGTCAAAATCTAAAGTCTAGATCATGAGTAAATGCGTCAGTGAGGTTTGTATCAACAAATCATCTTAGCATCATCATCCTAACATTAAAAAGCATTTCATCAACATGTCCTAGGATGTATCCTTCCCACGATGGACATCAGTATCATATATCACCTTAGTTAAATTAAACTAGGCAAGAGATATGGATAACACTAACTATTTGTCTTTCATCTTTTCTTATGATTTATCTTAATGGCCCATTCCAAGGACCTCATGATGATGTCTATCAAAGACAATTTAGAGAGAAAGGAATGGGTCATTGATCATTATCTTTCATTTGTTGTGCTTGTGAATACTCTTGTAAAATAATCTTGGTGCTTACTTGCTTAGTTGTGTGTAGGAAGGTAGTTTAGGGCATGTTGATTATAGCATATGCTTTGGTCCAATATATTCTAAGCTTCTAACTTGCATTCCAATGAGGTTTCCATATGTCAAGATGTGAACAAGAACTATTCTATCTATTTGCTGAGTCAAATTCCATTACACTAGATACAATGTTGTCCTGATTATTAATACCTTGATGCGCCGTATCTATGTATTATATCAAACAATAAGGAACAATGAAAAATCCAAATCCCAAAGTGTGAGAAACTCATCATCCTGAATTTCATCCTCATTTTGCATGTATCATCACTATCTCCAATAAAGTCTCGATGGATCATGGACTTGTTGGATTTTTGAAGAAATCATCAAAATCAATGGTAATTCTTTATTCTTCTATCTTCTCTCCATCCTAACCTGGTATCATGACATTCAACAAAAAAATCATCAATGCATCCACCCTACATCCATAAACCATCAGCATAATTATTGCATATCATATCATACATACTGCATTATCATTTGAGTTGCAATGAATATATTTGTTATTCTGAGAATCTTAAATTGTTGTATCACATATACACATGCATTGCATTATCATTTGCATCCATACATCCATATGCATGCATCATCATCATGACATTCCATAGAAAATATACAAAACGAAATGCATCCACATCATTTGCATCATTCATCCCATAGCTCATCATGAAAGATACTGAAAAAGAACATAACATTGCATTCATCCATCACATATCATCACATATCACATAAGCATAAGTAAGGTGCATCCATACATGATCAAATATAAGCATCTCATATCATATGCATCCATACATCATAAACATGAAATAAAGTGAACACATCACAACATAATCATGTGTATCCATATTATATATATCAAAAAATGAATATCTTGATACAAAATTTGGATCAGTGTATGTATAACGTTCATATGTACAATATCCACAAGGTTATCAAAAAGGATCCCATGAATGTATATCTATGGTAAAGAATGGGGCAACAAAATAAAAAAAGTGTCTATACATAAGAGATTACTCTAATGGTTGTTACCCTCTCCAGCCTGCCTCTCAGGATGATCCTCAAGTCTCAGTCGTGCATCATTCCACTGCAAAAAATCAAGCTATATAAGTGCCTGCGGTACATCCCAGTGGTAATGTTTCCTATAATATGTGGCCTTTGTCATGGAATCTTTATATAATATTGCTAAAATAGTCCTTCCATGTGTGGCCACCATCATAGCCTCTATTTGATGGTGCCAGGCAACCTCCTGATATCTCTCTATGGTCATGACCTATACCCACTGTAAAGCTTGATCTCTCTTAGTCATGATGCTCGCGAACCTACTATCATTCCTGGTCCCACTCAACAATAATAGCTGAAACCTACTAGTGGGCCTGATCCTGATCACTAGTCAAAATCTACACCTGCTATTGCAACTACTAAATTTGTGCATCTCTAGCATCTAGTGGTGGTGGCAGTGCTGCCTGTTACTTAACTAGAGGTTGTTGTCCAACTAGTGGAGCCCCCTGAAACCTAACCATCCTGGTCATCTTGGCCACCCTTTCCTCTACCTTTGGCACCCTTGCCTCTGGGTCTCCCTTGGGGAGGAGCACCCACTGGATCTGTCAAACATTGTGGAGGTGCGAACCAAGCATCATAAGCAAGTGTATTTTGTGCTACTTCCTGAACTTGATTATAGGCCCAAGGTTGAACTGCTAACTGTTTGAAACTCTTCACTACCTTGGGAGTTGGAATGGTAGGTCCCCATGTGGGAACCTCTCAAGCCGACCTAGCAAAAATAGCCCTGTAGGAATCATCTGGCCTATCTTGAACCTCTCTAAACTACCAAGCCACCCTGTCTGGTAAATATCTCTCAATAATGGCATGCTCACGACCTTGCATCTATTAGGTTTTCCTGGAAAAGTACAAATGTTGCACATCTTCATACCATGGTGGCAGTTGTAGCCACGAGCACCATTGAAAAACTATCATATCATCAATAACTCATCACCAATATGGGAGCCCAATCTATCCAATGTGCCTCAATGTAATTGCACATCTGTATCTCCAGATCATAGGATCATCTAGCTCCATGTCTACCATCTACACAATAGGTCAAAGCATGGAGATATGCTCCCACACCCAGATGTGAAGCAGAGTCACCCCTATACCAATGGCTTTCCCATCACAGTAAACAAAATCGTGTATGTCATGATATAGTGAGGCCAATATCATGGGTCCCCATGCAAAAAGTGTCCTCTTGTCAAGCATCTGGTGCCATGCCAAGCCCCATCCTAGGATGAATCTTCTACTGCATCTATCAAGAGCCACCAAACTTGAAATAATGGCTGCAATGATCAATTTGAAAGTGGGCATGTGGCCTTTGTATATCTCAAGGTTGATCTATGATGTCACCAAGGCAATTTCCTCAAGCTCCATAACCTTGTGATAGGCATTGAACCCAGAGTCAACATCATATATCACTTGCTTTCCATGTATCAACAAACATAGAATGTGCCATACATCCTCCAAGGTCACCATCACCTCTCCAGTGGGAAGATGAAAAGATGGGGTCTCACTATGTCATCTCTCACACAGAGCAGTCATCATAGCTAAATGTGTCTGGATGATGGGTGTATATGCAACATACCAAAGGCTGATCTCTCCCAAGTACTCCTGGTGTAACTCTAACAAATCTCCCAGTCTCTCCAACATAGTGGGCCTGTGCTCGCATGACATCAATGGTGGGATGACCTCTTGCACCCACAAAGTGCACGACATCAAGAAATCAAGGAAAATCTACTCAATTTGGAATTTATGGCTCAAAAATCACAATAACATCGCTATCTTCAATAGCATCACTATATTTAAATTTCAAATTGTGACACCCAAAAGCATTTTAAATTGCAAATCGCAACATGCATCGCCAAACACACAGGCGCCACTATCTAAAGTTTGGAAACCCTAACCCTAATTTCTAAATTGACAATTGTGTCGCTATATAAGTGTGTGTCACAAATTAAAATTAGAAACCCTAATTTTAAATCATGAATAGCGTTACCATATACATATATGTTGCTATAATTCATTTGGGTGTTGCTGATTGCAAAATGAGCGTCGCTATATGTGGGGTCGCTAAAGTTTAAACTTTAAAGTGCAATAAATGCATTAAAAAATCAAATTTCAAGTCAAGTTTGGAGTTACATACTGGTGGCCTTGTGCTTGGAAGTCACTGGTACTCTCAAACTCGGTTAGAGATGTGCTTGGGAGCTCTCGTCGTGCCATTTTATCAAAGGGTTAGAGCTCAAAATAGCAAGAATCTCTCAAGTGTGAATGCACAAATGAATTGAAAGTGACCCTTCTTGGGTTATTTATGCTAGAAAATTATGGTTTTTTTCCCTAATTTCACCTTCAAGCTAGGGTTTATCATCATTTTCCCTAATTTTTCCAATCAAAACCTAATTTTGCATTTTTTTTTGCATTTTTGGCATAATTCTTGCATCTCAGAGCCTTTCTGGACCCTTGGGACAACTTTTAACCTTTATTGAGAAATCAAAACAAAATTCAAAATTTTCACCCGATTTCTCGAGGGGGCAGGGAATCAACTGTATCCTTCTACTGGGGCATCTTAAAAAATAGATTTTTTATTATTTTTTGATTTAAGCAACAATTTTGATTCAAAAAATGTTATTCTTTGAACCAAAGCAGCAGGTACCTTGCTTCAAAGAGGGGCAAAATGTAGACACTAAAAAATGTCTTTAATGATATCATACACTCGAAACAAGTTTACTAACATTATTTCCTCTTTAAACCCATCCTCTTTTCACTTAATTAATTAAATTAACCTAGTTAATTTAATTAATGGCATCATTTTCGTCCATTAACCTAATATATCAATTTAGGTTAATTCATTCCCCCTTCGCGCTAACATTTCATCTCATTAAATTAAATAAATCAAAATATTTAATTTAATTTCCTAAGTCATCTTATTTAATTAAATAACCCTAAGTTATTTAATTAAATATTGTTTCATCTCTCCCCCATTCATTAAATCATTTAATTTAATGAAACACACTTTTAAATCTTCTAATCCCCTAATTGTGTAATTAATCCTTGTTTAATTAACAATTAAACTAATTTTCCTCTAAAAGGGGAATATTCCCATGGAGTATCCCTTATCCCCTTTTTGCACAATTAAGAATTTTTTTAATTTGCAAAATGCCTTTTATCTCACCCAAATGAATATTCCAAGGAATATTCTTATTCCTCTATCATTTGAAAAAGGGATATTTTCACTTAGCTTCTAATGCAAGTTTTAACCTTTAACCTTTTGAGCAAGTTACCTTTGACCCGTGTGAGTAGGTCAAAAGTGTGTTTGTTTGAAGCAAATGTGATCCCTTGATTAAATCCCATCATGCATTCTCATCCATTGATGAGAATCCATGATCCATGCCTCTTCTTCCTTTCATCTTTGACCGTTGATTGATCTTTTTGATCTCAACCCTGCATTTTTCATTTGCTTTCCTATAAATAAAGCACGATTTGGAGACAAATGGATCCATATTTCAATTGCAAAGTTATGTTGTTGAATTCACTCACACTTACACTCTCAATTTACTCACTTTTTGCTTAATTTAGTTCATTTTAGTTGCATAATAGCTTAGGACATCCATTAATGGCTTCCATGCATCCATCTTAATTTGTTTATAAATTAGGGTTTCCATATTTTAGCTTAGAATTAGCTTAGATTAGCTTAGCAATTACATAATTAGATCAATTTTAGCATAGAATCATGATAATTTATCTTGCATCATGTTTAATTTAGCATAAATCAAGTTTTCATCCATTTATCACAATGGTTTCATTAATTCTCTTCCATAGAATTGATTAAAATAGGCTAAAAAATCACAAGATTGGGAAAAAGGTCGTTGTTCCACATCAACATGACACCAATTCCAAAACCGAATAAGTTTCAAATGGGTTAGAGTAGGAATTTAGCTATTTTTATAGTTTAGAATTTTTTTAGATTCACTAAATGCTTAGTTTAACTTTTCAATTTGAATGATTTTTTTTGGTAGATCAAGGTTTAGTGGATAAATTGTGCTTTGATTCATCATGAATCAAGCATAATTGACCCACCCAAACAATCCTCGTCTCATAGTTATCAAGTTCTGAAAGTTTGTATTCAATTATGTAGAGCTCTTTCCGTGATCTTGCACTTTGAATGACAACTTTTGCAACTTTGCAACTTTGAATTTTTTTCTCCAAATCTTACTCAACTTGATCTTCAACATATAAATTTACAATTACAATCTTCAAGGGAAAGAAAACTTGTTGATTTGTTAGTGAATGGGGGTTTTGCTCAGTCAAACCCCTTGTAGGTAATTAAACCAAATGATGAAATGAAGCAAAAAATATGAAATATGAAAATGATGTCACCTTGGATGATGTCTTGTGAAACAAATCTGCAAACTAACATGCAGTGGCCATGAGGAATGTAGATCCAGGATCCTTGAAAATGATGTGAACAATAGTTGCAAGTAGATCTTCAATGCTACATCCACCTCTTTAGCTCAACAACATGAAACCCTTGACATGATGATATGACTTTGAATTGCTGCAATAAACCTTTGAAATCTACCTTGAAATGCCTTGAGAATTCCTTGAGAATGCTCTAATGCTTGAACACTTGAATGCTTCATAAACTTTCTAGGAGACACAATGTGAATTAACCCTTAATTTAGTATTAACCCCAAAATTAAAAGAACTAAGGCCGACACCAGATTTGAAGAGAAACATAATTAAATTCCCACCAAAATGAAATTCAAAAATAAGGTTCTCATTAAGGGAGGACCCATTCACCACCAAAGGCGAATGGGTCTTGGCTAAGTTTCCAAGACCAAAGCTTCAGAGGATTGAAAGAAGGCCTAAATAGGGGGTTAATAACTCCAATTGACCACAATCAATTAAGACCACCTAGATGAATGTGAAAGTGCTTTAAAAATTTTTACAACAATTAAACAAGGTACATATTAGGTATATTTTATTTAGAAATGGGCTCATTAGGCTTAATTAAGCAAATATATCATGAAAGTGTGTTACAACACTTTACAACACCCTTGCAAAGGACCAATTAGGGCATGCTTTAGTTAAATAAAGGTCCTAGAATAGTATGAATGTGTACAACACATTACAACACCACTCCAAGACACCATTAGTTCACCTTTAGTGTCAATTATCAAACCAAGCAAGGATAATGCTACTTTCTCCGTTACTACATTTTTCCCCCACTTTAGTGAGAGGATGACCCCATTTAAAACTCACACTAAACTAGACATCCAAGACACTTAAGTATGCAACAATAAAAAAGATACATGATCATACCTCGTCAAAGGCTAAGAAAAATAACCAAAAACAAAGGATCAAGCACAACCAATTCAACATGATGTGAGGCAGTGGTTGTTTTTCCAAAACAAATGCTACTCACTTTGGGGTAGTGGAACCTCAGTTTGTCCACTAGGTTAGTTTTCCAAAAATATGTGTGCTCATTGGGGTAGTGGAACCTCAGTCTGTCCACTAGGTGAGTTATCCCAATGAGGTGGCAAATGAGAGAATCATATTATCCTCTCATACCATACCAAAGTTATCCTCCTGACAACTTTGATAAGGCACCACAATGAAAATTCTTTTGTAAAGAGAAAATAAAAGAAAATTTTGCAAAGAGAAATAAAAGTCCTATGGTGAAAACCACTTGTTATGGAACCTTGGGAAACTACTGTTGGTGTGAATAATTGTCTTGTACCTAGCTAATTCATTCACTAGGTAAATTAGGGGACATATTCGCATGGTTAAGTTTACTTAGGTAAAAGATTCTTTCTAGAAGGCTTAGTTGGCTTATCTAGAACTTATCTTATCTAGCTATGATGCATCATTTCCTAGGTGATTAGGTTGTTGGTTGTCTCATGTCATAGGATCATGACATTTGTCAACATCATATTCATTCCTATCTCTCAACCTTGCCCATATAAGCAAGGCATCTCATGTACATTTGTATTCAAGCTAATCAAGCAATCAATCAATCTTGCATTGTGAAGCAAGCTTTCTTGCCATTCTCTCTCTTGTGGAAGTGGTTTTGGTTGCAACTGATCTTGGGGGTGTTGGGGAGTCACCATTTACTCTCACAACTACCATGATGAAAAACTAAAAATTAGGTGTCATGTCATAGTAGGAAATTTTAAGCACTCCTCCTTCATCATCCATCACTTCACCTTCTTTACCATCCCCTTTTGTCCCCTAATCTACTCTACCCTAGGTCATTCACTTAATTTTACTTCCACCCTTTGTAATACCTTTTTCACACATTCTACTCATCCAATTTTTACCCTACACAAACAATTTCCATTCTTTATCATCATAATTTATCATCTAATAATCCTCCACCAATCCCTCTCCTCCCTCATACACCTTCCACTCATTTTTACTCACTTCATTTACAACTCCTTCCACCATGTTGTATATCATTTTTTTTCTTGATTTTTTTATTCCAATAGGGACATCCCCTTGTTTATGTTCTAGTAATAATGGTTTATGGATATATATTCCCCCCCTCACGATGTAATCTTCTACCTCTCCCTAAATTTCCTTTTAATTCCTACTACTCTCTCCCCAAACCCTTTATCTTGGGCAAGCTATACTATGCATTTCCTCATCTAATCCTTATTCAAAACTTACCCCCTACTATTTTCCCTTATCCCATATCGATGGTCCTTGGTCCCCATTTTACATCTTCCCATATATTCCACCTCACTGCTCGCATCCACTACTTAGCTTCAATATTAGATTGGTTACCACTTATGTATTTTGGAGTATTTTTTTCATTATCTACATGATATTATATTTTTTTTCATATAGTCCTAGTACTCCATATGAGACATCATCATAATCACCATAATCCTTTATATTATGGTGTGCCATGAAAATGTGCCCTTTGAATCATTGCATTATTCTATATTTTTTTTCTTATTAATCCTTACACACATGGCACACCATAATCATGATCCATTATATCATGGCGCATTACACTAATTCTACAATAAATCATAGATTTTTCTTTACACAAGATGTTACTTTGATATCCTTCATCAGTTCCTATCCTCCCTTTCATTATCCTCTCTTACCCTATCTCATTCATCATTAATCCATTTATATCCCTTCTTTACTCCATTTGAATTAATTTTATAACCTCCTCATTCATATCATCCATATTCTATCTATAAATAAGGTGTCATACTAAATCTATCATCAATCATTATGAGATATTATCATCAAACATGTACACCCATGCAATCTAGAATTATCTAATCTAATAATTAAGTGACATCAATTAACATGTCAAATACTCATCCATTATATATCCTCTAACCATGACATGTACATCATCCAAATCTAATAATATCATGATTTTTTATTCAATTCAGCACATACCTTCATCATCCATCTAGACCTCCCTTATCCTTTCAAGAGACCCGTTGGGCCCTATTCAACCTCATTGATCTCTTGAGTGGGAATAAACTCCATCACCATCATTATTATTCTAAATAATTAGGGAAACCTACCATTGGAGCTCCACTTTGTCTTACCTTTGATTATTCTTTAACACAACACTTCTCTAAGTTGAAAAATTGAATCAAAGAGGGAAAAATGTAGAGACCCAAAATTTACTTCTAATTTATTCATAATAAATCTCACAAATTAATTAAATAAAATATTATTTATTTAATTACCTTTACATTAATTTCCTTGTATTCCCTAAATTTAATTAATTAAATCATTTTAATTAATTAACCTTATCTCCTATTTCCTCTAACTAAATCAATCAATTAATCCATAATTAGTTAACTCATTAGACTAATTAATCCCCTCTTAAATTTTCTTTTAATTAAATATTCCACATCATCAATAGTAGACAAATAACCTTGTACTTTTAAAATTTCAATCCTATAATTCTTAAACATGGATCAAAATATCAAACATTCTCCTTCTTTCATGTGTTCCCCATACCAATCGATGCTCACACATGTGTGAGCATACTTGGTCTTCAACCTCTTCCTTCACTTGCTCTCTTCTCATTCAATTTACCATTTTTGTATAAATATCTTCCATTTATCAAGGATAATATTCTCTCTTAACCCTTGTTAAGAGTGTAATCCACCCAAGATCTCAAGGCCTAATAGAAATCACAAAGAAATGAGAAGATCAATAAGAAAAGAGTAAATCATATTCCTATGAAAGAATAAAAATACAATGAATATGTACAATAATGTATGAGAGACCCTTGGTTATATAGGCCAAGGTGAGGCATATGATAACATAAGATTATGAAAATTGTCTTAATCTTATGATAAGATACAAAGTGATGAGTATCATATGTGTACCCTAAGTAAACTTAACTAGACTAGTGTGAATTAGACCTAGGGGGTTAACTAGTTAGGTAATATCCTTGTTCACACCAACACCCCCTTAAGTGAAACTTAGAGAGAATGAAAAAATATACAAAGATACAAATATGGGATTTTTCTACAAGGCCATGTTAGGTACCCATATACAAAAAAAAATTGTCACAAATGGAGAAAATGAGAAAACCTAGTGGGACAAAAATCCTCCCCCAAAGAGAGGAAAAAAATCTCCAAAAAATATGAAAAGGAAAAAACCCCATGTGAGGAAAGGGTTCCCCATAAGAGATAAGAAGATATATAATGTATCCCCCAATGTAGAATCTATTGTATCAATGGTAGATTCTCAAAACTAGATGTCGAATATGGTCAACACTCATTGGAAAATGTTGCTCCCCTCACGAAGAAATAAAACCTATGTTACATGTAGGATGTATTTCAATTCCTAAAAGGAATGTGAAGGAAGAAAACTCAAAATATATGAAGTCTCCGAATTTTTCTTATGTGTCTGCATGTCAATGTTGAAAGCTAACACTCCCAAGTTGTTGGGAAAATGTAATGTTGATACATAAGGTACTGTTCATCCAACGATGATGGGGGGTGTGGGGGGGTCTCCCCCCGCGAGGGTTTTGAGGGGATCATCCCCCCAACTAGGGTTCCAAGGGTAGCGTGACTCGATGGGGGCTCAAGGGTAGCGCCCCCGAAAGGAAAAAAATATTTATATTTCATTATTGTAAATTTGGACTGTTCATCATTATGTCTCATATCTGACAACCAATATTTTATTAGCTTGACTTGAACTAGAAGGAAACCCTATTTTATGAGGTCATTGTATTATGACTGTGTATTGTGATGTATTCTGAGAGTCTGATAGCGGTCCTGTTGTCTTTGGATCTCTAGTTGGTGATACTCTAGTGAGAAACTTGATCTGCAAGTATATTGCAATCTTTGTGATTTCTAAATAATATATTGGAAAACTTTTAGAGTGTGGGGTTTTTCTCCCAAAATGGTTTCCCCACGTAAATCATTGTGTTTTGGTATACATGATATTTGTGTTTATTTTTGTTTAATTTGTTGTAACTATTAAATATCTATAAAAGTTTTGTATTATTCTCCTCTCAAGGTTAGTGTAGGAAGTTGTTTCGCTACCTTAGCTTCCTTACAAAAGTAAGGTGTTCTTGGCCACACTAAAGAATATGAAAATATAGAACATTATGGAAATGGATGTATAACATGATCCAAAGACAAGTATGACTTCTCCAAATGCTTCTTAAGAGTATCTACACTAATGCCAAACTATGACAAATGATCACATGAATAAAGAATAAAAGGGTCTAAATATTCATGTGCAATATTTGAAGGCTATGCAACTCCATATGAAGTAACATAAAAGAGAATATGAATATCTTGAATATTTTCCTCCAAGTATACAAGATAGAACTCACAAAATAAACTTGCATTATTTATTAATCACTCATTCCAAGTAGCTATATCTAGAAGATAATGAATATCTTATTGCACCAAATCATTAGAATCCTTGGATATAGCAATACTATTCTCATTAGTAGCAATAGTAGATGGAGGATATGAGTTATCAATGCATGTAATTTGACTACATTTCTCATCCCTTAATGATCTGTCCACACAATATTCTTGATTGTGAATATTTGATATATTTATTGATATTGGGATACAAGGTTCAAGAATTGGATCACATGTGAGAATACCCAAGTTAAAGTAACATAAATTTCTCCTTAAAATAAAAATCCACACTAGGAGTGTGATCATAAATCAAAGGATTAATTATTTTATCAATAAAAAAGTATGAAAAGAGGTGTATAATTGAGATGCATGATCAACCAGCCCAATGCAATAATTTGTCTACTCTCCAAATATCTAATGATAACTGAATCAAGAGTAAATTCTACAGTCTTCTCTTTTCTACAATGGGTTATTTAATAGATGGAAAGGATATTGTTTGAAAAATTAGTAACACACAAACAATTATTGAAGGTGTCATCCCCAATATCAATAGATCCCCTCCCAACTATTGGAATCTTGTTGGTGTTGTCATTGATTTCAACCCATAGCATTGGATTTGTTGGAAGCTTGGATTTGTCACTATTCTCAACACAATGTTGTTGGTGTTGTCATTGATGTCAACTATTAGTATAACTATGGAGATTGTTGGAGCTTGTTTGTGTTGATGAGATTGTTGGTAGTATGGATGTTTTGTGGTTAATAAGTAGTATTGCAGTCGCAATTAGATCACTTGGTTTCCAAGTGCTTTTGAGAAAATTTGAATAAAAGAGATTACAATTTGATAGAGTGGTGTATTGTATTCTACTCAAAATTTCTTCAATCTTGAAGGTATTCTTGTAAGGTTTGGATATGTTGGCAAGAGGTGTATAGAGGTGTTATATCTAGAGTTGTAATTTTTGGATTATACAATAGTAACAATTGTGTTCACCAGTGTGTGTTCTATGAAGAAGGTTGTTTGGGAGAAATGAGAATGCTCCACATTTCTCTGCATTGAGGTTTCTTGTCTTGTAGATTTGGGGAAAAGCCTATAATGTATGCATTTACTTTCCCTTGAGGTTTCAGGTGTTGAGGTGTTCCATGAAGTTGGTTCGTGAGTTGGATGTTTGTGCTAGTATGTCTAGTTGCACATAATGATGTTCTTAGTTTCAATTGGTTATGGAAAAGTTGAAAAATATTTTGATGATGTTGGAATATCTTGATATGTTGTATGAATATTATGGAGTTCTTCTATGTTGTATGCGTGACCCGAAGAAGTGTGTATGTGGTTGCTTGTAGTGTTAGTTCAGGTTTGGCCAACCTAGCATGCTAACGTTATTTGAAAAGGTACCTCATGGATTGTGAATTTTTTGAATAACATGGTGATGTATATTTAGGTCCTAGTTAAATCTTGGAGTGATCATCCTTCACTTCTTTCCACCATGGAAGTGTTTGGTGCCAACCTATTTTGTAATTACATGTTTGAGGTGCATAGATAACCTTGGAGAAAGTTTTCAAGGTTGTGGATGGTGTAAATGTAAGGTAGAGTGTTGGAGAATTGTGTGTGGTGTATTATGGTGTGAAATGTGATCAAGTGTTGCGAGTGTGAGCTTTGATGACTAAGGCTACCAAAATAAATGAGTAGGAGGTGTCTACATTTTTTAGTATAAATGAAGTTATTGAAGGAAGTGACTTGAAGGCTATGGATGATTCAAAGTTGTTGTTGTGGATCTTCCTATTGCTCTAAGATGGATTTATATTAGTAACAATTCATTTCTTTCTTCTTTCTAATTTGACAGTGAGCCCTTCTTTCTTTTAGGTAGTGAGCCTATTGTATTTGGTGTTGCAATTCATTTATATAGTGAGCTAATCCTCACTATGGTTTTTCCCTTCTTGGGTTTTCCACATAAATTTGGTGTTCTATTGTGCATGGTGTTTTTATGTGTAGTTGTTTCACTTGTTTACTTTCATGCTAATCTGATTAAGGGTTTAAGGGATGATAAAGTTTTGAATGTTAATGAGTGTTTTAATGTTTTAATGTACAACTGATTTACCCCATCTTAGTTAACTTGTGCATATAACAATCTATATAAGAGAAAGGTTCCTTGGAAGAAGATTAATTTTTTTAGGTAGATATTAATGGCGCACAAGAAGGAGGCTCCCTTATTTGATGAGACAAATTATACACTTTGGAGAACTAGGATGGAAGGTTTCCTTGTTTCCCTAGGGTTTGGAGTTTGGAAGTCAATTGAAGATGGATATATACCATGTCCACTAATGGTTCAACAATTGACGATGAGATCAAGGCATATGAGAACAATGGAAAACAAAGGAATGTTCTTTTGAGTGCTCTTGCTAATTCAAAACTTGTGAAGGTTATGGGCTAAAAATTTGGTAAAGAAATTTGGGAGAAGCCAGAATGTATCTATGAAGGAGATGATAAGGTCAAGCAATCAAAGATGCAAAATTTGAAGACTAAGTTTGAGAACTTAAGGTTGTCAAAAGATGAATATATTGCAAGATACATGAAGTGGATGAAGTTGTCGATTCCATCAATGGCCTTGGTGGAAAACTATAAGAAGATGAGATGGTAAAGAAGGTATTAAGAACTCAAGTCTTAAATCTTATAGTTCTAAAGTTTTTTCTATTGAGGAAGCTTAGGATTTAGATCATTATTCTAGATATTAGTTGTTTGGTGCTTTAACTACTTTTTAATTGAGAAATTTAGGTAAAAATGACTTAAGAAAAGAGACTTATTTTAAAGCTAACAAAATAGAGAAGGATGATGGATTAGATCCAGATGATCTTGATAAGATAGAAGTAAATTTAGTAAGAATATTGAAAAAGGGCACTACAAAATACAAAGGTAAGTTACCTTTCAAGTGTTTTAACTCTAGAAAGATAGGTCATTATGCTTCAAGATGTCTAGACAAAGCTTAAAATGACAACTATAAGGATAATAAAGGTAAATATATCAAGATAATTTATTATGTTAAAGAAGATGCTAGCAAATTTGATGATGAATCTGACTACCTAGATGATGAATATGATGAATGCTTGTTCATGACTCTAAATGATGGAAATAATTCTACTGAATCTAAAAGATGTATGAAGTAAATTTCTCCAGAAATAGGTCACAACATCAAAGGGACTATAGTGACTACTTTTCATGCTAGAGAGGAGAAAAATCACTAGATAATTGACAAAAAATTCTCAAATCATATGCTAGGTGATAAGAGTAAGTTTGTTAAACTTGAGAAGTTTGAAGGTGGTCTTGTTAAGTTTGGTGATGATACATCTACTAAGATATGTGGAAAAGGTTCAATTATTCTTGATGTCAAGCATAATACAAATGATGTTCTTTATGTCAAGGGTCTTCAACATAATCTTCTAAGAGTAGGAAAAATGTGTAGCAAAGGATATAATCTTGTATTTCAAGATGGTGTTTGTGAAATTAGAAAAGGAAGGTCCAAAACTCTAGTTGCTATAGGAACAAGGATAGATGGGAATGTTTATCAGCTCAAAGGTGCTAATGGTAAGTGTTTTATGACTCAAATCAATGAAAGTTGGCTATGTCATAGAAGAATGTGTCACATCAATTTTGATAGTCTAGTGAGGATTATCTCTACTCAAGCTATGAGAGATCTTCCAAGAATGACAAAGCCTATCATTCTAGTTTGTAAAAAATGTTAGGTTGGGAAGCAAACAAGAAAGAGGTTCAAAATCAAAGAATATTCTACTACAAAACCTTTACAATTGGTACATATAGGCCTATGTGGACCTACAAGAACAACTAGCTTTCAAGGTGATAGGTATTTCTTGTTGTTAATTGATGATTACTCTAGAATGACTTGGGTAACTTTTTTCAAAGAAAATCATAAGCTCTAGACAAGTTTAAAACATTTAAAGCTATGGTTGAGAATGAAATGGATATGAACATCAAGTGCTTAAGGTTTGAAAGAGGTGGAGAATTCACCTCCAATGAGTTTAACAAATTTTTTTAAGATCATGGAATAAAAAAGGAATTTGTCATCTCCTAGAACTCCTCAACAGAATGGAGTGGTTGAGAGAAAGAATAGAACAATTTAGGAAGCAATAAGGGAAATGATGAAGAAATAAAATCTACTAGATGTCTATTGGAGATAAGTTATTCACACTAAAGTATACATACTCAAAAAAGTACAAGAAAGAGTAAATGATTCAAAGACAATATGAACTATGATATGGAAGAACTCCTACTGTCAAATATTTCAAAGTGTTTGGAAGCAAATGTTATATAAGGAGAGATGAAGAAAAATTGGGAACATTTTATGCAAGGTCAGATGAAGGAATCTTTCTTGGATATTCTACAAGAAGCAAGGCTTGCCGGTGCTACAAAAAGAGGTTGAAGAAAATAGTTGAAAGTACAAGTGTCAAAGTAAATGAAGAACCACATAAAAGCTCAATACTGATAGAAGGATATGAATATGATGAGTCCTCTTGTAGAGAAGAAGAAAAAGAAGAAGGGAAGCAAAAAAAGATGCAGGTTGAAGAGGAAGATGCTCCAAAAAGGATTCCTAAGACTCCTATGTGTGTGCAAAAGAATCATTCTAAAGATCAAATCATTGGTGATAAGAGTAGACGCATGTTGACAAGAAGAAAAGCTAATATGAAAAAAAAATAGGTAAATTTGTGTCTACTTTCCAAGCAGAACCTAAAACAATGATTGAGGCATGAAAGGATGAGAATTGGACCAAAGCTATGGAAGAAGAGTTGATGCAGATTGAGAAGAATCAGATTTGGAAATTAGTCCCAAGACTAGCAAACAAGAATGTAATAGGAACTAAATGGGTATTTTGAAACAAGTTAAATGAGAATAGAGAAGTTGCTAGAAATAAGGCTAGAATTGTGTGTAAAGGCTACTCACAAGTGGAAGGGATTTTTTTTGAGGAGACATTTTCTTGAGTGGAAAGAATGGAGGCCATTAGGATGTTTTTGGCCTTTGTAGCACATAAGGATTTCAAGGTTTATCAAATGGATGTGAAGTCTACATGCTTGAATGGTGGGTTGGAAGAAGAGGTATACATTGAAGAACCAAAAGTATTTTAGTCATCAAATAATTATAATATGTTTTACAGATTGAAGAAGGCATTGCGTGGACTCAAGCAAGCTCCCAAATCTTGGTATGCAAGATTGGATAGGTACTTGTTGTAGCAGGGATTCAATAAAGGCACCACAAATAGTAATATTTATTTTAAAGTTGAGAAAGATCAAATCTTGATTGTGGTTGTGTATGTTGATGATATAATTTTTGGAGGAAATGAGGCAATGTGCAAGAAGTTTGAAAAAGAGACGTAGAATGAATTGGAGATGTCAATGCTTGGGGAGATGAATTTCTTCCTTCGGCTACAAATTAATTAGATAGAAAAATGAATATTAATTTCACAGTCAAAATATGTCAAGGAAATGTTGAAGAAGTTTGGAATGGAAGACCTAAACTAGTATGTACTCCTATAGTTATTGGTTACAAGTTGAGAAAGAATGATGAATCTCCTAAGACTAATCAGAGAAAGTACAAATCAATGATTGGTGGACTGCTATATCTAACTAATAATAGACTAGATATCATGTATGTAGTTTGTTTTGTAGCCAAATTTTAAGAAGATCCTAGAGAATCAGATGTGGCCATAGTAAAGAGGATATTTAGATATTTGTAGGGCACTCTGAACTATGGTCTATGGTATCCAAAGGATACTCATTTCTCTTTAAGTGCCTATATAGATGCAGGGGAAGGTTGTGTGGATGACATAAGAAATACAAGTAGAGGTGATTTCTTTCTTGGAAGTAAGTTGGTTTCTTGGCTAAGAAAAAAATAGGATTCAGTATCTTTATTTACTGTAGAGGCATAGTATATTGCTATAACATCTTGTTGCACATAGGTTTTATGGATGGAGAAAACATTGAAGGATATCAGAATATCATATAATGAACCTATTTGTATCTTGTATGATAATACAAGTGCTATAAATATATCAAATAATTTGGTGATGCATTCAAGGACAAAGCATATCTCAATTTGGTATAAATTTCTAAGAGAGAAGGTTGTAGAGATGAGGTGAAGTTGGAGTGTGTACCTACAAAGGATCAAGTCACAAATACTTTCACAAAGGCTCCTCCTAAATATACGTTTGAGTATCTCCAATAGAAGTTAGGGTTTATTACCCCTCCTTTCAGTTATATGCATAAGATTGTGCATCTATTCAGGAAGCATTTCAAGATACATTCTTGGTCTTGGCATGATAATGAAGGCTACCTCTCAGGGGCAGTAGGTAGTAGTATTATTGGTTGGTGAAGTCAAATGGAGTATATTTTGTGCCCCTAAGGAGGCGAGTGCAAAAAAATAAGTGCAATGTAGAAAGAGTACAATTGCTTGTTGGTGTTGCAAGCAGTGTATGTAGGTGTCAAAAGGAAAGATTCTATGCAAATGATGTGTGAAAGGTACATGTATTTCTCTTTGAATGTTGTTAAAGGGGGGAAAGCAAGAGAGTTCAAAACAAGAAAGAGATTTGGATGAGCTTATGGACCTTTTCCATTGATGTCAAAGGGGGAGAGAGTTGGTTGAAAAACCATAGTGTAGAAGAGAATATGGTCTAAAGACAATAGGGGGAAAGAGTGTCCAGGAGTAAGAAAATGAGAATATGAAGAGTGAGAGATGCCCTAGTTAGGGAGAGTATTGTTTGTTGCAGAGTTACTACTAGTATGATTTTTTTGTTGATGGTTTTTCAAAACCAATGTTGCCATCAATGACAAAGGGGAAGATTATTGGAAGCTTGTTGGTGTTGTCATTGATGTCAGCCCCTAGCAATGGAGTTGTTGGAATCTTGGAGTTGTTAGTGTTGTCAACACAATGTTGCTGGTATTTCCATTGCTATCAAATTTTAGTATAACTATGGGGATTGTTGGAGTCTGCTTGTTTTGATGAGATTGCTAGTAGTATGGATGTGCTATGGTTAATAAGTAGTGTTGTAATTGTAGTTGGATCACTTGGTTTCGAAGTGATTTTGAGAAAATTTGAATAAAAGAGATTACAGTGTGATAGAGTGGTGTTCTATATTATGCTATGTATTTATTTAGTCTTGAAGTTATGCTTGTAAGGTTTGGCTATGTTGATCAGAGGTGTACAAAGGTGTTATATCCAGAGTTGCAAGTTCTGGATTGTACAACAGTAATAGTTGTGTTCACCAGTGTGTGTTTGTGAAGAAGGTTGTATGGGAGAAATGAGATTGCTCCACATTTCTCCGCCTTGAGGTTTCTTGTCTTTTAGATTTTGGAACATGCTTATAATTTTTGTATCTACTTTCCCTTGAGGTTTTAGGTCTTGAGTTGTTTCGAAAAGGTTGGTTAGTGAGTTAGATGTTTGTGCCAATATGTCTGGTTGCATAGAATGATGGTGTTCTTAGTTTTAGTTGGTTGTGGAAAAGTTGTAGAATATTTTAATGATGTTGGAATATTTTGAGATGTTGTACAAATATTGTGGAGTGTTGTTATGTGGTACGCACAACCTAAAGAAGCATGTATGTGGTTGCTTGTAGTGTTAGTTCAGGTTTGGCCGACTTGGTGTGCTAGTGCTATTTGTGGAGGTACCTCGTGGATTGTGAATGTGTTGAGTAGTGTGGTGATGTATATTTGTGTCATAGTTGGTGTTGACCTATTTTGTAATTACATTTTTGAGGTGTGTAGCCGACCTTGAAGAATATTTTCAAGGTTGTGGATGGTATAAATGCAAGGTAGAATGCTGGAGAATTGTGTGTGGTGTGAAATGTGATCGAGTGTTGTGAGTGCAAGATTTGATGACTAAGGCTATGAAAAGAAATGAGTAGAAGGTGTCTACATTTTAAGTATATTTGAAGTTATTGAAGGAAATGAGATGAAGGTTGCAGATGGTTCAGATTTTTTTTGGTGGATCATCCTATTGATCTGAGATGGATTTATCTTAGTAACAATTCCTTTCTTTCTTCTTCCTAATTTGACAGTGATCCCTTCTTTCTTTTAGGCAATGAGCCTATTGTATTTGGTGTCACAATTTATTTGTATAGTGAGCTAATCCTCAATGTGTTTTTTCCCTTCTTGGATTTTCCACATAAATCTAGTGTTCTATTGTGCATGGTATTTTTATGTGTTGTTGTTTCACTTGTTTAATTTCATGCTAATCTAATTAAGGTTTTAAGGGCTAATAAGTATCTAAATGTTAATGAGGGTTTTAATGTACAACTAATTCACCCCCCTCTCAACTATCCCATGCATATAACAATCGGTCTCAGAGAAAGGTTCCTTGGAAGAAGCTTAACTGCTTGAGGTAGTGTTAACACAGATTGACTTCCACTACACCAAAAGCCTAAGCTGTCAGTAAGGGTGACATTAGAGAGGTTTAAGGGGTTCCAACAAGGGTTGAGGGTCCCACATGACAACAGTTTACCCCCCCAATCGAGAGGTCAACAAACACAATCGAATGTGAGACAAAAAGAGTGTCAAGAGTGGGAGTCAAACCCTCCCCAATAGAGTCACCAAATTTGTTAACATAGACTAACCGCCACTACACCCAAACCCTAAGTTGTCAATGAGGGTGACATCAAAGAGGTTTAAGGGATACCGATGAGGGTTGAGGGTCCCACATGACAACAGGTAGATCTAAATGGCGCACAAGAAGGAGGATCCCTTATTTGATGGGACAAATTATACACTTTGAAAAACCAGGATGGAAGGTTTCCTTGTTTCCCTAGGGTTTGTGTTGGTAGATGGTCAGTGATCCCCTCAAGATTCGTGACATGGATTAACTACCTCCCATGGATCCATTAACTCTAGCAGTTATATTAGGAATTAATAGGTTGATCTTTTGGTGCAACAACAATTGTAGGCTAATAATTGGTATCAAATCCAAAAGAGTCGAGTTCGAATCCCCTCAAGTAGCACTAAGGGGGATATTGTTGGAAGATGGTCAACACTCCCCTTGAGATTTGTGACATGGCTTAATAGCCTCTTGTGGATCTATTAACTCTAGCAGTTATATTGGGCATTAATAGGTCAATATTTTGGTGCAACGACAACTGTGGACCAATATTTTGGAGTTTGGAAGTCAATTAAAGATGGATATATGCCACACCCACTAATGGTCCAACAATTGATGACGAGATCAATGCATATGAGAATAATGGAAAAGCAAGGAATGCTCTTTTTAGTGGTCTTGCTAATTCAAAACTTGTGAAGGCTATGGGATGCAAATCTAGTAATGAAATCAAGAAGTTGGAAAGTATCTATGAAAGAGATGGTAAGGTCAAGCAAGCAAAGATGCAGAATTTGAAGACTAAGTTTGAGACCCTAAGGATGTCAGAAATTGAATATATTGCAAGATACATGAATAAAGGGGATGAAGTTGTCAATTCCATCAGTGGCCTTGGTGGAAAACTGTAAGAAGATGAGGTGGTAAAGAAGGTATTAAGAATTTAAGTCCTAAATATTATAGTTCTAAAGTTTTTGCTATTGAGGAAGCTTAGGATTTAGATCATTATTCTAGAGATCAGTTGTTTGGTGCTTTAACTACTTTTTAATTGAAAGATATTGGTCAAAATGACTTAAGAAAAGAGACTACTTTCAAATCTAACAAAGCAGAGAAGGATGATGGATCAAATCTAGATGATCTTGATGAGATAGAAGTAAATTTAGTAAGAATATTGAAAAAGGGCACTGAAAAATACAAAGGTAAATTACCTTTCAAATGATTTAACTATGGAAAGATAGGCCATTATGCTTCAAGATGTCCAACCAAAGTTTCAAATGAAAAATATAAGGACAATAAAGGTAAATCTATCAAGAGAAGTTTTTATGTTAAAGAAGACTGTGCTAGCATATTTGATGATGAATCTGACTACTTAGATGATGAAGATGATAAATGCTTGTTCATGACTTTGAATGTTGGAAATAGTTCCATTGAATCTAAAAGATGTTTGAAGTAAATTTCTCCAGAAATAGGTCACAACATCAAAGGGACTATAGTGACTGCTTTTCATGCTAGAGAGGAGAAAAATCACTAGATAATTGATAGTGGATGCTTAAATCATATGCTAGGTGATAAAAGTAAGTTTGTTAAACTTGAGAAGCTTGAAGGTGGTCTTGTTAAGTTTGGTGATAATATATCTGCTAAGATATGTGGAAAAGGTTCAATTAGTTTTGATGTCAAGAATAATACAAATAATGTTCTTTATGTCAAGGGTCTTTGACATAATCTTCTGATTGTAGGAAAAATGTCTAGCAAAGGATATAATCTTGTATTTCAGGATGGTGTTTGTGAAATTAGAAAAGGAAGATCCGAAGCTTTGGTTGCTACAGGAACAAGGATAGATGGGAACATTTATTAGCTAAAGGGTGCTAATGGTAAGTGTTTTATGACTCAAATCAATAAAAGTTGGCTATGTCATAGAAGAATGTGTCACATCAATTTTGATAGTCTAGTGAGGATTAGCTATACTCAAGCTGTGAGAGATCTACCAAGAATTACAAAGCCTATCAATCTAGTTTTAAAGGAATGTTAGGTTGGGAAGCAAACAATAAAGAGGTTCAAAATCAAAGAATATTCTACTACAAGACCTTTTAAATTTGGTGCATATAGGCCTATGTGGACTTACAAGAACAACAAGATTTCAAGGTGATAGGTATTTCATGTTGTTAATTGACGATTACTCTAGAATGACGGGTAAATTTTTTCAAAGAAAACCAAAATCTCTAGACAAGTTTAAAACATTTAAAGCGATGATTGAGAATGAAATGGATATGAAAATCAAGTGCTTAAGGTTTGACAGAGGTGGAGAATTCACCTCTAATGAATTTAACATATCCATTTCAAGGTACCAAGAAATGGGAATGTTTAACATATATCTTTGGAAATATGACTAATCACTTCTACAAACATTATTTGGGATCACAAAGGCCATATTAACTTGACACACAAAAATATTAAGAATGACACAAAAAACACCATGAGTCCACCTCCAAAAATGCTTTCCATTACTTTTCCAAACTATACAATTCCAAAATCCCTTATACAAATTTTTGAGAAACAAAAAGTCCCTTTACAATAGCATAAGACTTGTATATATAGGATTTTTCCTAGTAACTAACTTATAACTACTTCATAACTACCTGGGTAACTACTTTTTGTATATTTGAGAAAATAAAATAAAATTTATTTTAATTATATTTTTCTCAACTTTTATGAGAATAAAGTTTATTTCCTAACTTGATTAAAAATATGTGACAAAGGTCACTTTACAAAAAGATAACTTAAAACAAAACTTATGACTTGTGACTTTAATTTTGAGAATAAAGTTGTACAATCAACCTTATTGTGAAATTCCTTTTCCTTTTTTATGTATCATCTCTAGTAATTTCTTGAGAAGTTCTTTGTATTGTGGATTTCTTTTGATTAAAAGAAGGATTTTCTTTAAATTTTCAAAACAACTTGATGGCTTGAGCAATAAGATTATTTTTGGGAACAACACATTGGTCATCCTTTGCATGGATAAGTTAACCAACTCTTCTGAACATTATCTAAATCTTGACGATAATTAGATAGGTGTGTTACAAGGTATGCGGGCTTGGTCTCCTCGTGTTGTGTAGCTCTCAACACTTAGGTTCTTGACATGGCTTAACTGCCTCCCATGGATTCATTAACTTTGGTAGTTGTATCAAGCATTAACAGGTCAATCTTTTGGTGCAATGATAATTGTCTATGCAACAATTTGTATCAGAGCCTAGGTCATAGGTTTGAACCCCTTGCTTGCACTAGGGGGAGTTGTTGCAAGGTGTGCACCCTTGGTTTCCTTGTGTTGAGAAACATAGCACTCAAGTTCATGACATGGATTAACCACCTCCCATGGATTCATTAACTCTGGTGGCTGTATCAGGTATTAACAAGTCAAGCTTTTTATGCAACGACAACCCTTTGTGCAACAATTGGTATTAGAGCCTAGGTCATGGGTTTGAACCCATCACTTGCACTGCAAGGATTGTTGCAAGGTGTGCACCCTTGGTCTCCTTGTTTTGTGAAACATAACACTCAAGTTCATGACATGGCTTAACCACCTCTCGTGGATTCATTAACTCTAGCGGATGTATCAGGCATTAACAAGTCGATCTTTTAGTACAATGGCAAGTGTTTGTGCAATAAAATGTTCAATACAAACATCAAGAGAAATAGAGATACCAATCAACTTCTTCACCTCATCTACATTGAATACTTGTTTATTAAACAATTGTGTGTCGATCATGTCCTCAAAATTTTCTTGATAGCCTAAAAATCCAAAGACTGAATTTCACTTTTTACTATTGTACTAGAATTGATTGATAAGAGATCATCCTACACTTTCATAACATGATCAAAGATTTCCAAGAGTTTATCTTGGTTAGTCAATATTTTTTTGATAGTGAATAACTTCCACTTTACACCTTGAAGCCAAGAATTGGATTGATTTTCCTCCACATTGGAGAAAATTTTCTTGGCAATCAAAATGTTCACGTCCATCATAACCATTTCCTCAAGATATTTTAAAATCCCTTGCCATACTAATTCTTCTATTTTTATTCTTCTTATTTCTTTCTCAATTTCTTCTTTCCTTATTTCTACTTTACCATAGATACTTTTAGCCTCCTCAATAAAATTGAATGCATTTGATTTTATTTTCTCTACCCACGTTTTAGTTACCTTCCCATATGATTGGTATTCATGAATACTTTTAATGACCCCTCTTTCATTATTTCCTTAAAAAATAGGATCTATAGAAGTAGAAATTGTGTTTATAGCTAAAGAAGAAGTATTTATAAAGGAATTAAGATATGATGTCAAAATTTGCACCTATTACTTTAATTGATCCTTTGTATTCTTTTTTTTTTTTTTTCCTTTCTATCAACTTGGCAATTGACATCTAAAAATTATGGATGTCACCTTCATAAGATGAAGGCTGAAGATCTACCGTAGTGATGTCAAAATCACTTTTGATGGCTTCATCTACATTCTTCTCTAAAATTGTCTTTGCAACTTTGAAACACACATGTTTCTTGAAGAAAAAATTATTATCGATCTAGATGGAGCCTTTATTTTCTTTGGTTTATCTACCTTTTGAAACAAGCTAGAAAGTGTGCTAAATTTAGGAATAATTGACTAAGATAATTTCCTTTTCTTCATCAAACTTTGTTGTATCCAATAAGATGTAGGGCATTGCGAAGATTCTAAAATGACAATAGATGATGGATATGATGTTGCAAGTGGATGAGGAAAAATGGGAAAGAATCATTATCAAGAAGAGAATTTGAAGTTGGTGAAGATAGAGGTTGTGTCATATGAGGTGAGAGAGGCATATCATGCTATGGAGATATGATAAGAATGGAAGCGGAGATACCTATAATTTTCTCATCATCACTAGGATTAATGGGTTCCTTTGCCTCTACCTCTTCTTGAATGAGATTTAAGGTTTTCCCTTTCACCTTTAATATTTTCTTCTTTATTTTTAGATATCTCCACATGTTCTTTTAAAGTTATTTTTCTTAGATAGATCCTTATAATCACCACCTCCTTGAATATCTTGCTAAGAATTGGTATGCAAAGTAAAATCTTGAGAGACAATGGAAGAAGAAGACCCTTATTGTTTGTTGTTCCTCCTTTTCAAAGAATCATTTTTGCTTTAAGGTTTGATGAAATTTTCTTCTATCATTTTCCTTTTTTCCCAATTCTCTGACCTCCTGAAAACATAAGTAATCCTTCCACTATATCTGAATCTTTTCAAATTAAAGAGGATCAATCAAGACTGATTTATCATCTTCAATCCCAT
This sequence comes from Sequoia sempervirens, assembly GCA_007258455.2. Taxonomy (NCBI): domain Eukaryota; kingdom Viridiplantae; phylum Streptophyta; class Pinopsida; order Cupressales; family Cupressaceae; genus Sequoia; species Sequoia sempervirens. The sequence continues at coordinate 587,214,102 of VDFB02058242.1, forward strand.
TCACATCCCAAACAATTATGAATTATTTGATCTATTACAAAGTGAGCCTTATCCAATTTCTTTTTTGTACTACATAATCATCTTCACGGTCTTCCCAAAAGTCTTCAATTTTTGAGAAATGATAATAACCTAAACTGAGACCTAAATTATTTTTGATGTAACTCTTAATGTCAAAAGGAAATCTCATAGTGTAGAAATATAGGTTTAGATTCACTAATGATCTCTAAATATTTCTTATTAACCACACTAATTTTTCTATGAGCTCAATGAAAACAAGCTTATCATCCACATATCTTGGTAATTTGTATGGATATCCAACAAATCCTCCAATTTACAAATAGGTGAATCTCAAAAACTAGATGAAATAACTCACATATTGCCTAAGAAGACTTGTTAACTCTAGAGATATCCTAATCCCAGTATTTCCCTAAAGTTCTCTCATTATCATCATAATGAAAGCATCATTCACTCTTCAAAATTTATTGTGCCTTTTCTTCAACTGTAATTGTGTATAAAAGTTATAAATTTGTGTTTTATTGTCATATACTCCTTTCCTCTCAAGTCCTCAAGCTTTCATACTTGCAATTGCATGGAAAAGATAGGAAATATGTGAAAATACTAGTTTGACTCAAACTTAATCAATTGTTCATGCAAATTATCATTGATAATGCTACCCAAATAAATGAATTGATTTCCTACATATATGGTGATAATGAAAAGGTAAATACATATCTCAAAATCATTTGATTTTTTTATTCCCCCTAACCTATGAAGACAAACAATCATGTTGGAAACATCTTCGATGAAGATCTAGATCGGTGAAGAACTTTTGGAAGTTGAGATCGACCTCCCTTAGGTGCTAGTAACCAATTTCATGTTATAGTATTGAGGCATTGAATTTTCTTTTCAATGAAATATTATAGTGCAATATCTTTATTTATGTTCATAAATTGTTTGACAAATAGGTAACCTATGAATGATTCTAATGGAAATACCATCTAGCTTAGCCACCAATTTATCACTTATGGTATTCATTTATCTAGTTTTAGGATTGTACCCTTTTATGAATTCTAGAAGTAGATTGATGCACTAAACTACCATAGGGAAGACGAAAACATGAACTAACCCACTTTTAAAAGCTTTTTGAGCCAATAGTACCTTTTCCCCTCTTCCATAGTTTTCCAAAAAAAATATTACTAATACGCCCCAATTTTGTGTCTATAAATTTTGAAGAGTACTTTTGAGAACTAAGAAAAAATCATATCCTTGGTACTTGCATTTCATGGTTGTGGAATTTAGATTTACACCTGCCACTTGAATTTAGTGAAATTTTCTAACACCTTTTTGATAAATTCATTTTGTGCATATTCCACAACCATAGTACACCATGAGACCACATTTCTTTGAGGTATTTTTCCAAACACTCAAGGTGACCATTTTACATTTAATCAATCATGACATTTATAATTGTTAATTGCAACAAAGACCCATTTTCCATTATGCTGCAAATTCCCATACACCACTCATATGATGTATTAACATTAATATTTGAATTCAAAATAAGCCGACATGCTATCTTCTTGTCATGGGATCAAAAAAATGCATTTCTTTGAAAGTTTCTAAAGCTTGTTCAATGCCACCATTTTATGTATCCTCTAGACTTGATGTTGGATATTGTGGTTGTGTTGTTGATATGCGGTTTTCATTGATGTCAACACTATTAGCATTAATTCATTAGAAGTTGTATATATCGAGGATATTGAGAAAATTGTAATGAGATGAGTTGCAGGTTGTTAGTAGTGAAGTGAAGTTCAGTATGTTATAAAGTTTTGTACATTTATGATCAAAGGTTGTGGACTAAAGGGTTTGTTGTTGAGTGTATCTAGTTTATCCATGTCAAGTTTTAGAGATCTGCGTGAAGATTGATCAAGTTATGAAGATTTATATTTTGACAAGTTTTCTATTGCTTCAGTTTGTGTTCCTGATTGAAGATGATGCAATTTCAGTTAATTTAGTTGTTGCAGATGCTTCTTTGGTGATTTGTGATGTTTGTGGATGCTTCTAGATCATGATATATATTTTTTGCACATTTGGATTGATTGTTGTGCTTGTGGTTGGCGATTTTCTTGCGTGTTCATGTTTTTCTTGTTCTTGGTGGACATGGTGGTTGTAGAATTTTGTGGATCTTCGAGGAGTAATTAATTGAAGTGTTTTCGAGTTGGAGATGTTGATTTGGGTCTTCACTAAGTTGTGGATGACCTTGGTTGATTTGCATTATTAATATTTAGTATTTTGGGCTGACAATTTATATTCATTTTATTATTTTGTTGAAGTTGACATGTAGGGATGAAGTTTCTTGTTGCAGTTATATAAAAGCGATTGCTTATTCAAATTGAAGTGTGATTTTGTGTGTATATGTGTGAATATTGATCTAAATCATTCAACGGTAGAGCAGGTGTGAAGAAGAGTGAAGAAGACTAAAGAAGTGTTCATGCACTTAACTAGAACTGTGATCAAGCATTAGCATATGCTATTCTATTAGTTCAAATCCCGCAGATGTAATCCAATTCTTTCTGTAAGATAGTGTGTCTTCCTTTGGGCAGTTAGCCTTATTGTAATTGAGCAGTGAGCTTTGTGCCTGAATGCAAGTGCATTCCCCATTTTTCATTTCTTATACTTTTAATAGGGTATAATCTTATGGACTAACATCCACTGTGGTTTTTCCCCTAACATGGTTTCCACGTAAAAAAATCTTGGTGTTATGTGTGTTGATGACTTATGCTTTCATGGTTGTTAATCAAATTAGAGAATAATGTTAATGAGTTCAATAAGTTTTAAATTATGTGACAACTGATTCGCCCCCCCTTTTAGTTGTCTTCCCTTGTGTTTCCAACAATTAGTATCAGAGCAAGTTCTTTGGAAGAAGTTTAACAACTTGAGGTGATTCAGGATGGTGACTTACAAGAAGGATAGTCTAAAATTTGATGGAACAAATTATTCTATGTGGAAGACTCGAATGGAGTGTCATTTGAGATGCATTGGTGAACCCTTCTGAAACATTACATGCAATAGTTATGTTATTCCTCATAATGGTCCTACTACTACTTCTAAGATTACAGATGCTGAGTATAATATCAAGGCTAAGGAAGCATTGTTGAGTTCCTTGACTGATTCTGAGATGACAAATGTTATCGATCTGGAGACTGCTTATGAGATCTGGAAAAAGTTGGAAACCTTGTATGAAAGTGATACTAATGTGAAGATTGCTAAGTTGTAGAGTCTGAAAGGAAAATATGAAAAGTTGAGAATGGGTGATAATGAGAAAATTACTATTTTTATGCAAAGAGTGAATGAACTTGTGTGTGGAATCAGATGTGTTGGTGGAAAAATAGACGAATCATAGATTGTTGCTAAAGTACTTAGATCCTTGCCTAATTCTTACAAAGTCAAAGATAGTTCTATTGAAGAGCTCCAAACTGTAACAAATGTAACCATAGACATGTTGGTTGGTAAGCTTATTGCTTTTGAGTTGAGTGAATTTGGTGATGCCCTTCCCAAGGTTGAATCTACATTTAAGGCTACTACTTCTAGAAGAGATAGACACAAATATTATCCAGGTGAGAGTTCATCTAGAAAGACATTCAAGAATGAGGATGAAATTAGATAGATTGGAGAAGAAAGAGAGTTGGAAGAGATGGAAGCACTTATTATCAAAAGAGTACTGAGAGGAAAAGGTAAGTATGAAGTAAAATTGCCTCTTAAATTTTTTTCTTGCAATAAGATAGGTCATTTTGCATCAAGGTGTCTAGAAAGAACTCCTAAACCAAGATGTAACAGGCCTAGATTTCAAAAGAAGTGTTACTATGTTGCTGATGAAGGTGTGAAAGATGATGAACTTGATAAAGGAAATTGAAGTGATGATGCATGGGTATTTATTGCTATCAAGGAAAACAATCATGTATCTACTAAATCTGCTAGTTGTACAAATGTGGAGAAATCCCTAGCTACTCGATTTGAAGAGAAAGATGAATGGGTGATTGACAGTGGATGTTCACATCATATGACAAGAGATAAAATTAATTTTGTGAGCTTGGAAAAGTATGATGGTGGTTTTGTGAGATTTGGTGATAATACAACTAGTGTGATCAGTGACAAAGGATGCATTTCTCTTGATGGTAAGCATAATACTGATGATGTCATTATGTGGAAGGCTTAAAGAATAATATTTTAAGTGTTGGTTAGATGGTTGATAAGGGATACAATCTTCAGTTCAAGGATGGAAAGTGTAGAATACTGAGTTCTGGAAATGTAATTGCATTAGGTAAAAAAACAAAAGGTAATATCTTTCACTTGAGTTCTACTAGTAAAAGTTGTTTGATTGCTCAAATTGATGAAAGTTGGTTATGGAATAGGAGAATGTGTCATGTTAACTTTGATAATATTGTCAAGATAAAGGCTGTGAGATATCTACCTAAGTTGGTGAAACCTACTAATTCCATATGCAAGGAATGTGAGTTAGGAAAGTAAACTAGAATTTCATTTCGAAGCAAACAACATTGTTTAAATGAATTGTTGAAACTTGTGCATACTGATTTGTGTGGTCCCTCTAAGGTCAAAAGTTCACAAGGTTATAAGTATTTCATGTTACTCATTGATGATTATTCAAGAATGGTGTGGGTTACCTTCTTAAGGGAGAAATTTGAAGCACTAGAAAAGTTCAAGACCTTTAAGGATATGGTTGAGATAGAGACAGGTCTGAAGATTAAATGTCTGAGATCACATAGAGCTCATGAATTCACTTCTGGCGAATTTAATTCTTTTTGTGAAGAACATGGAATAAAGAGACAATTATCTGCACCGTGGACCCCTTAACAAAATGGAGTTGTGGAAAGGAAGAATACAACAATTGAAGATACTATTAGAACTATGATGTTGGAAGGAAATGTCCCTCATATCTACTGGAGAGAAGCTATGAGTACTATTGTGTACACACTCAATTGGGTACAAATCAAAGGTGATACTGGTAAGACCCCTTTTGAGCTATGGACTGGTCAAAAGCCTACTGTTAAATACTTCAAGATATTTGAAAGCAAATGTTATATTAAGAGAGATGAAGACATAGGAAAGTTTGATGCTAGGAGTGATCAAGGTATCTTTTTGGGTTATTCTACTAATAGCAAGGCTTGCTAGTGTTACAATAAAAGATTGAGGAAAATGGTTGAAAGTGTAAATGTCAAGGTTGATGAAGACTTAGGTACACCATCCAGAACCTATGGATATGATTCTAATGATCAGAATGTCAGTAAAAACAAAGGAAATCAAGTTCAAACTACAAATAAAGTACAAATCATTCTAGTGGATCAGGAAAATCAAGAGGAAGAAGAAACCAGTGAAGTTGTAGAAGAGAGAACACAAGAGCATAAAGTTGAAGAACAACCTAAGAAGACTCTGAGGTATGTAAGATTGAATCATTTAGAAGATCAAATTATAGGTGATAAGAACAAAGGTTTCCAGAATAGGAGAAAGATTGCAAAAGAATACTACTTGATTTCAAAGACTAAGCCTACTAGTGTGAATGAAGCATGTAGAGATAAGAATTGGGTTGAAGCAATGAAAGAGGAACTAAATTTTTTTGAGAAGAATGATAAATGGATTCTTGTTCCCAGACCTAAGGATAAGAATTCCATTGGAACTAAATGGGTCCTTAGAAAAAAACTAAATGAGCAAGGAGAAGTGGTTAAAAACAAAGCAAGACTGGTATGCAAAGGATATTCATAGATGGAAGGAATTTATTTTGAAGAGACTTTTGCCCCTGTTGCTAGAATTGAAGCTGTACGATTATTTCTTGTCTATGTTGCTTACAAGAACTACAAGGTTTATCAAATGGATATCAAGTTAGCTTTTCTAAATGGTGAATTGGAAGAAGAGGTGTATGTTAAGCAACTTGATGGATTTTAGTTGAATGATAAGAGAGATATGGTGTGTCAGTTGAAGAAAGAATTATATGGACTCAAGCAAGCCTCTAGAGCCTGGTATGCCAGATTGGACAAGTATTTGTTGAAGCTTGGATTTAACAAAGGTATTGCTGATAGTAATCTATATTTCAAGAATGGTAATAAAGATTTGATTGTTGAAGTCTTTGTTGATGATATCATTTTTGGAGGAGATGATGGTTTGTGTATGAAGTTTGCTAATGAGATGAAGAGTGAATTTGAAATGTCAATGATTGGTGAGATGAAATTATTTTTGGGATTGCAAATTACTCAGTTAGATAAAGGGATTTTTATATCTCAGTCCAAGTATGTGAAGGAATTGTTGAAGAATTTCGGTATGGAAGATTCAAAGTCAGTCAATACACCCATGGTGACCGGATGCAAGCTGACAATAAAAGATGATTCTCCAAAGGAAAATAAGACTAGATACAGATAAATGATTGGTGGATTGTTGTATTTAACTCAAACTAGGCCTGATATCATGAATGTTGTATGTATTGTTGCAAGATTTCAAGCTGATCCTAAGGAATCTCATGTAACTATTGTGAAGAGAATTTTCAGATACTTGAAGGGGAAAATTGACTTTGGCCTATGATATCCTAAAGATAATGATCTTACTTTGAGTTCTTTTATTGATGTTGATTGGGCAGGAGATGTAAATGATAGGAAAAGTACTAGTGGTGGAGCATTTTTCTTGGGTAAGAATTGATTTCATGGTTAAGTATGAAGTAGAATGCCATTTCCTTATCTATTGTAGAGGTCGAATACATTGCTACTACTAACAATTGTGCTCAAGTCCTGAGGATGAAATAGATGTTGAAGGATATAAAAGTTGTGTATAATGAGCCTATTGCTATATTCTGTGATAATTTAAGTGCTATTAAAATATCTAAGAATACAGTGCTACATTCAAAGACAAAGCATATATCTATTAAGTTTCACTTTTTAAGAGAAAAGGTGAGTGAAAAGGAAGTCAGACTCGAGTATGTACCTACTAAGGAGCATATCATAGACATCTTTACCAAGTCATTTCCTAAGGATACTTTTGAGTATCTTAGAGGGAAGTTAGGGGTGATTATCCCTCCTAATCAGAACTAAGGATGCATTGTATTGCATCAGTCCCTGCATTTCAAAGTCATATCTTGATCTGGATTGATGTTGTGGTGGCTACTACTTAGGGGGAGTAGTTAGATGATCAAATTCTCAAATATGTGGTTTAGAGCTTGTATAGAAGAAATATTTGTCATTGATGTTAAAGGGGGAGAAGACCATGTGAAAAAATTTCTAGGAAAGAAGATCATGTGAAAGAATTGAGGAGAAAATGAGTCAGAATCTAAGGAGTAAGTGTCAAGAGTTAGTTGCGTTGATGGAATTTTTCACATCATGTGTTTCCATCAATGACAAAGGGGGATATTTTTGGATATTGTGGTTGTCATTGATGTCAATACTATTAGCATTAATTCATTAGAAGTTGTATATGTCAAGGATATTGAGAAAATTGTAATGAGATGAGTTGTAGGTTGTCAGTGATGAAGTGAAGTTCAGTATGTCAAAAAAATTTGTACGTTGATGATTAGAGGTTGTGGACTAAAGGGTTTGTTTATGAGTTTATCTAGTTGATCCACATCAAGTTTCAGAGTCCGCATGAAGATTTGATCGAGTTATGAAGATTTATATTCTGATAGTTTTTTTGTTGCTTTGGTTTGTGTTCCTAATTGAAGATGATGTGATTTCAGTTAGTTCAGTTGTTGCAGATGTTTCTTTGGTGATTCATGATGTTTATGGATGCTTCTAGATCATGCTCTATCTTTGTTGCATGTCCACATTAGTTTTTGTGCTCATGGTCGGTGATTTTATCTTGCGTGTTCATGTTTTTCTTGTTCTTGGCTGACATGGTGGTTGTAGCGTGTTGTGGATCTTCGAGGAGTAATTAATTGAAGTGTTTTCACATTGGATATGTTGATTTGGGTCTTCACTAAGTTATGGCTGACCTTGGTTGATTCACATTATTAATCTTTAGTATTTTGGGCTAACAGTTTATATTCATTTTATTATTTTGTTGAAGCCGACATATAGGGATGAAATTTCTTGTTGCGGATATATAAGAGAGATTTCTTATTCAAATTGAGGTGTGATTTTGTGCATATATGTGTGAATATTGATCTAAATCATTCAAAGGTAGAGTAGAGTGTGGAGAAGAGTGAAGAAGAGTAAAGAAGTATTCATGCGCTTAACTGAAACTGTGATAAGGCATTAGCAGATGCTATTCTATTAGTTCAAATCCCTACGGACATAATCTGATTCTTTCTGTAAGATAGTGTGTATTCCTTTGGGAGGTTAGCCCTATTGTAATTGAGTAGTGCACTCTAGGCAGTGTGCCTGAATGTAAGTGCATTCCCCATTTTTCATTTCTTATACTTTTAACAAGGTATAATATTGTGGACTGACCTCCACCATGGTTTTTCCCCTAACAGGGTTTCCATGTAAAAAATCTTCATGTTATGTGTGTTTTTGATGTGTTGATGACTTATGCTTTCATGGTTGTTAATCAAATATGAGAATAATGTTAATGAGTTGAATAAGTTTTAAATTTTGTGACAATCGATTCACCCCACCTCTTAATTGTCTGCCCTTGTGTTGCCAACACTTGAACCATTATGTCAAAAAAACTCAAGTACCTCCTACAAAGCCTTTTTACTTTGCATGTTTCCACATTTAAGCAAAGACATTTAATAGGGAAGCTACAACTATAAAATCTAACAAAATTTATTTATCCTTAACACTTTGATGGATCTTCATACCTTGTTTTGAAGCTTTCATTTTAATGCATAGTCTAAAAGGACACTAGAAAAGGTCATGGTATTCAATTTAACATCTACTAACCACATATCCTCTCTTTTTTTTTTTATAACCCACATGACCACATTTCTACGAGGCATTTTGTCAAACACGTCACATGCTCTATTCATGCTTCCACATTTGCAAGCATCTCAATTGCACTTGCTTGAAATCTTCTAAAACCTTTTCAATCAATCTATCACGTGCATATCCTACACTCATTGATTTCCATGAGATGGTATTATTAGAAGCATTCTTCTCAAATAGTTCGAGTGTCTACCAGGAGGTTGCAACTTTCAAACATCTTATTTAGGAATTTTATCAAATAGTTCGTGGGCTCTGGTTAAGTTTTCACATTTTGTTCATATGTTTACTAGAGCATTCACAACTCCCACATCTAAAAAACTTGCTAACATTGCATTCATGATTAGCTCAAGTGCCTTCTTTAAAATCTTACACATTAGAAATTGCCTTAGAAAGTTTATAAGATCATTCCAACAAATGCATATTTTTTTTTATATTGAATCAAAGCATTACAAGAATTAAGTTATCAATAGGTAGTTGGAAATAACATTACAAAAGCTACAAAACAACATTACAAAAGTTGAGCATGAAGCAAAAAGACTACATAGTATACAAAAACATAGTCCAAGAGGCTTTCAAAACAAAATTAAATGAGTAGAAAGACAAAATTACAATGCCAAAGAGGTTTCCAACACAAAATTACATGAGTAGAAAATAGTATTACCTTGGCTAAGCTTGAAGTGGAGTTGAAACTTCAAGAATTGTTCCTTAACTTCTTGCAACTGATCTATGACTTTATCATTCTTCCTACTCAAAACTTGGAGCTACAAAAACAAGAAAACCACCTAAAGAAATATGTTGTCATAGAGTTTCAATTACCTAATGAAAATTGTTAGAAAATACAACACATCTATTCTTCCATAAATGCTTTAAAATATCTTGTCTAATAAAATAAACAATCATTTCATTTTGCATACCAAAACTCAAAATAACTTCTTTCCATTTTAAATCATGATTAAAGATCACAAGAAAGTCTCTAAACATGGCTAACCATTATTTCCTCACTTGTATGCAATCCCAAAATATATGTTTCATATTTTCGTCATACTAGCAAAAATGACACTTGGTTGGTTGAACCATTATACATTTTAGCCTATCCCCAACAGGAAGCTTGCAATGTAGAATTTTCCAAGCCAACACTTGAGTATCAAAATTAGCTCTAGATCTCCATATTTGAACACTCATTTTGGACCAAATTTTAGAACTAAATCTACATTTCCACTTTTGGTTAAGGCGAGGAGTAAGAGGCCAGCCAGGAAGGATAGTTAAATAGAGGAAAATGATTAAAATGACTGTAGGACAACCATTTCCAATCTTTAAAAAAATTACACATTGTAGGAGCACAAAGTTTCAAAGAAAGATCATAGGAACTAAGGATTGAACAAAAATCAAGAAATGCTTGTACTTATTACTCAGCCCGAACTTTTACTTAATACTCATCCAAGGGACCCAATAAAAATGATTAAAGTTCCAAATATCCTTAAATTGATGAATCCCTTTTCTGAAAAGATAATGAGCTTGTCTTGGAAAGCTAATAGCCAATGGTTGGTCATGATAGTTTATCAATTTATTCCACCATATTGAAGATGAAGCAAAATTGAAACAATGTTGCAATGAAGAGCCATTTCATTTAAAAAAAATACTATTTTCCACACTTTCTAGATTGATTGAAGAGGAAATGAAGCCCTCATTTTAAAAAAGGAGACAACAACATTTTATCCAACTAGCTAGCATTTGCAACTTCTTTTTAATAGTAGCTTCCATGATTCGATGATGAACTAGAATTTTCCATGGCTCATCTCCACTAGTAGCTCTAATGATCCATTTAGTAGCCATACATATTCCTTGGATTTTAGGATCAATAAGCCTAAGGCCTCCTTTATACTATAGTTGAATGCAATGAGACCAAGAAGAAGCAAAAAATCCAACATTACTATCCCATTTTGACCACAAGAACTTTCAAATATTTTTTTTTAACTCTTTATAACCTTGTTTAGATGGCATCCAATGGGAAGAGTAGTAGACATGGATAGCAATGCGGATTCTATTAGCAACTTGAATTATACCAAATATAGAAAGGAATTTTTTGCCCCAATTAAACAACTTGTTCTTAAGTTTGTTTAGAAACCAACCCCGCATATGAGATATAGAGACACCCAACCCAAAAGGAATGCCCAAATATCTAGTTATCACCCCATGTTTGATTTTTTTTCAATATTGGGAATCCAATGAGGGATAGGACCAATCTGACACATAAGAAATTCAGTCTTGTAATGAGCTAATTGAGAACCTAAAATAGCATAGTACAAATTCAAGATGCCCAAAGTATTATTAACTTCTTCTTCATCATTTTGCAAGAGTAACATACTATCATCAACAAAATGAGAGTTGATAACCACTATACTTAAGAGGACTAGAAATGTCTTTAATAAGCTTCATCTTATTAGCTCTTTGAAGAAGATATCCCAAAGCATCAACAATAAGCATGTATAAGAAGAGAGCTAGTGGATAGCCCTGCCTTATAGAGCATTGTAATTTGAAGGAATTTGATAGTCTTGTTGATAATAAGATGAGCATTAACATTTTTGAACAACATTTGAACACAATTTCTAATTTGTGGTCCAAATCCCAACCATTGTAATATTTTAATAATGAAGCTCCAACGAATTGTCATATGCTTTATCAAAATATAACTTGACCACCAAAACATTTTTTCCTATTTGTTGAGCCCATTCCATAGTTTTGCAAGCCAACATAAGATTGTCCAAAATATATCTACCTTTTATAAACCTAGTTTTTTGAGCTCTCACAATACCCCGAACAACATGTTTAATTTTGAGAGCTAAAGCCCTTGCAATGATTTTATAAGAGGTATTTAGCAATGTGATAGGTCACCAAATAGCAATAGAATCTTCACTTTTTCAATTGGGAATAAGTTTGATCAGCCCTTTATTGATATTAGTTCTCAAGGAACCATTTTGAAGAGCCTCTAGATAAAGCACATAGAAATCATCTTTAATATGATTCCACATAATTTGAAAAAAATTAATTGGAAGACCATCAAGACCAAGACTTTTATCAGGTATCATGGAGAAAAGAGGGCATTCAATTTATTCCAAGGAGATAATATAGTCCAAGTACCTATTATATCCTGATAAATTTTATTAGGTATACAATATTGAATGCTTTCCTCCATGCATTGTTGAATATTTTTCTAGTTACATTCTTCTTTAAAAAAAAAATCATAAAAGTTATAGAATAGGCTGATGATTTCTGAGTTATCTATGTGAAGGCCATTTTCATCCACTATAGTACTAATTCTCTCCTTATTGTGTTTAAATTTGAGGTAATTGAAGAAAAATTAAGAACATCTATTCCCTTCCTTTATCCAATGTAGTCTTGCTCTAATTTTGGCTCCCTACCCTTTGTAGTGGTCCAATTTTCGTAGCTGAATTTCAATAACAACAATATGATTTTGAATCTTTTCATTATAAGGATCATTATTTAGTTGTTTTCTAGCATGTTCTAGTTACCCTTAGAGGGATTTTTCTTTATGTTTACATCTTCATGCCATTCTTCTTCCAAAGGATCGAAGAAAATCAACACATTGGTTAAGAACAACACCCCACTAAATAGTCCATGATTCACCTTCTTGAGGTTTAGGAATAGAATTGCAAATACCCACTAAAAAAAACATAATATGTTTTTTTAAGGTAAGAGGTATTAAGCTTAAAGGGTAGCTTAGCAAAAGGATCATCTTTTTCCTAAAAGATATTGAACAAACAATAGGATAATGATAAGATAAGGTTGTTGAATAATCCACTTGCACACAAGCACCAATAGGAGAATTTTCTAGATAGATGTTATGAGATAAATAAAAATGATCCAATCTACTCAATTTACTATCTCTCCAGGTCTGAAATTGGACCAATTAAACCAATTATTGGCATATTTAGAACCTTTATTATGCATGGGACCAACAACTCCAATCAAAATTTTACAATAGATCCATTATTCAAATTCATCTTGGTTGAGTTTGAAGAAACTAAACCAACTTCAATCCTCTTTATGTTCCACCATGTTTAAATCCCCCCCAACACCCAATTGACATTAGGAAGACTTCTTGACATCCAATCCCAAAGAACAAATCTTTCTTTTGGATTGTTAGGTGCATAAATGGAGCAAAAACCCAAAGGTTGTCCATTAATAAAGGAAAGGGCCTAAAACACAATTATGTAATGGGTCCTCACCCCTATAAATGACATGTTTGGAGATCCAAGACAATAATCCAAGAACAACACCACCATTGGAAACATTATGTGAGGTATAAATGAAAGGGATTCTTTCTAGAGGTTGAAAAGAGTCATATCTAAGCGTTCATTGTTAATTCTCACTTTTGGAAAAAAATACCACATCTTGTTTCCACTTTAATATAGTGTCTTTGATTAATGTTTCTATTGAGGGTGAGAAAGCTCTCTCACATTCCATGACAAAATCTTGTAATTAATGGAGGTATAACTAGAGAATTACCATCGTCTTGTGGCAATACTCCAAAACAATTAGAGGTGGATATCTCTTGTTCATTGCTCAATTTTTCATTAGGCCTAGATAGTGGGGATCTTGATCATTTTCTATGATTAGAAGGGGGAGAAATGGACCTATTAGGGGATTTGGAGTGAAGGCGGGGTGGCTCACTAGAAGTAGGATGGGAGAAAGATGCACAAGAGGGTTCTTTTCTATTTTGAACAATCCTTCATTCATAAGTCATAATAATATCTTTATGACGAATGAGTTGATAAGGGAAGCTCAAAAGATGCATGATAATCGATAGTAGGGGAAATACAATTATCTTTCAAGGGAGATGAAGGGATTTTAGGGGCTGGTGACATTTGAGGGATGAGCTTAGAAATAGACTTAGATTGAGCAACTAGAGAGTGAGAAACAAAGACCCTTTCTTTCTAATAGGGCAGTCTCTAATCAAATGTCCTTGTTGGTAGAAAAACAAAGCATTTGGCTTATTCAAATAAACTGTCGGTTGATGTAATTCAAAGCATGGGATGAATAATTTAATATATTCTAGCAAAGGTTTTCTTAGATCAATTTCCACACAAACTCTAGGATGAAACCTTAAACTAGACAATTTATTAGAACTTTGTTTGTACCAAATGACTTTACCAAGTTGGGGTACAATGACCTTAAGAAAAGATCTGAAGGCTAAACTTCGAAAGGGAAATTCCAACCACATGGGTTAATGAGAACATGAAGGCCCTTTAGGGTGAAAATCAAAGGTTCGTGCTTGCAAATAATAGAATTTCCCACATATCATCCAAGTGCCATATTGTAAAATTGTCTAGGCATGTTCAATAGATTTAAACATACATGATACAAATCATTTGCCAAGTCCCCTAATTGTTTCAATCTTGCAACCCCTATTTTCCCAATTTATTTTAGCCCATTTGCAAAAATCTAATTCAGTTGGGATTCTCATTAAAAAAATAAAATAACTGTTTTGTTTTGATTTTCAACAATACATTCTACAACTTCATTAGGGAGTTGGAATTCTAGGGTTTTACCTTGATCATCTTTTTCTTATGCAAGAATCTCTTCCACTTTACTAGCAATTTGTATAGGGGTTTCATTAGCTGTGGGAATTTTCATTTTATGTCCCTCTTCCATGTCATAGCTTGTCTCTCCAATCGCCATATCATCGCTTGGTTCCAAAGGACTCTTCTTTGATTGCCTAGCATTAGTTTTCAACCTCATCTACATGTCTATCACCTTTTCTATTTTATTTCCTTGATTCAAATGCATAAAAAACTTCCTTAGGGCTTTCGAGACTCGAAGCCACCAATACTCTATTCTCAACAGTCTCCCCAACACTACTAAGCGACATTCCTTCTCTTTTTAAAAACTTCAGAGTTAAAAATATCAAAATACCCTCCAATAGAAGCACATGAAAATGGTGTCACCACCTACAAAATGCATAGACATTAGGGTTTTAGTTTTCTCTTCACATTCTCTTCCAAACATTCAACAAATGCATATGCTTATCACTATAAATAGATTTCAATGTGTTATTAGAAAGCTCCCTTATTAACATAATCAAAGAGGTTGTTGGCATGGGTCATGGATTTTGGATTTATATTAGCAGATTGAATTTTCTTAGAAGTGGGCTTGTGGCTACCTTAATTCTAAATTGTCATATTATCATTATTATATTGATATTAAGTTGTTTAGGTCGGCGTAAGGCTTATATAGGGTTATCTAGGTTGGCCTAGGTGATATTCTAGGCATAAGTATGGTATATATAGGAGGTACATGTAAGTTATTTAAGAGAATATTAAAGCATCTGCAATCCAGATTTTAGAGGAATTGGAGTAGAATTGAGTGATTTATTGCTAAATTAAGGTTTTTACCCAAATTATTTGGAAAGCTCATATCTTCCAAATACTTCTAAATTTATTCCTAATTTTTAGTGGGTTTTTGAAGAAGTGAGAGAGGATCATACAATACAATTTTTAGAGTAATTCAAGCATAATTAAGTGATTTATTATGAAATTATGGTTTCCAACAAATTCACTCTCAAAGATACAAAACACCTAATTGGTGGACTATTTTTTTTGAAAATGTGCAACCTAGGCCTTTGTAAGTTACATACAAAATTTTAGAGTATTTTGAATTCATTTGTGTGATTTATTGCAAAACTATCGTTTTAGAACTTCTTCATAACAAAAAGTAGCCACAAAAAGGAAGAAAAAGAAAAAGAACATTGAGAAGTAGAACAAGAAAAAGAGTAAGAAAAAGACAAAGAACAAGAGAAAGA
This sequence comes from Sequoia sempervirens, assembly GCA_007258455.2. Classification (NCBI taxonomy): domain Eukaryota; kingdom Viridiplantae; phylum Streptophyta; class Pinopsida; order Cupressales; family Cupressaceae; genus Sequoia; species Sequoia sempervirens. The sequence goes on from VDFB02058242.1 coordinate 587,229,840, forward strand.
ACAAGAGAAAGAACAAGAGAAAGAGCAAGACCAACAAAAAGAGAAAGAGAAAGAAAATGAACATGACCAAGAGAAATGACAAGCAAGAACAAGAAACAATAGTAGAAAAATAAGTGAAAGTAAAAAAAGAGATGAAGAAAAAGGAAAAAAAGTTAACATTGAGGACAATGATTTTGCAAAGAGGGGGTAAATTTTATGCCCCTACCCTTATAGTGTTTAGAGTGTTATGAGTAGTTAGATTGTAGCTACCTTAACTCTCAATTAAGTCATATTATCATTATTATATTATTATTTAGTTATTTAGGTCAGCCTAAGGCTTATATAGGGTTATCAAGGTTAGCCTAGGTGATATCCTAGACATAAGTGTGGTATATATAGGAGGTATAGTTAGGCTATTATCATCATATTAAGTATTATGTTCTTATTGTTGACTATTGGAGGTATCCCCCTCGAAATGGAGTAGGAGGTCGCCCTCTTGAAGTGGCATATTATTATCAAGTATTTGATGCATAGCTCAGATTATATTATTATTGTGCAAGTTATTTCATAAAATGTATTATCTTATCCAAAGAGAGTATATTTTTTCATGGTGTCTTGGCTTTACTTTATTCTCATTCTAGATTTGAGCATGATATAACCCACCTTAAATTCTTTAACTATGACCTATTTGTTGAACCAAATTTTCATGGTGCCTTGATATCTAGTCATTTTTTGACTATAAATTCTTAATTGCTCTAGTCACAATAGTGTAAGTAGTCTAATTCACATTGCTTGATTGTGTCTTTGTGTATTTAGTTCAAATGAAACTCAATACTAATAACTCTATGGAGATTAGAAGTCACACCTCTTTTCCATAAAATAAAGTGTAAAGGGACACTCCCATATTCTCCTTGGAGTTATTCTAACATCCAAAAGAGCTTGTTTTAGGTGTGTTCCAAATTCACTTGGATTTTTCTCCCATCCTCTTGATGATATTCATCAAGTTTTTGTTAGTGGACTCCACTAATATATTAACTTAGAAGTAATATTTTGAAGATGCTATCAGGTAAAATATATGTTAATGAGAAAGTTGGGTCATTCCAATCTTTGTGAATTCCTTAAAATGATTAGTGATGATGCTTTCAAGAGAATCAAGACTTTACATTGTATCTTCAATGAAATCAATAACCACTACCTTTGTTACATTGTTTAGTGCCTTAGCTTCAATCCAAATTGTGAAGTAATTTATAACTATGAAAATGGAATTTTGATTGGTGTAGGTTAGTGGATTGATTATGCCAATGAATTAATCCCCACATAGAAAATAGTTGGTTTATAAATATTAGTTTCAAAGTTAGAAGTTCCTTTTATTTATTTATAGTGCAGAACTAGTAGTTTTGATAGTTGTGCACCCCCCTATGTACATATGTAAATATTTAAAACTAGTAGTATCCTGCTTGCATAATTTTTATAGCTATAGTATGGGTAGAATAAATTCTTATTGATTTCCCTTGATAAAAATATTTCATGGTATCTTAGGCCTTGTCTTTTTTGATGCATTTGAGTATTACTCCATCAAAAAAAATCTAGAAACAAATACCTTCAATCAATATATAAGAGGTGGCTTGAATATTGCAAGATATTTTTAGTTTGGGGCTCAACATATTAGGCTATTTCCCTATTTCTTGATACTAGATTCTATCTTCAATATATCCTATTTTTTGTTTCTCTTCACATATTATGCAATATCCTAATACATGCCACTCTCTTCTTCTTCCTTGGGAATGAAGATGCCCTTTGCTAGATGCTATCATAGTATCCTTTCTCTAACCAATTGTGTGGGTCTAAAATATATGCCATGCTATATGATATTTATTATCTAGCAGGCTCTCTTTTAGTTGATGTATCCTCTATCTAGATGAATTTCCTAAAACTTGAGTGCATTATTATGGAAATCACCTTGCTAGAAAAGGGTATGTGCTTAAAAAATTTAACCACCTTTACTAGAGCATATAATTGATTCTTTATAAGGGTGTGTTTTTATTCTATTTCATTTATGGTCAATTGAAGAAAGAAATATGATGTTCCTCAAAATTATTTACCCCACTATTCTGAGTAAGTACTACAATAAATATATCTTTTCCTCCATATACATGTAGAATGGAACTCTTGGAGAACTCAATATTAATCAAAATTGATGCACTTTCTATTACCTACTTGATGATTTCAAATTCTTGGAAATTCCTTATGTTGTCTATTTTAACTACTAATTCTTTTTAGGATGAGAGTGATGGGATAAATATTTCTTCAAGTAATTACCATTTTTGTAGAATATTACATATTGAGGGGTGGGGGGTGTGGGGGTTGCATGGTCTCTCTTCTTCTCTCTTATGGGGGGTCTTTTTCCTCGAATGGGTTTTTTCCTTCTCGAGCATCATTGAGAATTTTTTTATCTCTCTTTTGGGTAGGAGTTTTGTCCCACTGACTTTTCTCATTTTCTCCATTTGTGAGAGATTGCATTTGTATTTGTACATGGATACTTAACATGGCCTAGTAGTCAAGACCCATCTTTGTGTCATTTACATAAGTACTCCCTAAGTTGTACTTAAGGGGGGGGTGTCAGTGTAAATAGGTGTTTTACCTATCTAGACCTGTCTTATTTACATGTTAAGTCCACTTACGTCCTAGTTATTTTTTCTAGAAGTCTTAGTTGTCTAGATAAGATCTTATCATATCTTATCTAGTTATCTTTTATTTTGTGTGTGTGTCCTAGGTCATTTAATGTTGGCTCATGTCATATAATTATGACACAGCCATTTAATGTTTGTACATCATCACACCTTGCCTATATAAGGAAGGCATCATATGTACATTGTAACAACAATAATATTTAATATGGCAATCTTGCATCCATAATCCTAGCATGATATTTCTGTCATTTCTCTCTTGTGGAAGTTATTTTATCTTGCAGGTGATCCTAGGTTGTTGAGGAGTTCACTATAAACTCCTACAATAATACCTTCATAGAGAAGAAACACACATCCATAACATAAAATTTCAAAAGTATATCAAGGATGGATGTGTCATGATATGAAATAAATGTGTCAAAATACGATATAAATGTATGTAGATTAGCCAAGGAACCAACCCTAATAGATTCCATAATAAGAGAATAATCTAGAGTGGGGGTTGGGATAAAAGATAAATCATAATTTAAACCTCATAATCACACAGATTAAAACTCTAAAATTTCTAAAACTAAATGATAAATTAGAGATATTATATTTACAAACACTAATATTTTTCAAAGGAAACTTTGGAATAAAAGGTAGATTGTGTAGGGTCAATCTAATTCACCAAAAATGGGTGAAATCACAATATTGTGTTTCACTTTTTGCCCAAGATGGACATTTACATCAATATTTTTAACTGAATCTTCATCTTCTGAGACCTATAATAGCTAAACCATTAAGAATTTGAAGATGATGTAAACTAGAGATTTGTGGAAATTTGTGTGTAGATTCTAAATATATATTTTTTAAAAAATTGAAAATAAATCATGAATATTTCAACATATCCTTTAATAACTAGTTTTAAACATAAAACATCATTTTCAGAAAGTAATGTTCGTGTCATACAATATAACTTTTTTTCTATAAAGGATAAAATTATAATTTTTAAAATATAGATCCTCAACATCAATATCGAGGGAAAGGATATTTTTTCATAATTTTTTTTAATTAATTTTTGAAGTCACTATAACTATAATTTGGACATGTCTGTGTGTCATACAACCTAACTTGTTTATATATCAAAATTCAATTTTTATTTTTTTAATGAAATAAGGACATCAATACCTAGGGAATTGATATTTTTTTTATTTTTATTTTCCAATCGTTTACTATTTTTCCACCTCTATAGAACAAAGAGCTTGATGTTCAAAGAAAAACCTATGTTCAGTAAAAATTGAAAATTAAATACAAGATAAAATGAAAACATATCAAAACTATACTTGTTGGAAAGCTCATTTTGAGGGCTATAGCCTTGCAAGAGATAATTTCTAAATGACATTATTTTATCCCTCAAAAGGTACAAAAAAAGTGTTTTTCTCTAGCATTTTGATGGGTGTGAAGGAGACTCCATTGTGGGTATGATTTAATACTAAAGGGGTTATATCCAAGGGGGTTTGATCTAAGGGGGTCTTATCTATCCCTCTTCAATTAAAAACCTTTAGATGGAACCTCTTAAGGGTAAAATCATTAGTTTTTCTTAAAAAATGATTTTAGGCAAAAATCAACATTGTCCCAAAAGTGACACACTATTGTGGCAACACCCAAATGTAAAGGAAAATAAACCTTCCTTAAGATTAATTTGGGCTAATAACAAAAATATAATTTTATCATAAATCAAGCTAGATTACTTAATAATAGTTAGGATTGATAAATTAGATAAATTACAATAGTTATTTTTGAAAATTAAATACAACAAATTAGGGTACTTGCTTTATGACCAAAGAATGAACTATCGAAATGAAGCTTTTGAATTTGTGATGTCTTAGGATCTAAAATAGGGAATCTCTATCAAATATTCGCCTAAGAATTAAAATTTTGTGTTTATTGCAAGTAGTGATGAATTTGGACATTAGGGACAAGTCTACAACCACATATTTATCTTGTCCATGTGATTTTGTGTTGTGAAGCCTATAGAATTTAGTTCTTCAATTTATTTAATTCACCTTGATCTTCCTTTTATAATACCTAAAGTCTAATAGTATTTAAGAATACCTTGGTAGAGTATCTATTATATGATTAGAGGACACATTCTCCTAGTTCAACTTATCAAAAAGTATGTACAGATGTGAAAATAACAATCTACAATCATGCATAGGCTCCTAAAATGTTTGTGTAGATTTAAATTTATTATAGTGATTTAATCGTCATGTGCAATACAAATGATATGCAAATGATTTCTTGATTCTCCAATGATGTAAAATGAATGCATTAAATGCCTTCAAAATAAGGGCATAGCAACACATCATGCAAATTTGTGTTTAGTGGATCTTAGGTGGGATAGGTATAGGTAGGAGTTGGTCAAATTTAAATTTTAAAATTGAGAAGGATAAGTCAATGATTGCAAGAATTTCTTAGAACATGATAGGTGTTAAATTGAAGTGGATAACATATTTCTAGAATATATATTTACATAAGTGTACTAAACAAGTAGATAAGGTGAACGTATGAAGACATGCAAACATATAGATGAAAATACATGATAAATGCATATAAATATATGTAATAAATAGATCAATAATATACAATAAGAAACTCAAATTTACATAAATTATATTATTTATCTATATATTTTACATATCAAAACATTTTCTTTGAAATAAATATAACTTAATATGAACATGTAAATTTCACCCTTAAAGGGTATGCAAAAATTGGGATAAGATATAGTTCTTGATTCTCTAATGATGTAAAATGAATGCATTGAATGTCTTTAAAACAAAGGCATAACAACACATCATGTAAATTTGTGTTTAGTGGATATTAGGTGGGAAAGGTATAGGTAGGAGCTAGTCAAATTTAAATTTTAAAATTGAGACGAATTAAGTTAATGATTGTAAGGACTTCTTAGAACATGAAAGGTGTTAAATCAAAGTGGATAACGTATGTCTAGAAATGTGCATGCACATAAGTATAATAAACAAGTAGATAAGGTGAACACATGAAGACATGCAAACACATGGATGAAGATAAGTGATAAGCACATAAAAATGTGTAATAAATAGATCAATAAATACAATAAAAAAAAAATCTCAAATTCACACAATTATATTATCTATCAATGCATTTATTTATTTATTTGTTAACTCAGAGGTATCCCTATGACCCAACCTAGTGTCCAACCCGCCTTACCTTGGGCTTATTTTTGTACCAAGTTGAGGTTCGAGAAGGGGCAAGCTAGGCGAGACTAGTCCTTTAAGGATAAGAGCAACCGTCTACACGCCACTCACATCAAGTGAATACAGGCCTCAAAGTCAACTCCACTACCAGTACAGTGAACTATTTATCATTTATATCAAAACATTTTCTTCTAAATAAAAAAAGAATTGATATGAACATGTAAATTGCACCCTTAAAGAGTATGTAAAAATTGGGATATGATATAGGGATACCCTCCACATCCCTATAACGATAGATCCTAAGGTAGATTTTGACTTTGGGTTTTGATCCCTAAACAAAATTAAATCAATCATTGACTCCCCCCAATTTGTGTGTTCTATGAGGCACACATTAACATGATTTGATACATTTAACTATTCATCCCAAATTCCAATGAACCAAATTAAATGCATGAATACCAAGTAGGAGATGTGTGTCAATTTAAAGTAATACCTAGACAAAGAATGTCTTGGACGTGCAAGATAAAGTTAATTCAAATAAAATTTATAAAGATTCATATTAAGATGGTTAAATAATTATATAAATTTGTCATTAGTTACATTAAATTTGTATCAATTAAATAACCCACTTTAGTACTATCAATTAGTCACATTACTTTTGTCTTTAAGTAAAATTATGTCTACTTGCTAGATTTATATGTACCCCAAATGGAAATCAACTTGCATTTGTCATGTGTAAGCTAAAAATGGGACAAATTAGCAGGTAGATTTGCACCTTCCAAGAGCGTAAATTTAGCATTGAAAACAGTGTTTTTTTTAAAAAAAAAAATTATATTGAAAACAATGTTTTAGGATAGAGAAATTTACTAGTGGTGGATAGGATCCAATGGTTGGTAACAAAAGGGTACTTTTTTGTCAAGGTTTTAGGGATAAATACAAAACCCTCGTGGAGTGGGATCCTATCATATAGCTTCTACACATAGAATAGTATTTTTGTCCCTATGCTTGTAAGCTCAAAATTCTCCTATGTGGTATCTAATGATATTTTATCTATTCTTTTGTTTTAAATCTCTGCTCCACACATTAGCTTGGGTATTTTTTTTACTAAATGTGCATTCTTTTTATTTATTTAATTTCTTGGCATATTCACATTTTTCCTAAGAGATAATTGTATAATTTTAAAATCTTATTTTTAACCCTAGGGAAGTGACACCACATAGAGCTTATAATAAAGTAGTTGAGGTTCAAATAATTTTTGGGTTATATTGAAAGGAAAGTTAACTTATATATAAATTATAATTTATAAGTTAAGATGATAAAATAAAGTAGTCAGATATATTTTTGTATATTCTATTTAGAGTTATAGGCATGGAATTTTTCTACATAATTATATGCATATAATATTGGTAGCTACAAATTTAGATTTGTGTGTAAAATTCAAATTAATGATTTGTAAATATGATCTAGATCATTTTTATAATTTGTGAATTTGATCTAGTTAAATTTAAGAATAATTTAATTTATTTTTTTTGTTTTGTTTCCTACACATCTAAGAATAAGTGATTTTGAGTCACTTCAAAAGTTATGATTAAAATATTAGATAGTTAACTTTTGATTTCTAAAATCAACTTGCACCTTTATTTTTTAATGTCTAAATTTTTAATTTCTATGATATGATCTATCGAAACTTGAAATCAGATTAATTCAATTTTATTTCTTGTTGTATTCCTTACACCTAATTTTTTATACAAAGATAAATTTTATTTCCTCAAATTTAAATGAACCCAACACTCCAAACCCTCTAGAGTTTTACCTTAAGGTTGTTGCTTTCATTATATCTATAATTTTTAGATTTGATATTTTTATTACTATACTTTATTCTTGATTTTATTAGAGTCTTAGGCTTTCATTATTTTATATATATCCCATCACCACCATCCCATCTTTTGATTGATTAAGTTTCATTGTTATATCATTTACCATGGATCCTTACGAATTTTTATTTTGGGATTCCCCTCAGACATACATCATGGATTAGGAGCTACTTTCATGCTTTCTTGATTTTCATCCTTTTATCCTTAATTTTTTTCCTTATTTTATGACATAAATGATCTTATATGTTTCATGCATAAGATTATAGAGTATTTGAGAAATATTCCATCCTTTATAGACTTATGCAAACCTTCCTATCAATATTAGAGGATTTTACTTCATTTATCTCCACGACTCGTCATGATTCTACATCTTGTGAGACAAAAGATGATGATACTTTAGCCCCAATCTCCCATAATGCATCTAGGTGTATTCCTTCATATGGTGATTTTCCTAGTAAGCATATATTATGTACATATCATCTCCCATAATATATCTAGGGATGTTCGTTCATGTGGTGACATTTTCTAGTAAGCATATATTTTGTACATCTCAAAAAGCTTTCTATTTACCTCTCTTGGTTTTCCTACACGTGCCTCTCTTTGTCTAATACACATGTTTTACCTTCATACAAGATTGGTATTTTTTCTTGTCATTTATGTTGTTCATGCTATATTGATGATATATTAAGTGAATATCATGTAACATTTCTTTATTTTCTAATGATAATTCTTAGGTATCTTATAAAAGTGTTACACATAGTTCTAGTTCTTCACATTTTGGTGTCCTTTCCTTGGGAGTCCCATAGATATGTCCATGCACATCATGATGTTATATGTCTTTTTATAACAATGGGTTCTCCTTCAAATCCTTTTATGCCTTTATATGATATATATTTGTTTAATTGTTGAGTACCTTCTCTTACATATCATATTGAGAAAACACATGGAGTATACATTTATTGAGTAAGAGAACTATGCAAAGATCTCTTAGATTATTTATTTAGCTTGTGTGTAGCTATCTAGTGGTGTAACTCTTAAATCCCCCCTACTAGTACAAGTGATTTATCTACACATCAAGCTATTGGACATGTTAAGCATGATATTTCACATTATTGTTACTCCATCATGAGTATGTTGGAAAATCTAGATGGTATATTTATGATTATGAGAAAATATTTAAAAAGAGATTGTAGTAATGGACTATCACATAATCCTTCAACATATGGTATTTCGACCTTTCCCTCACCAAGTAGATTTCTTGAACCATATTTTATAAGTATAATGGTAGATCTAATCCATTAATAGAATTATAATCCTTGTAAATTTCATGCTACTTATTTTCATAAGAACAAATTATCTACTAGATTGTCTCCAACAAGCTTTAATGATCAAGCATTCACATGATTATTTATTGCCACATTCTATTATTATATTGAACATTCTCATTATGACATTCAATCTAAGACAAGTGTTTCTAAAATTATGCAATGCAAGAAAGAAAATATGAACTAGTTCATGATTATATGTTAAGATTTCAAGTTTTGATTACTAATATGAGTTTTGAACATTAAAATAAGATGAGGATAAATGTTTATTTATTAATTATTTAAAAACACATATTGAAATAAAATTGTCATACAAGCCTTACCCTTCCTTTTCATATTTATGCACTATTGTGTACAAAAGAGATCATTCTTTATTATAAAATCCTTATCTATCTCATATTTCTATCATTTATCCCCATTCTCATGAGGTGACACCAATCAAAAATTTAAAAATGGGGTCAATAAGGATGCGTCTATTTCTTCTAATAGTGAGGATTATAATGGACACATCAATCCAAATACATCAAGATAGTTCAATGGATTGGAGGATCTTACTAGAACAACAATCAAAACATGATGTTTTCGCATTTTCTCTTATTAAACCAATGGATGTGTCTAGGATTGCACCCTATAAGGTTAAGTATTTTTGTGCATATCATTGCATACATAGGAGTTCTATCTAAGACTCTTTTTAGCACATGAGTTCAATACAAATTGAGAATAATAAGGATCATGAGCATAATGGGATACTCTTATAACATTAAATTTTAAGGAATCACCTAATAATGATCATCAAATACCACATGTTGAGGTACCAAAAGAAGATAATAAATTAAGATTTATGTATCTTAATGCTTCATCTTCTACAACTCCTTCCATAATATGGGTCCAAAGAAAATTTTGGTAATACACAAACATAAACTACATATATGTATCCCCCTTTGCAAACACAAGAACACGAGTTAAATAAAAGAGATATATTGATCGTGCCTCTCTTAAACATATTTACTAAGAGTACTCTTTCATATCATGATGAAAATCATCTACTCATGTGTGGTAACAAGGAAGATAACAATGATGTATGATCGAATATTATCCTTCCAATACTATTGGTTGAGATATGGAGATCCCACTTGACATATTCATTTATGTACACATTACATTACCTCATTATTCCTTACACTTGGGGCATATCCTTTATGTCATTGTCCACACTTCTACTATGATACATTTATGTATTGTTATCCATATGATTCTATCTATTATTATTTACATTTTTAACACATGTTTTAGTAGCAAGATATTTTCTTATGGTGATTAAAAGATGTTCCATTAGTATCAATCTCACATATTGTACTTTTATGTCAACCCTACTTGCTCATGTCTTTGCTAAAAAAGTTTACATTTCATGCTAAAATATTTTGTGATGACTATAATTTTTCCCTAACACTAATCATGATGGTATCTCACATTTTTTTGTGCTTACAAGAGTCTTATCTAGCATTCGTGGCTACTTTCAGTTGTGTCCTTACTTAGGGGTAATGATAGGTACACCTTTCTTCCTTTCATTATATGTGCTTTTATAAGTAAATTTTAATCTCTTGTTATGTTGTCACATGATGACATCCTTACATTCTTATATAATTATTGGAATTTCCAAGTTTTACATCATTTTTGCATATATCTTCTAATCTCCTCCAAGTTTCATGCATTTGTTGCATGAAGAAATTGGATTGGGCATACAAGTTCACTAATTTTCCTTTCTTGAGTATGGTTGCAATGACTAGACCAAGATCATTTTAGATGGTACTACACTACATTTTCTACTCAAAGTAAACATATTTACTTATTTTTCCCTAGGTATGCCCTAATTTAAATTGAAAATAAAATATTCTCTCCCTTTCCCCTTATTTTGATTGTATACAACTTACAATTGTTTTAAGTTCCTATATATAACATTTATTTGTTGAGCTTTTAGATTTTCATAAGTTTCCAAGATGGAGCACTCATTAGAAGGGAATATGTACCAAAGTGGCACCCATATCCTCATCTATATCCTTTTTATGATGTTTATATATTTACTTCGATGTGGACAACTTGATTTTACTTTGACATACGTCACCATATTAGTTTGCATGCAATCAAAGTGGAAAAAGCATGTTATTGTGAAAATTACATACCTTGAACTTTTCTCCTTCATTTTGGATGGGTCACATCCATGAGCAAAAAAAGTGGTCACCACTTTGGAGAAATAAAGGTAACAATCCTCCACATCTAGAGTAATGATTACTAGTCAAAAAAGGTTTTCTAGCCAATTGACACCATTGGAAACAAAAAATAACAAATAAAAAAAATTGTTCTCTTATAAACAAATAATTTCAATGTTTGTAAATATGTGTTGACTATCATGAAGGTGTACTTACGACTGGGTTCTTTTAGACACCATACATTCCATGAGATAAAATCCATTAACATGGTGGTCTAATGACATGTTCTTAAAGTTTACCCCTTGCAAAACATCATAACTATTTTTGAAAAACTTATGCAACTTGTCTACCATGAAATTACCAAGTTGTTAAGGCTTATGCTTCTCTTGAACATACCATCATTTGAATCCAAAGTGGGCTACAAGAGCATTTGGAAGAAGCCTCGCAAGAGGATGAAATTCTGGTGAAATTACTCTCTTGAGAAGAAAGAATATTGGTTGCGACAAGAGAGTGTTTGTTTTGTAGCTTCGCCACCTCCTTAAGGGAATCCCCTAAAACTTGTGCCTACTAAGGCACACCACAATCCTTCACCATGTTTGAAGGTTTAGTATCTAGGGTAAGGTTTGAATCGATAACTTCGCTTGTAGTTCCTCCATTAGTAGGAGGGGAAGAACCCCTTTGACAATAGGAAGTAAGTCTTTGAACCTATGCTTGAGAATAACATCAACATGATTGATCTCTTCAAAAAGAAAAATTAAAAAATCTCTAATGAAGGTTTGCATGGTGTCAAGTCATACACTACAAGAGACCCATTAGAATATTGACCCAAATATTTTCTTGAGTCACTTCAGTTGGGGACCAAATCAATTTAAGTTCCCTAGGAAGGACATGGAAGGTCGCATGCCTACCAAATTTTAGGAGCCTTGTACTCACTTTTCTTAAAAGCTCATTGGATCCACAACTCCTTCCTATTTTTATCATTATTATTATGTCCGTTACTCTTAAGGTAAACAGTTGCATCGCACGGCTGTAATGAATGATGACTTAACTAGTGAAATACCGTACTAAATACGGTCAATCATGCAGTTAAAATTTGACGTACAACAGTTATGACAAGTGGAAAAATAATATGAATTTTCCTAATGAGGCTCACGCAACTGTAGTACGGGACGGTGTACATGAGCTCCAAGTCTCTGGAATGTATCTAGGCCTTTTATATTGTCTGGTTATTATAGTCCTTGAAAGTTAAATTGGTAGTTACGTGTTTTGTGGATGTGTGAATGCGGAGTTATTTTTTTGTAACTTTTGATTTTGTATTTTATTTGGGTTGGTGGAGATTATTAAAAGCTTTTATTTGATCTATAATACCAATAAATGTTTAAAAACAATTATTATTTATTAATTTTTTAATTGATATAAACTTATTTTCATGGATTATTATTTTGAAATAATAATTTAATAAATTTAAAATTTTAAAACAAATTTAACAATAAATTATTTTTTAGAATTCATTGAATAATACAATATTTATTTCAAAATTAAACTTTAATAATTATCATTAATAATTAATAAAATAATATTACATTATATGTTTATATTAATTTTTTTTTGATAATTATTATTAATAAATATTCAACAAAATTTACTTGTACTCTTAAAGTTGCATCTTCAATTTAACGTGGAAAGTCCATACCCCACATTTCTCTTATGTGCATGGATAATAATCATACTCACAAAGTGGTACATATGTGTTGAAATGTTACATCTAGTTTAGTATAGATTAGTATAATAGATAAATTAGAATGTTAGTAAATAAATAAATAAACAGTTAGCTTTTGAGAAGGCATTCTCGTTTGCAATGTAGTGAAATCATATTGAAGAATCCCAAGAAATTAAATAATATTTTATGTTTCTAGTCTTTTTGTGCACAATGGTTTCATTTAATTTTTTTGTGTGGTTGCTCTTCCATTGTCAATATGGTATCAAAACATTCATGATACTTGGAATATGAAGAAGCAATGAAGAAGTCGCTAGCAAAGAAATGTAGTATGTTAGTATATTGTTTTGTTTTTAGAATGATGTTTTTACATCAATCTAGCACAATCACAATAAAACTGTGATATCTTTTTCATTTCTTAATAAAATTTAAAATTTAAAATGTTTAAAAAAGAAGAGGAAGATTAGAATAAAACTCAAAAATGTTTTGAATAAATTATTAGTATTTCACAAGTTGTTTGAAGCAAAAGATTGACGTGGTATTTGTTGGGTGATAGAAAAGGTGTAAGGTGTTTGAATGATGGCTGCTTAATTTGTTTTTTGATCCTGTTTTGAGTGTATGATGTTGAAAATGAAAACCTTGAATTCAATATCATTCCAATAGAGCTTTTCCAAAATGAAAACAAAATGCAGAAAAATGAACCATTGTCATCCTATCTACAATATTTTGTCTTTGCTCTCAGATGCATAAAAGGCTATGTAGAATGGATTTGAGAATTATGAAATTGGAGTTTCACAATCAAAAGTGTATGATTTTTGGTGAGAAGAAGAGGCTTTTATAGATGAATTCATGGGGTGAATTCAAGTTGGGAGAGATGTGGGATAAAAAAGACCGAAGTGGAGAAATGCATATTGACATTAATTGAAATTGATTGAAATGAGAGATAAATAAGTGGGTTTATGATATAATGTAGGTTTAGAATTATATTTATATATGATTTGTGAATTTGAATGATTGATTTAATGAAAATGGATTTATTGATTAAATGATTTTATGTATTTAAATTATTTAATGAAATATGTAAATGGATAAAGGTTCATGTATGAATGCTTTGATGATTAATGCAAAATGGAATAATATGAAATGGATAAGTGACTGATTATGAAGATGGATAAATGGATAAATGATTGATTATGATATGGATAAATGCTTATAAATAAATGTTTATAATGTGGATAAATGCTTATAAATGCATTGATGAATGAATAGAAGAAAGTATTTAAATGAATTAATTAAACAAATAATAATATCCATTTAATTAATAGACAAAAAATAGTATGATCGTGAGGACAAATTCTGAATGTCTACACTAAGTTTGAGAAGATGTTTGAAGGTATTGAGATGAAATAAATTTGTTCCACTATATTTTGGTTGTTTTCTAGTTGCATTGAATGCAAAGATAACCCCTATGTTGAATGCAAAGGTAACTTCTAGTAATTATATTTATTTGATCTCTTATAATTAAGTGTTGTCAAAAGTAGATTTGTTTATCCTACCACTAGTGAATGTTTGTATGATTGACTATACTCTAGAATGGCTTGCATTTACTAGTGTTGATGAATTTTTTTTCTTTTCCTGTCTGTTGTCGTCTTTTTTAGCCTATCCCCTAGAAATATCCTTCAAAACACTTTGAAAAATTAAAGGGTTATGCTTGTTGGTCTTTGATGAAGTTTTCAAACCTATATCAATCCTCGACTTAGTTTTGAACCTACATGTTCCTCGACGAGCTTCACTTTGGAACTTCAGGGGTCAGTTTGGGGACATGAAAAATTGTAAGGCACTTTGTAATCAAAGAAAATAATCACATGAGAAAGGATCGAAGCAACTAAAGGTTTGGCAGAACTTTGTAAAGTTTTGAAACCTTTGTCAGCTTTGATAGGTTTCTCAAAACTTCTTTATTATCATCAAGGTTTTAAGATAAGTTGTAATTATTCTCTAAGTGCTTTACATAAAAGACTAACAAGAAAATTTGAAATTTTAAGTTATTCCTATATGGCAGCACAAAGGTAGGTTTCTACAACTATGACAGACTCTGAAACTTCTTCAGAGCCTACCCAGAAATATTTAACCAGTATATTTGAGACCGAAAATTATTTCATTATTGAGGATGAATTTGTAAAAGAGAAAAGATTGTTTACAAGAAAATGTAGCATTCCATTCATTCCACATGAGCATAAAATAAAAAAGTTGCAAACAGTAAATGCAAAGCAGACAAAGATATCCATAACACAGAGTGATTCAAAAAGCCAAAAAGATATATATATGTGTGTGTGTGTGTATCAATAAAAACTTCGTATTACATTGTGAAAAGGAGGGTGATTTCATAGCAGGGGTTTTCAAACATAGAGGATGAACATGAGGACTCTGATAGCCTCAATCACCTCTTGCATTTGCTCAATCTACACAGGAGAGAAAAGCTTTTTTTGTATTCTACGTAGTAGGTGAACGTTTGAGCTATATTGTTGATTTCAAGGCTAGCACACAACAGGGTAACAACTTGAGCAACCCTCTCATTATGCAGTTCACAAGTGATGCAAATTGCATCACCAATCATACCCACACACGGATGAATAGAAATCCCTCTGAGGGCGTCTTCAACACATTGCAAACCCCATCTAAAAAGACTATAAGTGTGCACAATACTATACAAAAAGTGCTCAAGAAGATTAGAGTTGTGAACATGCACTTGCGACATGAAGTGCTCACAAATAATCTTGTGGATGAATTCTTCTTCCAAATCACTACAGATGAGGAAGACCTCCCTCAATTGATCCAGCACCAACATGTGAACAATACTGCATTTGACACCTTCCATGACTAGGAAGTCACTCTCCATGACTACTTCATTCAATGAGCTCGACATGCTTGAAGAAGTTATCATCATTATGTAGAATGAATAAGTGGTGAAGAAGATTTATAGAGTAACAAAGGAAAATTGGCAGAGCTTATTTGAAGAAATTAATGCTGAAGTACATAAAAATTGTTTTAATCTTAATTAATTCAATCAAGGCGATGTAATGGAGATCTAGTGAGTTGGATCCAAGTAGTCCTCAACATTTAAAAAGTTGCATGAAATGATCTTAGGTGGCATATCAACAGTCACTAGGAAGTTATGGTGGCATACATTTTGCATGAGAGAAGGCGACATGGTCTACTCACAGTAAGCAACAGTTCATCCTCCTGTCATATCAATAAAAAAATGGGATGTAATCATAACCATCCCTAAAAAAAAATTAATAAAGGAATTTTCATAATCTGAAAAGGTTAGTTGGTTTCTGGCCAACCTTTATTTGGCTAGGAAACGATTAGCATCTAAGAAATAATTTCAAGAAATCCTAACCATTACAAATGTCAAAGTTTAAATATGTAATTGTAAGATGTTGCAAGGGTTCAACATTTTGACCCCCCTTGTATTGTGATGCATGAGTGAGAATTGATCTTAATAAGGATCGGGTTTTGTAGATTTAATTCATTTTCTATGAATATTATTGTCTATGTGTAGTAATTATGAATTAGATGTTAATGTTTGTGAGAAAGTTTGTGAGCTTTGACAAGAATTTTTATATTCCTTTCCTTTGAGAATGTGTTGTTCAATGCCATTTAGTTCATTCTATTTGCAATAAATGGTTGAAATTATACCGAGTCGAGTCAACAAATGTTAGTAATATGATTTGTGAGTCATGATACTGGTCATTTTCCAGACCAATTTATTTTAGCAATAATTTAATTTCAAGCATTTCCCTTTGTGCTTGCATCATGGCTATGAGAAAGTGTTAGTTTTCCTTTTTTGCTTTCTGGTTAAAAGCATACCCTAATTTTATATATTTGAAAAATACAAAATTATATCAGAAGAGGGAGTTGTACCTCAACTAAAATTTAGAGGAAGATTACCAATACAATGGTAATCTCTCCAACTTTTGTGAATTGATGTGTCCTTAGGCATCATAGTCATTTTATATTTGATATTGTAAAGGAAATTTTTTTCACTATCACTATGCAATGTGAAAAGAGGTAGAGGCAAATATTAATTTTCATTGTGTTGATTGATGTCACATTTTGGAGACTGTGTGATTGGTTTGATTAGTGATTTGTTGTTTGGAGATTTACATTGGTAGGTTAGTGGTGATAAATATGTGTTATGGTTAAGTATTCAAATAAATTTGTTTAAGGTATTAAAAGAGACACCAAGTGTAAAGTTAATTATGTGGGTAGAGGTTTGAATACATTTTGTTTATAATTTCAATCATATGATAATTCACGGTAATTCAATTTTTGGTATGCAATGAGTTGATATGAGAATGTTTAGAAATAAGGATAGTATTGGAATGATTTATTTTTGGTTGTATAGATAATTTTTTTTCAATTTTATTATTTGGTCATGGCCACACTTATTATTTGTCTTGATTCAGCTTTCAAAGAGTATAGTGCTACCTATGGATGGTAAAGATTAAAAAAACTTTATTGGAGGTTGGAGGTATTGGAGGTAGGAGGAATTTATCATCTCAAGCTAGCTTCTCACTCATAGATGATTCATTACATGAGAAAAACCACTTCAAATTTGTGTCCCTTCATGGATCAAGGGGGCTTCACATTTCATGGTAGGACTTGTGAGTGTAATTAATTTATCTACATTGGTTGAGGTTATTGTGTACAAAAAAAGAGGGATTAGTTCCCTTAGCATTGGAGGAGAGATATTGACACACTCAAAGGAGATGTGGACTCTTAGAGGAGAGCTATTCTCATTTTACAATACTAGAGGAGGGATTTTGACACACTTGAAGGAGATGTGGACTTCCATAGTAAATTTTTTTCTCTCATTGTGCATGGAGGATGGGGATATTAAATTATGTTCTCTAATGTTATACAAAGGTTTTATAGGCTTGAAAGTTAGGAGATCCATTGATGGATCCAATTTGGTATTTCTTAGATGAGTGAAGAGAATTGGTGGAGGTGCTTCATCAAAGTCTCCAGAAGAGTTGTGTTTAGTCCTTAAAATGTTTCATCCTTTATTTTTATTGATATAATAAGACACAAATGTTAAAACATCACATCATAGTTTAGTATTTATTATTAAACAAAGGTTGTCATTGATGTCAAAGTTCTTGTTGTCAAAGGTGTTTACTGATGTCAAAGGAAAATTTTTAGGAGATTAGTGAGAATTCAATGTAACTGTACTGTCATATCATTTTGAGTTGATGTGGAAGTATATATTTCTATCTATATTGATAAAAGAAGTTGAGATTTTTTTGTAGTATCATACTACATCAGTTTATGGTGACATAAGTGGTCCAGAAGTTTGATCCAGAAAGTCTTAGTTCAGTTTCTCAAGACAAATAAATTTCTCTAGAAATACAATTATGTTTAGTATTTCTTTGTAAAGGTGAGTTTGGCTTTGTAGTTTGAATGGAGAGTATGTCGACACATGTTTTATAATAGTCTAGAGTTTACAAAATAGAGGTGCATTAGGCTAAAAGTTTGAAGTGATATAAAGCTTTTTGTGCTTCTTTATCAACTAGTTGGTGTTTGGGAACTAGACAACAATGACTAGTAGCGCGTGATATTCAAAGTTAGTATGTGGTCATAAGATAGGTCCAAGGTTCTTATGGTAGCACACAATTTCATGCTCTTTTGGTAGAAACAAATTTAATTTAGGACCGACCTATTACACATTTCATGTAAATTGAATCTAGGTCACCTTATGCCATCTTGGTTGATTGTGGATCCGTAACTGACATGGAGTAATGTTAATGTGGTGTCTTGTATATAATCATCATACATTTGTGTAGATGTATAATGTGAAGTATAATGAGTAATTAAAGAGAAGGTGATGAGTGAATATACAAGTGTGTGAGAAAGTATTATTTGATGTGAAGCATCTCAATCAGTGTGCGCCATTATTAGAAGATCTTAAAGAGTGTAGTAGAGTGTCTGAATCTAGTTCAAACTAGTTGTAAGTTGAGTAATCAACATTAGAGATCTACAAGATTTATATCATTGTAATCATGTAGGAATGGTGTTCTACTCTTTGAGTTGGTGCTTAGATGTTTTTATTGGGGATTGGTGTCTCTAGTAGGTTGGTGCCTACTTCATATTGTGAATTCCCTTAATATATTCCTACTTTGTGAGGTTGGATTTGGACAGTAGATCCAAGTAGCTATTCTCACCATGTTTTTTCCCATCTTGGGTTTTCGCATATATATAGTGTTCTCTTGTGTGAATGTGTGCTCATGGTTGTTGCTTGATTAGTAGTAGTGTTTATTCAAGTTTCATGTTTAGATATATGTTTCAAAGTTAAGAGTTTTATTTATTGATTTGACCTACTAATTCAACCACCCTCTCAGTAGATTATGTTCCCTTGATAGATTAGTATAATAAATAAACTTAGAATGTTAGTAAATAAATAAATTAATAGTTAGTTTTTGGGAAGTTATTCTCATAAGTAGTTTGCATGGTAAAACCAATGACTTTATATACTAATGCAATGTAATGAAATATCATATTGAAGAATCCCACATAAATAAATAAATGTTTCATGTTTTTGGTATTCTTGTGCAATAATGATTTGATCTATTTTTTTGTGGTTCCTCTACAATTTTCAATAATATGTGCATAATCATACTCACAAAGTGGTATATATGTCATTGGTAAAAGAGATAAATTCTATTTGGGACTACCTTTTTGGAGTAAAATGCCTCATTACCCCTTTTACCATTGGGTATGCATTCTAAGGGGGTTGTTTTTTCAAAAGAGCTAAACTATTGATATTAAAAGGTTAAAAGAATATACTTTAGAGAGAAAAAGAAAATATAGGATGAAAACCCTAATTCTCTTTGTGACCTACAATGAACACCAAGCTTCAAGGTAGATAAGGTATTCTAGAAATAATTGTGGCTTAAAACCCAAAGTACTTAGGATGGAGAAAAATAAATATAATGTGGAATCCCAGACACTAAAACAAAGGATCTAAACCAAGCCGAAACTCATCTTTCTTCACTACTAGCTAACCTTGTTGATGCCAATGCTTTAGAAAGACATCCATTAGGATGCTCCCTCATTAATAAAAATTTTTCGTGACTAATTTTGTGTTGCATCTACCATAAAAATTAGTCTAGAAACCCATCAAAACAACTTATCCATGTTGTAATATACCAACTTTTCTATCAATTCATAAAACTATGAAAATAAGGTAGTCTCCTTTTAACTCCCAAATGAAATTATAGATGTTATCTCAAAGTGATTCAAATAAAAAGAATTTTTTTTTTTTCCTAAAAGGAGCCCCCTTTGAGCAATATTTTTTAAATCATCCCAAAATAACTAGCAATAAAAGGGTTAAAATAATGAGGCTTTTAGGGGGCTAGGCAAAGGATATGTGTCCTAAAGATTTTTCAACATGGATCATGCTAAGACTATTCTTTGGTATGGATCATGGATAACATGTATTCAAATATATTACATAGAAGCTTGGGACCTTAATTTCACCCGAAAGGAATCTCCAAGTCTAAATACATGATGTGGATTGAGTTTCCATTCCTCAACTTGATATTTTTTCTATTTTTGTAAGACATAACCTCTAAATTGTGTAGAGTCCTATGGTGCAAATATAACTCAAATAAATGGGCCAGGCTACAAGTTCAACCTAGGATTTGTGTTGATATGAATTTAACTTAGTCGCTACCAAACACCATCAAATTGATTAGTCTATGCTTTGAAGTTGACTAGGAAATTAGTTATATCAACAAACCAAATGCATGTGAATTTGACTAGAAAATCAGTTATCTCAATAAACCAAATGCATGTTTATCTAGTCATCAAGGAGGGGTTCTTTTCTAAGATCAACTTTCCAAAAAGTTTTTCTCAACTCCAAATATCTCTAACTCTAGCTTTGCCAATTTTGCTGAAGAAAATTTAAGACTACTTGAGACTCCCCAATCTACTCCCTAAAAAATTATAGGCCCCCATAATCTTACAATCCACCCCCATCTCCCATTCGTTCCATTTCCCACCACCTAACCTCTACCTCAAGCCCTCATAATTTCAAAGATGTTGTGCTTGAGTCTAAAGTAAGAGTTGCTTGAGTCTAAAGTAACAGCCCCTAAAAGGAAAATAAATAAGTTTTGAAACCCTCAACTTGCATTTTTATTCCTTTCTTGGTTTTTTCCTCACCTCCATTCATCCCCCTTGCAATCCCAATCTTGTTCATCCCCTTTGGAAAGACTAAAACAAAATCATGGATGTTTAGTCCTATCCTAAAGGGAGTAAAATTAGAGCACTAAAAATGGATGAGGACACTTCTCTTGACCCATCTCTATGAAGTGCCACATCCAATCTTAGAATTTTAAAATATTGACATTCCTCAAAAGATTCATGCCATTTTTTTATCCAAAATAATTAGTTTTTTGTCATTATGCTACAAGAAGTGAAAGCTAGTGATGTTCATCTAGAGGCCACCCTTGTTTCCATCTAGAGAGAGGCTCTTTTCTTACACATTAACCACACTAACATAGTGGGTGGTTCTATTTTAGGCCTTGCTCCTTTGCTCGCTAATAATATTGACTTATGGGTCTAATCCTAACAACTTCTACATCTATGCTACTATGCTTCTTCAAGTTATGTTCTTTGGATTCTATTTCATTTATGCCCCGAAATCCCTCTTGGAGAGAAACTTTCTCTATTAATGGATATACCTTCACCTCCTCATGGCATAATGGGACCTTGGAGGGGATTACAAAATGGTTGAACATTTCATTGATCATAGTTGGGATAATTCTTTCAATTTACCCCAAGCTAATTTTGAAGCTTAGACTTTGGCTCAAAACTCTCTAGGTGCCTACAAACCCCATTTGGGAAAAATCAACCTACAAAAATAACATGGGTTCACTTGAAAAAATTATCAAGAAAGATTCTTAAGGTAGATGATTTATTTGGATTTATTCTACATTTCCCCCAATTTTCATATTGTTCCCTCTCTCATTGTTCATCTTGTTCGCTTGGACCTTTTAGTTATTCTCTCTAACCCACTCCCCACCTTTACCACTCTTTACCTCTTTAAATCCACCACTTTCCCCATTGAACTTCTATTTAAGTTGAATATATCTCACTTGAAGTACCAAAAGTGTGTTGATGGGCTCCTTTTTACATGGAAATTTGAACCTACAACCCAACAAGATTGAGGGATTGGATAGTGGGAAAGAACTATTATCCATCATGCATTGTTTCTTGATGAACATGGTTAGAAAACTACGTCCAAACACTATAGAATTAAAATTTATTAAAAGGACTGGAATATAGGAGGTCTCTTCTTACCTCTAACCCTTCTAACGTTGCTATCCAACAATCAATAGTCCATTTTGAAATTTTCTTGTAGAAATTAGATGTATACAAAGGAAAAGAAGCCCAATTTTATTTTCATCTTCAATAGATAAAAGATGGAAATAAAGAAACTAAATTATTATTTTAATTTTTATAGCACAAACATAAAAAAGATTAGATTTATACCATTAAGCTTGCTTTCCACCTACATTATTTATAAAATTGACCTTGAAGATAACTATTTTCTTATTTTCCTTCTTTTCATGGAGGAAATGAATGAAGCTCTGTATTCTATGGCTTTGGAGAAGAGCCCATGTATTGATAGTCTCCACACAAAATTTTACAAAGCTCTTTGGCCTCACATTCATGAGGAATTATACCATGTTTATCTTGAATTCTTTGAAATGGAATATTTAGGAACAATTATTAATCAAGGGTAAGATGAAGAAACTGTGAATGGTTGAAGGCCTATTATTATACTCAACAACTCCTAAAAGATAATTAAAAAAACCTTGGCATGAAGAATAAAGTATATCACCCAAGGGATTGCTAGACTAGAGTAGACTAGCTTCCTAGGTGGTAGATTTGTTTTAGATAACTTCCTCCTAGCCTAGGGAACTACAAAATGGGACCAAAAAATTACCTAAGATGCCTTAATCATCAAGCTTGACTTTGATAAAAATTATGATCATACATATTGGCCTTTTATCCTTAATATGCTAAAATAGTTTGAACTTGAGCCCATGATATACAATCACATTAGGATGCTCATGGATGATAATGCCAAATTCATTGTTAATTGATCCATCTTCCCTCATTTTCCTTTACAAAATCCATTCATCAAGGTTGCCCCCTTGCCCTAGTATTGTATGTTTTAGCTATTGATGCTCTTGGCTATCCTTTTTAGCATGCTTTATCCACTAAGATCATTCATATAATTCCCCTCCAAGATAACTCCAAAACCTCAAATCTTATTTAGTTAATGACAACATGATGTTTTTTTTTTTTAAAACGTAACTTTTTAAGTGACACACTTTGGATTTTTTGGATTTTTTTTACACTATTTAAAAGGTGAATAACATGCATAATCTTGATAACATGTCGATATTTTTTTTTCTCCTCTCCTCCAATTTCTTACCCCCTTATATGCAACCAATTGGAAGGGTACATATTATATAAATAAGGTTATTTCATGTGATTATGTTTGTAATGAATTTCCATTGGTTATACATTATATATTCATGGTTATAATGCCCCAAGGAATGTGCTACACCTATCTTGTTTGGTTACAATGAATTATTGAAATTCCTACACCATTTTTTTATGATTGGATCATGGTTAAAATAGTATATTGATAGGTCTTACACATCCCTTGATGATTATACTAATTGGATTAATGACATATTGACATCGCACCTCATGTTCATGGCTTCATGACACCATCAACATTTAATTTTTGGCACTTATTTTGAGATTATTCGCATTATAAAAATATTTATGTTAGTGACTATATTTCAAATTGTTATCAAATGCTACTCATTGGATTGTTTCTATTTTTTAATATTTTTTAGTACATTATGTATATGTATGTATGCATGTATGCATATATATTTATACATATAGACTATATACATATGCATGTATATATGTACGAGGGTCTATTAGGTGACCCCAATCCACAACATAAAATAAAATATATTCAACGAAAGTTCTAAACTCCTATTATGACAAACCACACTATTGTGTGGTAGAAATAAAAAAAAAACTATACCATTTTGTGTGTGATTTAAGAACCGTAAACCATAAATATTATTTCTTGTGGGATGCTTTCTTAGTTTTTACTTGTGTATAACTTATATTATCATTATTAATCTCATATTCTATGATGTTATGGAAGAAGAAAGTGACTAATTAATTTGATCAAAAATAGATTCTCTAATAGCTCATTACTCAACACGATTCAATTCCAAGGGCCAATAAGTCTTTCCCATTTTAAGAGGTTGCGAAATTAGGATGCTTGGATCTACATATTTTGAGCCTCTTGCCAAATATTTAGTATAAGGCATATTAACTAGAGATTATTTTTAAAGAAGAAAATTTTGAAAGGGGCTTTTCTATAGTCACTTGTAGGAGAAATTATAGACTAATGATTGTTGTGATTACAATCCAAAATATTTTTATACAAAAAGTTGATATCTTTTTCTTTCCTTTTCATCAACATCCTAGAAGGCATCTTCTTGTATTGATTTCTTTCTGACCATTGTATCTTTTTTGAGGAGATCATGGAGAAACCAAAGCCTCTTGAGATTTTAATTTTTTTAGGGACAACTATCCAAAATATTCCTGGGATATGGAAAAGGGGAATAATGTCTAACATATTACAAGATTCAGGTTCCAAATGCTTAATAGTTAAATGGGACAAAAACACTACTTTCCACAAGGTATTTTTTTTAGGAAAAGTGTGATTGTTAGCTTGATAGTTTACAATAATATGACCCACTAAAAAAGTTATAACATCAAATAGGTTTTTTTCATAATCTAACATTTTTTCTATAACTTATCCTCAACCAAAATTGATTTGGTAGCCCATTTGAAATATCCATCTCTAATTGGGTTTGTGTTGTATAATGGATTAGATTATTAGTAGCTAGGTTGATCACTATAAATCTATCCAATGCATTACCTATACCTTAAAAATATTGATTGTCTTAGAACTAAAGAGAAAGATATAGAAAATCAACCCAAATTAACACGATAGAAAAAGTCTATGTTGTTCCAAATTAAAATCCAAAAAATAATAGTCAATCAACCATGCATGGTTTTCCCAAAGTCCTCGATCCTTAACCAAGATAGTATCTTGATTACAAAGAAATCTGTAATACAACATTGATTTTCCTAGGATTGAAGAGGAAGATATAACAAATTAACCCAAATTGACAAGATATAAAAAGTCTATGTTGTTGGATTAAAATCCATAAACCAATAATTAACCAATAATGCATGGCTGTCCCAAAACCATGAAACCTTAGCAAAGATCATATCTTGATCTTAATGAAATTTGCATAACAAAACAAAACAAAACAAAGAATCCTTGAATAATTGAGTTATATCAACATTGCACTACAATTGTATCCCATATTGAAACGAAATCTATTTTTTTATCTATCCAAATATCTTTAAACTAAACTTGATATCAACACATGATTTTAGATCACAAAATAACAATTTTGTAATTCAACATCAATAAATTACATCTAAAATTTAATAATTTTAATTCATCTCTACTATTTAAAAACAAATACATATTCATTTATCATTTACTATCTAACCTCCATATATCCTAAATCATATGCATCTATCTTTATCAATTAATTAATACCCACTTAACTTTTAATCACCTTAAATTGATATAAATAGGAATTAAATAGCATTTTATTTCTTTTCAAAATTTTGGAAAGTATGAGAAAGCCACCCATGATATTTGTCATTAAGTTTCCAACTAATGGTAGGCTTCGACTTTGGATGTTCCTATGAAAAAATAGGATAAAATAAAGAAAAGCATATTAAAATAAAAGAAATCTCTTTCATAATTAATAAAGTCTTAAAAGTTTTGTAGCTTCACAACCACCTCCTATTATTGATCTTAAATTCAGCAAAAAGAATTTAAGAAGAATGAATTTTTTAAAATTTCTTTCTTTTTCTTTTAAGGATATTCTATATTTTAAAATATTTGTCTATTTTGTAAAAGATCCACTACAACAACCATGGAAGGGTCTAATGGCTATCATCTAATCCCTCAAATTTATAGCTTTTGGGGAAAAATATAAAGATCCTTTGAATCATTATGCCTTTATTGTACCTAAGACATATGGGCCACATGGGATTTATAATATTTCAACTTTTTTAAAGAGAGAAAATGAGCTTTCTTATTCTTAAATTTTAGTGCTCTAAATTATATGGCAATAAGTGTAAGGATTAATGATATCAAGTTTCCACAATATATAATATTTTTTTAAGTGATTTCTGGATTCGATTGTGTGTGGATTTTTTGCATCGAAAAATTTGCAAACAATTGAATTCAGAAATCACTTCGCAAAAAAGTGCAAAGATGTGAATATAAAGATCACTTAGTAACTAAATTTGTCATAAAAGAAGTTATGATAACAAGTGTAAAGATGTGAATATAGATCATAGGTGTTGTTTATGTACACTAGTTTATTTGAAACCTGGTAGTATTTGGTTATTTATACCCTTGTAGTTTTGGTTTTTTTTTACAATTATGTTTTATTATGATATTGATATGTAGTTTGATTTTCTAAATAATTTTTGTTTTATAATGGTGTGTACATATTTATTTTATTAATATATTCTTTTCAAAAAAAAAAATACAAATATAATGAGTTAGAATTATGAGATAGTACTATGATGTAGGAGTATCTAAGATTAAATTGTATGTGTATTATTTGTAAATATCATCAATTTAATTTTATGTTTATTTTCTTACTTTGGTTCGTTTTTAGGGTTTTTTTTTTTCAAAATTTGTGTTTAAGCTTTAATCTTGAATATTTTTGTTATTACTTGAAATTTTTAATGGGTAGATTTTATATGCTCAAGTTAGGTTAATTTTTTTAGTCTATTGAGTTCTAAATTCATTTCCTAAAGATCAAAGATGTCTTTGTGTGTGCATCACAATGTTTCTTTCTTGAAACTTAGAGATCCTTGATGATGTTTTAGGCCTTTTTTTTTTAATTCCTTCAATCCATCAATCTATCACAACCAAAGGTTCACTTTTTCAATCTCTAGGCTTTTGAGTGCTCAAGTTTATACTATAGATCAAGTTAAATAAAGATATTTGGTATTCTTTCCTACATTTGAATTACATTCTTCTTTGAAATTCAAAGGTTTTGATCATGCACTCAAATTTGGAATTTGTTGTTAGAATTGTGAATAAACATGAGATGTAGGATCAAACAATGAACAATAACACCTTCCATGCAAGAGAGATACAAATAATATTATGCTATATCATCAACAAGAAAAACTTACATAATGAACCTCAAGAAACTTCAAGGAGATCTTCAGTCTAATACAATGAGGGTGAGTGCTTTATAGCAATGACCCTAAATGATAAAGTGATTAGATCATGACAAGTGTCAACATCTTGTTTGATGAGATAGAATGATTTAATAATAGCTCACTTTAGTTAATAGAAAAAATACTTAGTTAATAGACAAAAGAACTCCTAAGTTTAACTTAATTGCATGAAATGAATTATACTAATAATCAATTAAAGACTAATTAATTATTAGCTAATGCATGATTACTCTAACCCCCCTTAAGATGAAATTAGGGAGTATCTTAAAACCCTAAAAATTAATGCATAAAAACCAAATCATGCATGATGGGTCTTGGAAAACAAGGCCTAATGAGGTACCCATGTACAAACAATCTAATCTCTCACAACTAGAGAAAAAGAGAAAACATCATGGGAAAAAATCCTCTCCAAAAGATAGAAAGGTGAATGAAGGACTAAAATCCTTGAAAATAATGTCTCAAAAAGAATAGGCACATGAAGAGCACCACACAAGCACCAAGAAGCTATAGAAAACTGTCGAATCATGACTATTATAGTACTAGAATGAAGAACTTCCTTTAAAATAGATGATGATCAAGATCAAGAAGACAAGAATCTGCATGAGTTCCCCCAATGACACTACTCAAATCAGATGGAAAATAAAGGAAAACATTTGAAACTAAAATATATGAAAGGCACATGAATCTACATGAGTGACCCCAATGATACTATTCAACATGCAAGAATTCAAGTTGAAAATACAAGTACCAATAGTTTGAAGAACATCGTTCAAGTAAAAATGGTCACCTCCAAAAATAGGAATCCAAAAATGTCTATATGGTAAATGCTCCATCTCATCGAAATGCATGCGTAACTAGCCGTTACATCCACCTAGTACATAGGAACAAGAATTAGATACATAGATCACTCAAAAAATGAAACCAAGGAAGCATTAGCACCAATAGTAGAACCCCCCTCCCCCCCCCATAATGCTCAAAGGGTGAACCAAGATAGGTCCATTGAAATTATGTGTCACCAAGAAGTGCATGCAGGAGAATAAGGAATATCTGAATGTGAACATGCAAGTATCTACAAATAAAAAAGGAATGCAAACTAGGGAACACACATATGCAACATGAATCACTGGGATTCAATGTTGTCATGGAAGGATCCCTCACTTGAAAAAAGTTGTGATAAAAAAGGCACTCACAACCCACTCATGAAACTTTATATCATAGTGCGAGTACAAATGACACAAAAAGATGTGTAAAATCCCAAAAAAACAAACACTCGAATGGCACTTTATCTCAATGTGTCTATAAAAGAGAAATTACATGCAAAAGATGCATAAAATTTCCAAATATGATAGAATGCTATAAAGACATTTAGAACAACCTAAAAAAAAATCATCCCACACAAATGAAAAGATTTGAGTAGCTAAAACATCCAAGTAATTCACCAAAATGTGAAAACACAAAAAATTACATAAAATGTACCTAGAGAAAAATATGGAAAAAGTGCATAGATGGCTGTGAAGAGTTCTGAAAGACCATCCCAACATTTTAGAATTACGAAAAATGAAGAAATGGGTCAAAAGTTGTGAGCTCAAGAGTGAAAATATCGCATCTAACTTTTCCAAGCTATAAAATGTACCAACAATAAAAAATGTGATGAGACCCACACCACTAGAAAGTATTTAGAATGAACTTTTTAATGATATCTTGTTCACCAAAATTTGATATCATACATCAAAGTTATGGACAAAATAAGAAAATACCTCTTTAGGGCCAAAGGGGGCTTGAAGGGGGCCCTACCATGTGGTTGTACTGTTGATGTTAACAAAATATTCCTCTATGTTGGAAAAAAATCTTGTCCTTGAAGAATAAGTCAGCAAATGGAATATGTGACACCCCTCCGATTTGTTATATTTTCTTTGATAGCTCCGACACTTTGTTAGATCTTATTTTATGTTATTTTTATTCTATTGCTGACAATGGAGAGATGATAGACTATATGGATGTGATGATACATTATATGCATGGTGATTATGTTTAATATGCTTTATGTTTGCATAGATGCTTAGTTGTGATGATATTGCTATATATGCTCATTGTAGTTTAATTGATATATTATCTCGTTAGTTGATGTGACATTGTCTTGGTGAAGAGAACGATATTGCATCACTCGCTTGCGAGTGCCCTATGATTTCCACGCTTCTCTCTTCACGGTGTGTATGAGTTATTATCTGTATAAATGTATGACATTTGCTTTGGTTGTAGGTTTGCAGGTACAAGATAATGACTTCACCTGGTTTCATAGGTCTGAGTGTGTCCACTACTCAACAGTAATGTTGATTGGGAGATAGTAATTGGTTAACCTTGTCAAACCTTTACCCTAGCACAGTGTGTCGTTAGTTCGTGTGTTGGTCATGTTCCTTATCCATGTTGGTCTTGGTATTTTATTTATCATGCCAGTTTAAATTGTAAGGATTAAGTTATATGTTGTGATTAAGTATTTAATTAGTATGGAGATCTTGGTATAAATTAATTAATTTAAAGTAATATTATAAAGTAATTTTAATTATTAAATTAATTGGGAATTAAAATAAATAAGTTATTTGAGAGTTTTATTTGATCGATGGCGTTCGAGGGGTCTGTGTGCCGAGCTAGGGCGTTCGTACCCTAGCTCGATCTCTGCATCTACTTGGTTCTGCATTGGGTGGGGGCTCTGTGTGTGTATTTGGGGGTGTGGGGTGGCAGTTTTTTTCCCGCTTTCTCTTCTCTTGGCTGCTTCTCTATGTTCTGCCTACGTGGGGAGATTGCCTCTTTGTGTTGGGTGGCATATGGAGAGCTACTGGAAGCCGCAGGTGTGTGGTGTGGCATGAGCCTTTGTGCCTGGCTTTTTTATTTTTGCATGGCCTCTTCTCAGAGGTGCCTCCTTAGCGCATTTCCAACATTTTTTTGTGAGTGTGGGGTGGGTTTTTTGAAACCCTTGTTTTGGTTTTATCTCTTGAATGCTTGCATGCCTGTTGTGGGCTGGGTATAATGTTGTTTGGGGAGGCCTCGGGCGCTAGCCCCAAAATGGATTTTTGATTTGCGATTGGTGAGAAGTCTCCTCTGCCTGCTTCGAAGGTTTTCAATAATAATCTGTATTTGTCAGAACCTGGGCTAGATGGTTTGGGTTCATCTAGTGGGGCTCAGATCATGAAAATCAATGGATGTTTGGAACGCTGCAAGGAGAGGCTGAAACTTGTCATCCCATTGGAGATGGTTGCGGAGGATATCGAATATTACTGGAGGCACTCTTTTTATTGCAAGTTTTTGGGCATGTGGATATTGATGCAATTTTTGGAGTCTTGGGCCCAATGGACTTGGATGCCAGAGGGTGAAATGGATATAAATCTCCTAGCAAATAATTATTTCATGGTTACCTTTGACTGCATGGCAAATCGCAATAAGGTATTTGAAGGGGGGCCCTATTTTTACAACTAGGTTGGTTTGTTTATTAAACCGTGGCATGCTAGTTTTAACCCTGCTAAGGAGCTTCTGACTCGAGTCCCTATATGGGTTCGACTTCCACGGTTTCTAGTAGAATGCTGGCGGGATGACGTTTTGCATTTGTTGGGGTCGATGCTCGGGAAGCCGGTTGGTTCTTCACAACAGACTCAATTTAAAAAGGTGATAAATTTTGCTCGTATTTGTGTGGAAATTGACTTAAGTAAGCCACTACCAGATTCTTTTGATATGTCTATGGGTCCTCACTCTTGGGTGTAGTCATTGGACTATGAAAAATTTCCATTTTGATGTCGTCTCTATAATGAATATGGTCACTTACAATGAAGATGTCCAAAGGCTAGGCCTGTGGAGCATCCAATTTCCCAAACTGATCGCAACCCACCTATGGAGGATAAGGGAAATGACCCCATTCTAGGGGATGGGGTTGGTCTAGATGGCTTCGCCCTTGTAAGGAATCATAACAGAAATTGAGGTCAAAAGAGGACCTTGAAGGAAAGAAAAGATGAAGACTCTTTTAACAGATTCGAGGTTTTGGATGATCTTAGACAATAGGAAGTGAATCCGGGCATGGTGAATTTGGATTAGGGTATTGTGTGTTCAGAACAAGAAGATCCTCTTTTTGGGGCTCTCTAGATACACAAGTTATGAGAGATGTGCAAATGGTGACTGACCTTCAAATGGATGGCCAGGTGGGGTTGGTTCCTACTGTAGAAATGAAGAAGAATGGGGGAGTTGGTACTATTTTTGCTTTGCATGCAGGAATGGATGCTAGAAAGAATATCAAGTCTTCTCCTTCACCTTTGGGTCTCCATCAAAAGGATATCAAGAAAGGATTGGGGGAGAAATCTTCAAAGCTTGGAAGGAAAAAGGATATGGAAAAGATTAAGGTAGCTGGGGAAAATTTGGTGGAGTCAGGGTCAATTAAGACTATGGATTCACACTTCTCGAGCTCGTCAAAATGATTGTATTATCATGGAATGCAAGGGGCTTGAACAATAGCCCTCGACAAAAGGTTGTTCATGAGTTGGTTAGAAGTCAATCTCCTGATGTTTTATTCCTACAAGAGACTAAGTTATCTATGGAATGTATGCTTGGTTTATCTCCTAAGTTGTGGAGAAGCGGCGAATGCCGGTGCATTGGTGCTCAAGGGTCCGTGGGTGGAGTGGCTTTTCTTTGGAATCCTCGAAAGATCCACCCTCTTTGGTGGATGTCTAGCAAGTCCTCTATCTCAATGATTTCCTCTTGTTTTGAGACTGGGGAGTCTATTCTCCTCTCCAATATCTATGCGCCTATTGAGTTTCAAGGTAAGCAACTTTTGTGGAGTCATATTAGATTTGTTTGGAGTATGGTGCCTTTTCACCCATGGATTATGGTTGGTGACTTTAATTGTATTTCTGAGTTGGCTGAGAAGCGGGGTGGTATTGCAAGGTTGGAGCCTTCTACGTTGTTTCTTCAGGATAACATATCTACTTTGAATCTTATTGATGTAAAGCCTACTAATGGTCATTTAACTTGGAACAATCATAGGATTGGGGATAATTGCATCTCTGAAAGACTTGACTAGTTTCTGGTGTCTTGTTCTTGGGTTGGTGGTTTGTGGTCTTCTAGCTTAGAAATCTTGGATTGGAGAGGATCTGACCATTGGCCTATCAAGCTTGTTGTCTCTTCAGTTCATGTACCTCGGTCACCCCCTTTCAAGTTCTAGATTATGTGGCTCCGTGAGCCCTGTCTTCATGACTATGTGGACAAATGGTGGAGACATGGTAGACCCGCTTATGGCACAACAATGCATATTTTCTCTAAGCTTCTCCAATTTGTCAAATATCAGCTTAAGCATTGGAACTGTCAGTGCTTTGGGAACATTTTCCATGCTAAGGTTGCTGCCCAAGCTGAGCTGGATAGTATTACGAGGGTGATCAGGGAAGATGGGGTGACTGCTAATCTACTCCAAGAGGAGGCCAGGGCATTGAAAGTGTTGGAGTGTGAATTGCAGGAGGAAGTCTATTGGAAACAAAAGGCTCGAATTGAATGGCTTCAAGAGGGGGATAAAAATATGGCCTTCTTCAATTCAGTCAAAGCCAGGTGCCATGGGAATTCCATCTCTGTTCTTGTTAATGACACTGGTGAGCATCTTTCCTCTTTTAAGGATATTTTGTGTGAAGCTGTGTAGTATTTTATTACCCTATTCAGGGAGAATTCTCAGGGGGTTGCAGACGAGGAGGCCCAAGTTTTGTCTTGCATCCCTTCTTTGGTTACTATGGAGATGAATGAGCATCTTATGGGTGGTATCTCGATCAAAGAGCTAGAGAGCACGGTGTCCCAGATGAAGAAAGGGAAAGCTCCTGGCCCTAATGGATTCCCGGTTCTTTCAAGAATTTTGGGATATTATTAAGTTGGACTTATTGGTGGTTGTCCAGGAATCTCAGAAGAATAAGAAAATGTTACATGCTTTGAATTCTACCTTCCTGGCTCTCATCCCCAAATGTCATGGGGCGGATAGGATAAGCCAATTTAGACCTATTTCTCTTTGTAATGTGATTTACAAAATTATCTCTAAAATTATTGTAGATAGGCTGAAAAAATGGCTTAAAGTGTTTATTTCTGAGGAGCAGAGTGGCTTTGTGGCGAACAAACAAATTCTGGATGGGGTGGTTATAGCCACAAAGACCATTCATTCTATGGACATTTCCAATGATAAGGCAATTTTCATCAAGTTGGACATGGCAAAGGCGTATGACAGAGTTCGATGGTCCTTCCTTTGGAAGATTCTTGGTGCTTTTGGGGATGAATGGATTCAATGGGTCAAGAGTTGTGTTTCTTCAATCTCCTTTTCCGTTTTAATTAATGGTGAGCCCTCTGAGCTTTTTGGTGCCTCAAGGGGATATCATCAGGGTGACCCGTTGTCTTCGTATCTGTTTTTACTTCTTGTTGAAGGTTTGGGAAGGTTGTTGAGAAGGAATGTTGAGAGGGGTCTCATTCAGGGATGGCAATGGGGAGGTAATATTCCCCCACATTATCATTTGTATTTTGTGGATGATACTGCACTGATGGGTATGGCTACAATTAGGGAGGCTACTAGCTTGCGTGCGGTGTTGGATGTTTACTTGAGTGCCTCGGGTCAGTTGATTAATGAAGATAAGTCCTCCATCTTTTTCTTCAATACTCCTAGTCCTATCCAGAGGAGGATAGCCAATATCTTGAGGTTTCAGGTTGGGTCCCTTCCTTTGACCTATCTCAGGATTCCTATCTCTATCAAAAGGATGCCCAGGGAGTCATGGCAGAATATTCTGGATAAGTTTCAGACAAAGGTTAACCATTGGACACATAGATGGTTGTCTTTTGCTGGTCAGGTTCAGTTGATCAAATATGTGGTTTAGGCTCTCCCCATCTATAGGTGTATGCTCTAAGTGGCCCTGATTGGCTTTGTTCAAGAACTGGATGCTTTAGCCAGACAGTTTTTATGGGCAGGTAATTTATTGTCATCCAAATGGAGTTTGGTTAGATGGGAGCTGGTGTGTAGCCCGCAACAATATGGTGGTCTTGGATTAAGGTAGTCATCTTTGTCTGGGATTGCGCTTGTTGCTAAATTGTACTGGAGATGGTGTGTGGAGCAGGATCAGACCTAGGCCAAGATCTTATCTCATAAATATTTCTTGGGAATCCCTTAGATAGATATTCCCCGCTATCCCCTGGTGGGGAAAGGATTGGTGATTTGGGGTATGCTCAAGAAGGGGGCTGCTCTCATTAAGGATGGCTTATTTTGGATTTGCAAAAGTGGGTTGGAGGCTCACTTTTGGTTTGATTCTTGGGATGTTTTTCCTCCCCTTGTTTCCTAGTTTCCCAACCTATTGCTCCTTTGTCATCAATTCATTGAGGCTGGTTGGAATAGGGTGAGAGACTTTAAGCCTATGTCCTCTCATGGTCAGTTGATGGTGGCTAGGTGGAAGAATTCTGAGGAGTGGCTTGTGGTCAGTATGGAGGAGGAGTTCTCTAGTAGGAGTTGTAGCTCCCTCCTGGATGGTGATGTTTTATCTTAGTCTCCCAACACTAAAGGTGTTTGTACTGTTGCCTCTGGTTATCAGGTTCTTTTATCTCACAAGCTAGATGGGGTGGAGGTTCAATGGTGGAAGAGAGTCTAGAATAAGTTTTCTTGGCCAAAGTGTAACTGTTTCATGTAGACTTTGGCCTGGAAAAAATGCTTGACTTGGGATAATATTCATAAGAGGGGATTTCAGGGCCCATCCATGTGTGTTTTGTGTAGGACTGGGGAGGAGGATTTTTCTCATTTGTTTTTTCGATGCCCCTTTGCCCTGAGGTTGTGGAATTTTTGGTGGGAGGTCTGGAAAAATCCTTGTGTTCATGCTTCCTCCCTGGTGGATTTCTGGAGTAGTCTGGGCATACCTCCCACTATGGCCTCTTTCTTACAGGATGTGTGGTATGTTGGGCCTACCTTCATTCTCTGGAAAATTTGGCTAGAGCAGAATCGTAGAATCTTCCAAGGTGAAAAGATGGTTGTTTAGAAAATTTGGCAGAGAATTATGGGTATGGTTTGGGAGACGATGGAAGCAAAGTGTGAGGTGGCGTATCCCTTGGAGAAAGAGGATGCTGAGAAGGTGGAGAGATTGGGACTTCGGGAGCTGTCTTTGGCTTCTGCTTTTGTCCGAAGGGGAAGGTGGGAGAAAAATAAATTCATCAGAGTGGGTAAATGGCTTCCCCCTCCTGCTGGAATTTTGAAGATTAATACTGATGGGTCCTCAAGGGGAAATCTTGGGCTAGCTGGAATTGGGGGAGTTGGTAGGGATTCTTCAAGAATGGTGGTTCTATTCTTCTCTATTTATGAAGGGGTGCAGATTGTCAACCTTATGGAAGGTGTGAAAATCTTATCCACCCTTGAACAGGCCTATACTTTGGGGTGGAGAAAGGTTATTTTTGAGTCTAACTCACAGGTTTTGGTTAATTTGCTTACTGCTCAGAAGGTGGTTGATGTCAGTTGGCAGTTGGCTAGGATGGTTCAACATATTTTGCAGATTAGTTCCTTGATGGAGGTGGTTTCTTTTGTCCATATTTTGAGGGAGTGGAACAGGGCAGCTGACTACTTGGCGAAATGGGCTTTAGAGCATCTCGATGGTTGGAAGATTGAGGGGTGGGAGAAAATTTCCCAAGAGCTCCGCCATGATTTGGAAAGGATTATTGCAGAGGATGGAGATGAGATTGGGGATGAATGATGTTGGTTCTTGCTTTTTCTTTTTGTTTCTTTTGGTCTCCGTGGGCTTTGGCCTTTGCTTTGTTGTAATGCTCTTTTCTAAATTTCAATAAAGTTTTTACCCACTTTTATCAAAAAAAAAAAGTTATTTAATTGTAAATTGGATTAAATAAATTGTTTTTAATTTTAAATGCATATTTGGGAAAGATCTTAGAAATATCTTGGTTTGTTAAAGAAGAGATATTTGTTTTGTGAACTGGAAGTTTGAAGGGTTTGTTTTCTAATTATCTTAAAATTTATTTATGGAGAGATTGATTGAAATTGGTGAAAAAGGAGGAAGTTGTTTTCACGGGTAAAGAAAGACAGAGGTTTTTGGAAATGGAAGAATTGTTTTGTGGTTTGAAAAAATTGTAAATATTAGAAACTCTCTGATAATTCTAGGAATCTAGTTTGTTATATTCTTGGTTGTGGATTGTTTTTGTTCTCTAGGAAGTGGCAATTCTTCTGGAGGAAGCCTTAGAAGCTCTATTGAAGATTAAATGGAAGCTCGACACTAATCTCTGAATCGTCTAATCTTCTGGCACAAGTTCTTTATTGTTTTGTTAATTTTAATTTGAAAGAGATAAGTTAAATTATTATTGTATAGCAAATTGGAAAAGTTTAGAAGATGATTCTTTCATTTTAAAAGCTTTTTTTTTACAAGAAATTGCCATGATTGTTATAGCCTCTGTAGAAAAATAATTTAGACCCTCTGTGTAAATTGATTATTTGAAATAAATTGATACAAAAGGAAATTATAGTGGATTATCGAACCTCTGTGAAAATGGAATCAAAAATGTAGAAATTGTTATCCTTTGTTTCAAGATTATTTAATATTCCTATGTAGAAAATTTCTTCTGTAGAAAATATTTGATGTGTAAGGAAACCTCTGTAAAATATTTCTACATTATTCCTGTAGAAAACTTCTGAGACAATAATTATCTTCTTGTAGGAAATATGGTTGGAATTTACATATATATATAAATATATATATTGTTTTATTGATTTACCTTCTGGTAAATTTACCGTGATAGATTAGATCGAAGAATCACCGTACGATGAATTTAATTCTGTGTGGAAGTTTCTTTTAAATGAAAAATGTTTGAGTTTATGGGGCATGCGAGGGGGTTACCCCACTATCATCCTCATGAAGTGGGGTGTGGCTGCCATGGCAGCACTGTGGAGGGGGTGTTGTTACAAGCAACACTCCCTTCCTCTATATGGGATGTCGTCGGCGATTTCCTATGTTGATTTATTATTTGGTTAAAAGAAATTTATTGTTATATAATTTATATATAATATGTATGGTATATGTTATGTATTTTAATATATAATATATATTATATATTAATATATTTTATAATTGGAATTTGTTATTTAAAATAAATATTATATGTTTAATTATATATATATATATATTTAAATATATATATATTTCAATTATGGATATATAATTTAAAAATGTTTAATTTTTTTAAAAAAAATTGGAAATGAATAATTGGATTATTTAATTAGAATATATATATATATATATTTGGAATATGCATATTTATTTAACAAGGATATTTAGTTAGATGAGTTTTATGGTTTATTGCATGCAAGCATGAGTAGTTGAATTTAAATGATTAATTATTTTAATTGTGAAATTGAGTTAGATATTATGTGTGGTTGTGAAACTGTAGTTAAACTTTTGATATAATTTCGTTATTGATTATTAATGGGAATTGTGTTTTGAATAATGTATTTTAGTGTGAGATATTGTTCAATTGGATTTAGGAAATCCGAATAGTAGTGCTTTTAATTACATGAGATTGTTTATTTTAATTTCTAGTATTTTTGTAATTGGGTACTGTGGGGAACATTTGTTGTAGAGAAACTATAAGTCTTCCAAATTGTAATTGTGAAAGGGTTGCCATTTATGTTATTCATCTTGAGATTTCCTTGGATACTGCATATAGTTGGTTTCAGTATTGGACATCCGTAGGAATGTGTTATCTCTTGTGTTATGTTATTATTAGTTTGTGCACTGTCTACCCTTGGGTGTAGAATGAGTTATTGTGTTGTCACTATGGGAGTGGCTTTCAATAGGGGTCAGGACACAAAGTGGTCCCAGGCTAACTCATGTGGAATTTAGTGTAATCAGTGGAAATTAAATAACCTACATTAGGGGAATGGGTAGTTAACATATTTAACTTGATAATTAGCCTTGCTCATTGGCTCAAGGGCTTGTGTTAGACTTGAGATGAGTCAGGAAGGCCTGAAATGGAAAGATTGTTATCTTGTCTTCTCAAAAGATAATTGATTCCACACTGGTGTGCATGTGGGGCTAGATTTTATGAGAGGTTACTAGGATAACCCAAGAATGGGGCCGGGACCTAGGAAGATCTCCTTAGGATAACCAATGCAACCTTTGTGATGACACTCCTCCTATGACAACAGTTGATTGTATTATATAGTGGTTGTACTTTATTTTGTGATTCTGGAAGCAATGTAATCCTATGTTTTGTATTTACTAGTACTATGTGGTTTTATACTTTGCTTGTGTCTAGAGGTAGTAGGTTAGTCTTGGTTACCTGTTACTATATCCTAGCATGGGGGTTGGTCCTACAGGTACCACATGGCTGGGTGACGTGCACCTTACACTGTTGGGTTTTCTCTTCATGTTTGTGATGGTGGGATCTAGATCTAGTTCGAGGAGCTTGTGTGTTATATGGAATTGTACTTCTCTTTATTCATTGTAACAGTGAGGCACTATATATTTGTATTCCTTATTTGAAATCAAGGAGGATTCCTTGAGTTGTAAATGCATTATTATGTATGATCTATTCATTGTTGGACTATAATTGTTTATTTCATTTTGAAGTGGTGTTGTATCTGTGGAGATATGTTCATTACATTTTTGTGTTTAATTATTTTGCAATGGGTGAATGCTTTGTTGTATGTTGTTATCATGAATAAATTCCATATGCTATGTTTTGGAATAATTTTATAAGTTTTTAAATTCACATGTAGACGTGTTGCATGGCCTAGAGGATGTATGTGTTAGAGTAGTTTACTTCACTCGTCATTGTTACTCTTTTTAAGGAAAAAAATTAGTTGTGCTTCCACAGTGTTGCATTGTCCTCTAGGTTGTGGGATGGGGTTTTACCGAATATTCTAGTAGGTGGACGAAATACTCGAGGAATAAAAAATATTTTGGTAGTTGTCGAAGGAATTGTGGCAGAATATTTAGGGAATCAAAAATAGATTTCATTTTCTAAAATTTATGGGGACTTGTTGACAAAAAATTTAAGGTCATCGCAAAAACCTGGGACTGCTAGAAGGTAAACATTAGGCAGTGAAAAATGTCACTAAGTGGCTTAAAGGGCTACAAATGGGCACAAATTCCTTAACAACGTGAGGCAAGGCCTACCACTTGGGGATCCTCGGTGATGGTGTAGGGTCCACAAGCCTACTATTGCAAGTACCTATGAGTACCCTTAAGAACTATGCTCCCAAAAAATTCAAACCTAGATATTTTTTATTTTAAGACTTATTTATTTATTTTTGATCGGTAATAAGTGTTTATTTTATTAATTTTAGAAAAGATATTACAACAAATTTCCTAGTTCTCATCAAAAAGAGAAAAAATTGAAAGACTCCACACTAGAACAACCGACACCACAAAATAACAAATACATCCAAGAGACTCAAAACCAGTAACTCTAATACATCTACAATTTTTCTCCGCATCTTGGCCTACCCTTGGTCTGAGACCAGAGGACCATAGCAAAGCTTTTCCATTTTGAATTCTTGTCCTTCCTTCCCTTGATGATTTTCCATTCATCCTCCACCTTTTCAGCCTCCTTCTACCAATCCCTTCCCTTCATTGCAAGCCCGTCTTTTACCATTTCAAACTCCTCCCTTACCCAATCCTTAGATGCTTCATGCTTCCTCCATGGTTCTTCCTCCAGTGGTTTCTCATTCTTCCCTTCCTTCACCTCACTACTTACTCCTTTTTCCTTCAATTTTGCCAAGTCTGATTTCTCCCTACATTTCAATGTTTTGGCTCCATGATGAGTTTCAACTACTTTCCCATCCAAGGCATTTCCTTTATCAACATCTTTCACGCTGATAACCTCATTTGGGCCTACCCCCCCAACAACTCTAAGCCCTTGTTTGTCTGAGGAAAATAAGGTTTTCCCACCACCTCAGAAGAAGCCTTAGCCTATTGTTCCATACTGCCCCCTACTTTTCAACTGCATAATGCCTATGTGAGACATCCTACCACCAAGTTGTTGGTTTAGTCCATCTGGGTTTTTCACATTGTGTAGCAATATGGCCAGTTTGGAAGCATCTCCTACAACAAAATGATACCCCTTCATACTCCAAGGGTTGTACCCAACACCCTTTGGAGGTTTTAATTGAGACTTTTTCTAGAAGTGGCTTTGAAACAGTCATCTCCACCAATTACCAAGCATAGGTGGAGTGCAAAAGATTAGAAGAACCCTCATCAACCATTAGAAAATCCCCTAAAGAACTTCCAATGGCCTCTAAGCAAGACTCAAACCACAAATTCAGAGGTAGGTTTGAAAATATTACCCATAGAGGGACTTTATCAAAAGTCTCTGAAGTAGGGTTAAAGGCTGGATGCCAAGGCTTTAG
Source organism: Sequoia sempervirens (assembly GCA_007258455.2). NCBI lineage: Eukaryota > Viridiplantae > Streptophyta > Pinopsida > Cupressales > Cupressaceae > Sequoia > Sequoia sempervirens. Next base: position 587,270,694 of record VDFB02058242.1, read on the forward strand.
AGACAAAGCATATTTCTCCTCCCAAATCTAGAAGTAATCACATAAAATGTTATTTCTATCTCCCACAGATTCAGAAACCACAATAAAAAAACCCCTTGTAGCTGGGTAGATCTGGATATAGCCTTTAAGAATGGGTTCCCAATGCTTAGAAATCCATTTGTGCAAATCACAGAGTCAGGGCTAAAAACCCCTAAAATGACCTAGTAAACCTAAATGAGAGAAAACTTCAACATTGTGAAAAACCTTCACCTCAAGCTCTTCCCACAAAAAAACCGTATGTTCCTTGGCCTTGACATCAGTATTTGGTTTCCTGGATACCTGATGGAGAGGCTCCATATGAGCATTCACTCCCCCTGCCTGACTTTGCTTTGCATTCAGTCTGGACCTTGGTTCTACAAAGCCCTCTCCCTGTTGACAACATTTCTCTACACGTCATCCTAAAGTTTGTTTCCCACTATTCCTTCCCTTGCCCCTGCAACTCACGCCACCCTCCTTTTTTCCTGAAGCCTGCACCAAGTTTTTGAGGCATTCTCCTATTGCATTTTCTCCATAGTTCCGAAATGTGTTTGGAGGCTCAATGAAAATTTCCTGCAACTCCTTCCTGCCTAGGCTCGGTTCAGGAGGAGCCCTAGCCTCAGCTTCCCATGAAAATCAACCATTATGCTCCATTCACTTCATCCTTATATTACTAATTTGACTTCCAAACATTAAGATTGGGAGAATCTTATAATGAACTATCCTATTCTACTCAATTTTAAGAATATTTTGAAAAAGTAAAAATTCTGAAAATAAAAAGCATTAACCTATTTTGTGATTGCCTTTTTTTAATATTTTTTTGGCAATGGCCATATGGTATAGCTTGTATGGCCTCGTATGACTACTGCATAATTTTTTTCTTCAGAAGCTCCCAACAACAAAATAGGGAAAATCTATAGTGAAAATTCATCAAACCGACCTCTTGAATGCAATAGTGAGGTCCTTTTTGCACCAAAATGCACCAAAAAATCGCCCAACTCCAATTTTTTTTAAAAAATAGGGATTCTAGATTTAAAGCCTATAAATAGTTGAAGAAAACCCTCAAGAATTGAAAAGGGGTTTTAGAGATATTATAATTAATAATTGAACCTATATTTATTTCTATTTGAAAAATCAAGGAAAAAGATAATTGTATCATATCTTTTTATTTTCATGCTTCACATTAAAGGATTAAAGTTATGCACTTTTGATGCTTGTACATGGTTGAAATTGGACATACAAAATGAAGATGCTAACAAAATATCAAAAGAATTCTTTCACTTCATAGATAATTATATTTTCCTTCTCTTCAAAATGACTAACATGGGGAAAAGTATATTATAAACATAGTCCTTCTCATCTCTAATAAAATCATCTATATTATGATTAATTCCATTTTCAGTGAATTCTTACCATATGTTAAACGTAGATATGCATTTAGGCTTTAATTCAAGACATTGATTCTCCACTTCATGAAGAATTCAAAATAAGCAAATATACTCGTATGTTTATGAAGTCAATACACGTGTCTAGATTAGTTATGATTATTTATCATATCATAAATGATAACCCTCCTCTAGATGATGCTGACTCAGAGAAAATGAATGAGGATGCTACAAACAAGGGCTAGGTTCCCCTTTTAATAGTCAAGGCTTGGCAACTAGATAGGTTAATATTGAATATTGTGATCCATCACCTATTAGATTTATATCTCTTGTTGCTTATTAGTATATTTATGGTTAATTTACATTTGAAAATTTAAGTGCTAAGATTTCTAGATTGAAAATGTGTGCAATATTTTTTACATCAACATTTCAGATCATACTCCATGATTATCATCAGGATGCTCTGCAGGATCTTTTTTACATTTGAAAACTTGTTTATTATGGTATTGTTGTAGGATTTTGCCTCACCTAGAATTTAGTGTGTGATTCAATTTCACTTTCCCTTTTGTGAATACAACATAAATTATTTCTTTTATAAAATAATGGTATGCTGTTTTTAAAAACTTGTCCACTTTATTTAGACACCATTTAACTTGGAAAGAAAATTTATTTGGAATAAATCTCAAAATTATTGTGGTTGTTGATTCAGTTCAACATATTACCCATTTGTGCTTATGTAGAAACAAATGTCGAATTGTGTTTTCCATATTAAAACTACAATTTCAAAGAATTACTCTAAAATATTCTTTCAAATTATGTCATTATCTTCTCAATTACAAATAATACTAAATAAAAATAAATAAATTACCTACTAATTAGAAAAAATCAAATTGCAAACTAGCTAACTCTAAATCCATCAATATGTACTTATGTACACCAACAATACCCTAATGAAAAATATGTCTAATAATGACCAAAAAATAATTATACACATTATCTTTATCCTTTTTATTAAAATATTTCAAATATTAATTTCTATCTTATCCTACTCTATAACTTATTTCTCATAACCTTTACAACCAATTTCATTATAACTCTAACTCTTCCCTCCTTTGCATTAATTAATTTAATTGAATTACAAGTCCCTTATTATTATCTCCATGGTAAGTACCATCACTAATAGAGAAAGGGATGTCCTACCTTTTGATCAACTGAGTTGCAACTCACAACCATAATACTATATTAGTAAGCAACTTTCTTTTCAATATGATGATATTTATGATGGCAAAGTGGGGCATGCTTCATTAAGATATTGTCATTCAATGTCTAAAAGGACTCACTATATTTATTTAAGTTAATGGATTTCAAAACAAAATGCTTATAATAAGCACTAGACATGGATGTGCATGTGCTCAAATAATGTATCTTTCTCTTAATAATGTGATTCGTAAGTGAAGATATTTATCCAGTCTATAAGCATTATCTACATAAAGTGAATTTAAGATATTTTTCAACTTCAATTTTCAAATGGTTGGTTTTATATTTTTTTTAATGTTTTAGTAAATTTATACCTTTGTACATTTAAAAATATTTTGTTTATAATCTTTTTAAATATCATATAATATTTTTTTTTAAATCAATTTTGTCTAAATAATTATTAAATTGAAATTCACTTTATCATAATTATTATAGTCTTCATAAATTGTTTTTCACTTTGAAGAAAAAATATCAATTCTCTTTATCTTAATCATTTTAATGCGCTCTTATTTTCTATAATCAAAATAAGTATTATTCATCCTAAATTTTGTTGGAGCCTAAGTTACACTAGAGAATCAATATGAGTAAGATATTTGTGCCTTATTTTCACCTACTTTTGATTGGTTGTGGATATTTTATTGAGATCATGAAAATTCACAAGATAAACTAAATAATGATAATATGGATAAGGATAGTATAATTTGTTGTAGATTAATATAAAGATTAATTATAAAAAAATTGATAGAAGTTTTAATAAATATAATTGTATTATGAATTAATGAATTTGAATAGTTTTTATAAATGATTGTAATAATTTTTTTTGATTCGTAAGAGGTAAGTATATTAAGTTGTTAAAAAATTTACAATTCATCTGCATAACATGCATGGAAAAAATTGCAAAGTACTACCCTATTGGGATAGCCTAGTAACCATACAACTACCTAAAAAAGGCCCACATTGACCACCAAAATTTATAGACTTGCACTCCTGACAAAATTTCCCTTAAAACCCTACACTCGCATCACTGAAACTAGGGAGACAAGACCAAAGATAGACACCATACTATAACAGAAACTAAGAGAAGGAAACACCAACCACCACCATTATGAAACTATAAAAATTATAATATTTAGACTACAAACCCTAGACTACCCAACCTAGCCACTTGACCACTAGCTAGAAACCATTCATTTTGGCGAATTGATCAAAATCAACTACCCAGTCGAAACCATTAACCGGCTCCAACATTAGCATCTTCTTAAGGGAACTTGCCTCGTATGCTGCAATTTGATGATGCCTAACTAAAGCCATGCCTTTTAGCTCCAGAAGCAAGGGATAAGCCTTAATGACTTCTCCAGGGACCTTAACCAGAGGAAGATCACAGGGCTGAGGTGTTCCACGTCCCAGTAGTGTCAATTTCAAAACTTCATCCAAGCTGCCTAGGAGCTCTTTCTTGAAGAGCTTACAAACAATCACATTCACTTATGCTTTTGGTGTCCTCACATCAAACAAGGAAGCCAGGAACCTGGAGACAATGTGGGTGTTAACCCAGAATGTCTCCCAGTTCACCAAAAATTCCTTTCCTAGAATCATTTTAACTGCAACCATCACATGAGGATCAATCTTAAGCATTATCCTTTTCAACCGCTAGTTGGTAATTTCCTTGAACACAATCTGCCTCACCTTGCTGTCCAGTTGGATGGGAGTGTCCTACCCTAGACTCACCACCACCTCTGACAAAATCTCCACTATGAATTTTGATCACTCTACTAGGACTACCCACAAAGAGCTTACCAGAAAAATGAAACCAAAAGTTAGCAAAAACCATACCAACCTGCTAACATTTAAGGGACTTCCTCCACCAAAGCTTACCACACATACCACATCGTGCAATTGCGTGTGTTGCCACCCTAAAATCATCTCTCACCACCTATCCATGATTGTGCATGATGTCACGTCATGGCATGCCAATTGGGAGATGAACCATAGCAATCTTTGATCACCCGTAGATCCATCTAATTACATTTTTTTTCCATCGACACTAGAGGCACGAATAGGAGTAAAAGTATTTATTATACATCAAATCGCCACCCTACAATCTTGAACAAATTCCCAAACGACACTCAGTGAAAAGACTATCTGCTTGGTTTGTCAGCTCATCTTGCCATGCAAACCGCCACCATTCCCTTCAAGACCCTGACCATTCCACATAGTCCTATGTGGAAGGGTGCCCATCCTGCCTCCCACATAAATGATTGTAACAATTAAATTTGTATATTTATAGATATATATATATATATTAAAATAGAGTATTTTAAAATATATTTATATATAAATATTATAACTTAATGTAAAGATATATTTTTTGCCTCATCTATTTATTTATTACACATTCATGTACATCAATTATATATTGCATTCATGTATTTATATATTTCAATGTATTTGTGCTTACATGACTACATCTTTACATGCATATATTTACATGTACTAATGTATCTCATATTTGGTCCCTTTATATGTGTTAAGTGATTTCTATAGTGGTGGAGTTTATAGTTTGATCCACCTAAGAACTAGGAGCATTTAGGTGATATTTATATGGTTAAATATAGGAAAATTAGAAATCTAATTTTTAATATTTTATACATCTTGGTAATCTACACTTTTAGAGGCCTTCGGTGTATTTCTCACCCCCACTCTAAGAAAAATTGCAACTCATAACTTTATGTACATCTTTTAATATCTTTCCAATTCATCCAAGAAGTTCATTTTTTTCTCAATAGACTATGAGCTATGACACAACCAAGTTGAGGTACATAAAGTAAATAATTTCCTAGTTTTATTGTAATTTTATAGTTAATTTATCCTCATTTGATTGTTCTTTTCAAATTCCAAGGAGGAAATAGGTGTGGTGACTCTTTGGTTTCTAATGGGAGCTTTAGTTATGATATTAATTGAGTTGACTAGTTATTTTGTAAAATGTATAGATGTGTTCAATTGAAATCAATAATTTTTTTTTGAAGATATGCATTTATTTCATATTTTTTTCCACTTATTGTATAACATCCCTTAATTTTAAACAAAATATATTTTCTTAGCTTCAATAATTTTTCTTATTTTATAATTATTTTTTGGCGATAGTTGGAGTTGACTTCTCAACCCTACAACTCCCATTGATCATTTGTAATCAAACACCTATCACATATAAAGAGAAAAAATAATGAAATTATTATGGAAGCCAAATAAACTATTGATCCAAAAAAAAATGAATCATTATGAATATACATTAAATGAATTATACAATAATTAATCCTTATAATAAGTGAAAAGTAATAATAAAATCTAGATGAAATCTTAGGGGAGGATAAATTAGATCATGATGTGTATCCTCATTCTATGACTTAAGAAAAAATAACATGAACTAAGTAAGCATAAAGTGTTAGTACAAAAAGAGACCTAATTAATTAATTAGGAAAATATATTTTTAATATAACACCCCCTTAAGTGCAACTTAGAGTGGAGCTAAAACCTCAAATGAAAAATACATAAAAAAAAAGGGTACTAACAACTAGGCCTGATGAGGTACTCATGTATAAATAAAAAGAATCTCTCATAGCTAGAGAAAAGGAGAAAATTTCATAGGAAAAAATCATCTCCAAAAGAGAGAAAGATATGAAAAACTGAAGGTCTAAGAAGCCCCCAAAATAATTTTCTAAAGATGAACATGAAAAACACCACTAAAGAATAAAGAAGTTTCAAACAACTATTGAAAGGTGGTTGCTATAATATTGTAACTTAAGAACCTCCTCTAAAATCAAGACGAGATTAGGATAAAAAAGTTAACAAATGAAACAACACTAATGAAACAATGACCTAATGTATCACCAAGGTAATATTCTAACAATAAAAGACACAAATGGCACATCATTTTGCATAAGTTATCCCAATAATGATCATCAATCAATGCAAAATATACTACAAGTAATTAATGTAGGTTCCAATAGTCTTAAGGAATTGATAAACTAAGGATGAAAATTTTCCTCCACAAATAAGAATTCAAGAGTGTTTATATGGTATTTTTCCATCTCACTAAAAGGTGTGGGTAACTATTTTCTGCATCTATCTAGTACATAGGAACAAAAACTAGATACATAGCTCACTCCAAATAGAAACCAAGGAAGCTTTAACACTAATAATATGAGACCCCCCATAATGATAACAAGAGAGAGGTATGATAGGTCCATTGAAACAATGTGTCACAATGTAGTGTATGGAGGAGAAGAAACTTCATTAGAATGTGCACAAGATAGTACTTGTAATTGAAAAAGGGTGTATTAAATAAAGTACACATGTATGAAGATAGACAAGATTGTGTTTAAAATAACAAAGTGTACACTAAACCCCCTGTGACTCTTTATAAAGTAGTGTGATTACAAATTTATAACACATGATGTGAAAGATTCCCAAAATACATGTAGAATGATGGCACTTTATCTCAATGTGTGTACAAATAAAAAAGTGTATCTGATAGATAAATACAATGCCTAGAGAGGACACATGTTAGAAATACATATAGATCAACTCAAATAAAATAATCTCATGTAAACAAGTAAATTTCATGTGTCAAAGTATTCAAGTAATCAAACTTAATATGAAATGAAGACACATTCAATAAAATCTATATTTAGAAAAGTTTCTAGGAAAAGTGCATAGATAGCTGTGAAGATCTCTAACATACATTTTTAATGCCACAAGAATCACAAAAAATGGAAATCAAATAAAATATTTATGAGCTAAGGAGCCAAAAATAAAGATATAAATTTGATAGGTGATAAAATGTATCAATAGAAAGTTTGAGTAAAATATGATGATGTAAAAATAACCTCATAAATATACCAAGTCAAATACCCTTCCTTACTTCTCCCAATCACTTTTACCTTGCCAATTATTTATCTTTAGGATTAGTAATTGCTTACTTTTTGTGAAAAGATGTATAATCTTTATTGGCTATAATTAATTGAAATAAGTTGACCAACACTACATAATGGTATAGTTTTTAGTATTGTACATGCTATTATGCACGGTTAGTCATTATGCTCAACCAAGTGGATTTGAAGAAAACTCCAATATAGTTGAAGACAAGCATTGGAAGTCTCTGCCCTAAAATTTGTGGAAGAGCATGGTGGACCGAGTCTTTTTAATGCTTTCTGTTATTTTTGTTCAAAGACTTTATGACTCACTCTGAATCTTTTTAATGTTTTATGTTATGGACCTAACTCCATTAGTTAGTTGAATTCTATTAAAGAATTTTTCAGTGGTGATCTTCACCATCTGAATTATAGGATTCTATTAGCAATTTTTGTATAAATATGTAACTATCAAAAACCATGATACAAGTTATCATTATGCTATTACAATGTGTTCTTAAACTATGTCTTTGAGTTATACTTTTGATATGAATAAAATAATCTTTTCCCATATTATTATGAGTTATTAATATTGTGTAATGGAATTACTATGGATGGATTAATTTCAAAGACACAAAGTTTATGTGATCTGAGTTAAGCCTAGTAGCACCTGAGAGTTGGCCTCTCAAGGGACTGTAGAATAGATGGATAAGTATTTCATTTTCAATTATGTTGTTTTCATTTTGTATTTATGACAAATGTGAATGAATTTGATTTGTGTATGTCGAACTCTATTAAGTTAGTCTTGTAGGTTGTAGTTCAAATTTGTAACCTTTAGTTTTGTTTATCTAAAGCTCCAAAGCATTCACTCTGGTTGATAGTTGTAGGTTGTTAAGTTTATTTTTTGTTAAGCGCTAGATGTTAGTTACAGGTTTATTTTTTGCTTTCAACTTATAGTTTTTTTGCAAGCACTTCTTTCCAATTAATTCACATGCTTTCTAGCTTAATCATTTATGCTTTTTAGTTTAGAAATTTCATGTTTTCTAGTTTAGTATTTCTATGCTTTCTAGGTAAATAATTTCTTGCTTTCTAGTTTAAACAACTTTATGCTTTCTAGTGTAGTGGCCTCTTTAGTCTAACTTCTATTTTTAGTTTTTCCAAACACTTAGAAAATCTGAGATAGATAGTCAAGATGCTTCATATTGCATATATCCTCTTAACACTACCCGGTCGATACATTTGATGCATTTTTCAACTAAAGAGATAGGACCTAACGATAGCCTGTCAAAATACATATACCACTAGAAAGTATGTCCAAATTATGCCTTAAATAAAAATAGCTCCTTTAGGGAAAATAGGGCTAAGGGATAGGGATTACTAGGTTGTATTTCCTGTTGGCCTTCTACAATGATTTAATAACTAAGCTCTTATAGCCATGATTCAAAGATTGGGCATCTAACCTGGATAGTTATTTCAATCATCATGAAGGTAAATTGAAATGGGTCAACACAGTATGTGCACTAGGAACCCAAAGTAGCCATTTTCATTCTACAACTAAAGAACTCACAATACTGAAAGTAAATTTCTTAGAAGGGAATACCATAAATTCCAATCATCAATCAACAACTACATCAAACTAAAATGCATAGTAGGAATGAAAATATGAGCAACAAACAGGGCACTACTCTGTCTACTTTGGTTGTAGGAATAGTCACAGAATGGAATTCTAGTGGCTGCAGGAACAGTCGGTGCCAAATTTCTAACTAATTACTAAACAACAAGTAATACTAAACTAAGAGGACAAATTACTCACCAAGTGGCCCCCCTTGGATAAGTATCCTCTAAAACTAATGAGAAATCACATGCTTGAACTCAAAACTTTATTTTATTCACTATAAATCATGAGTACAAAAGAGTAATGTATCTGTATTACTAAAAACTTGAGAGTGCCAGTACAATATCAAATTGTGCAACCCCCTTAAGAAGGAGCATCAGATCTTTATTTATACTATCAACAAGACAAGGCAGTCATCTCCACGACTAGGTGGATGCCATTTAGGGAAAACAAAGAAAGTGGAGTAGCGACAATTATGTGTGTAAGGAATCTGGTCAGACATGCAGGTTCACACAAAGATTTAGCACAACAATAATGCCTACATCTACTCAATCATTAAAATCCACTACAAGGTGGTTACATTCGGTTGCATGAGGAATCTTCTACTGTCGACCTCCTTTGACCTTTGAGCGATTCTTTTGTCGAACATTACGGTGCATGCCTAGCTTGCGGTGTCTTCCTCAACTTAGAATCCTCAAATTAAATTTGCATGGCAATGTCAGTACACACAATAACTGCATATCTATAACCACCTTAAGTAAAATTCATTAACCACATGCAAAATAAATTTAGATAATCCACATAATATGCCAATGTCATTAAAACTTGAAGAAATAGGATTAAGTCCAATGTCTATGGTATGAGGGAAACATTATGAAAATACCAACATTTAGCATCAAAGTTCATGACAACTCCCAACAAATAAACTATAGATTCCACCCAAAATTGGACAAAAAACTAGGCTCATCACTTCCAACATCATGTTAATGTCAACAAAGCTAGATCATTGAAATATGATTTGACTAGCTATCATGTTCTATATTTTTTTGGCATATTCCTAGGATTCTTGAAAATTACTATTTAATAGCTAAAACTACGTACTAGTCGAGAAAATTGCCATAATTTTAGAAAACTACCAAATATAGGTTGCAAACTATTGAAACTTCTAGAAACCAATTTTTTAAATAATAGAAGGGGGTTTCTAATAGGTTAAGATAGATTCTATTATGGTGACTATCAATTGATAATTCACCACTGGTGGCAATGTTTGCGATTGTAGGGAGCTAATTGTTGGTAGAATGCCAACCCCCTTTTACCAGATAATATGTCATTGAAAACTAAAATTTTTCCTCCAAAATAAAAATATACTAAAAAATATTTTGTAAATACACTTCAGCATAGAAAAAAATGGAACAAGTTGGTGAGTAGGAGAGAAAAAATACAAAGGTGAAAAAGAGTCGATGGGGCAACTTGGTGGAGGAGAGCGGACTAAGGAAGAAGATGGAAGGCGTTGTCCTCCAGAAGAAGGAATATCACACCCTGTATTGGGTATTCGATAATGGAGCTTGGGTGGACAAGTGCCACCTGCTCTACTGCCAGAATGGGAGATTAGAGAATGGTGTTTACAACCAGAGTAGAAGTTAGATCAGAGATAGAGAGAAGTGGGCTCCCGACCAAAAGCCAAAGACAATAGAATGCTAAAGGAATAGGAAAAGATGGAGCACGTACAAGCCAAGGAATGGGTGGTTTTTGGAAAATGATCGCCATGGGAAACCATCAGATCCCAACTGGTGCAACAAAAGAAATGGCATCTAGAAGCACACCAACAAAGTTTGGAGAGTCAGGGGCTTGGGAAACCCTAAGCTTGGGAATGAAGAAAAGTTGAGACAACAAGTGGGAGAAGAATATGAATTTGGAAGAAGAATGAATCAAAGAGACCAAGACTTGCTCAAAAGAAAAAAAAAATAGAAAAAACTTCCAAAACAAGACAAGCGAAGGTGACTGGTTGCAACTGTAGGGAAGAAAATTGTACTAGATGCCCTTGAAAATTATCAAACGAAGAGTGATCAAAATGATGGAGAGAGCTCTATTTTCCAAGTGGATTGGCCTAGGCTACCCCAGGGAGGAAATCAAAGCATGGTGGAAAAAAAAATACAAAGACTGGGTAAGCATCTACCAACTGCCAAACTCTTTTTTTCTCATAGAATGTATAGATAAAAAAATAAAGCTAGAAATCATAGAAGGGAAACCTTTGTTTATGAATGGTCATAGTTTTCATTGCTTGAATTGGAGATCAAGCTTTGATCCTTGGAACTACAAAATAAATCAAATCCCCACTTGGATCAAGTTGGTGAATCTGCCCTCAAAATTCTGGAATGTGGAGGCTATGGCGAGATTAGGTGATGCCCTAGGGGTGTGCTTAGGGGTAGATGAGGATTTCATAAATGGAATCGATGGGACTAAAGCCTGCATACTAGTAGAAATAGATGAGGGGGTTGGATTATACAAAAACATAGAAATTATGACAAAGTATGGAAGCTAGCAATAGGAGTTAGAAATATGGGAATGAGGAGAACCCAAAAATACCTCTTTAGAGATTCTTCCCTGGAAGGTGCTTCATTAAGGGGAATAGAGGCTTATACAAACAATGAAGAGAGGGAAGAAACAAGAGATGGAATATCATAGGAAATAGCAACCAAAACTTTAGAAGAGACATCTAAGGATGTTAGAACCAAGTTAGAGAAAAAAAAAGCTGGAGAAACCTCTCAGGAATGCAACAATGAGCCCCCTCCAATAAAGGAAAAGCAGGGGTTGGAAAGATTTCAAGCGGAGGAAGCATTCAATGCCCTTCTAGAAGAAGCACAAGAACTCTAGAAGGATATCAAAACCCAATTTTGGAAAATAAAAAAGGAGGTAGATAGGGCAGAATTTGAATCCCAAGCAAGAGGAGAGGAGGCTGGAAAGAACAAGAAGACTTCCAAAGAAAACAATTTAGATGCTCTTGAGGTGGAAGATGATGACTTGTTTGAAGAAGAGGAGAGTGATCAATTTTCAGATAAGGAAGATGAACCCTGGGAGGTGGTAGAGGAAGGTGAATTTCTTGAGATAAGATAGATTGAGCAATCAGAATCAAAGATAAATGCACCTAACATAAAGAAAAAATTCAAAAGAGGCAGGAAGACAAATAAAGCCAAGCTAATGATTGCAGGCAATGCCTTTGGTTAGAAAAAACTAGTTGTTGGGAAGGAGAGCCTCCTTCCCAAGGAAAAATAAGGATCATAACATGGAATGTCAGGGGCATCAATGCCCTTGGAAAATGGTGCATGGTCAAGCGCCAATTTGACCAATCAAAAGCAGACATAGTTTTCATATAGGAATCAAAATGGAGTAAGGAAGAATGACAGAGGAGATTGTGCAATTGGAGGCAGTGCAAATTTCAATTCAACGAGGCCATAGGAGCATCTGGTGGACTAGGAGTCTTGTGGATCCCTCTAACAGTATATGGTGAAGTAGAAAAAGAAGAGGACAATTGGCAGGTGATCAATTTTAAAGATCTAAGAAGGCATGACTCCTTTAGTATCAATGTATATGGGCCAATAGCTACAAGGGAAAAAAAACAAGTGTGGGAAAAAATATCAAGTGAGTTGGAAAATAGGAGAGATGAGATGGGAATAGTAGGTGGAGACTTCAATGTAACTCTAAAAAATGAAGAAAAGTAAGGAGGCCTAGGAAGGACAACTACCATACAGAGATATTTTTAGGAGTTCATAGACATAAATTTCCTAAAGGATGTGTAGACCAAAAATGGAACATTCACATGGTCTAATAAGAGAAAGGACTTCACCAACATAGCTGAAAGATTGGATAGTTCCTTCTCTGGGGTGATTGGCGAGAACTAAAAGCCTCACAGGAAGCACACATACTACCTTTCACAAGGTTAGATCATTTCCTTGTCTCACTGACATTTAGGCAGGATGATCCCCCCAAAGGAAGCCCTTTCAAATTTGAAAACATGTGGCTGAGAGATGATCACCTGCCAAAGCTAATAGAGAAGTGGTGGAATGAGATAAGGTTTGGAGATAAATCAGAGCTTTTCAAGATAAGCAAAAAATTGGGATACATTAAGAATAAGCTCATGGAATGGAACAAGACACATTTTAAGAACATATTCTTGGAGAAGGAGAGACTGGAGCAAGAAATCAGAGTCCTGAATGAACACATAATAGAGAAAGGGATGGATGCAAAGGATTTTAAGAATGAAAAATTTCTGAAAGAAGAGTTGACAGAAATCTTGAAGAGGGAAGAGTGCTATTGGCAACAAAAGTGAAGGGAAACATAGTTGAAAGAGGGTGACAAAAATACCAAGTTCTTCCACAAATCAACAATCTCCAATAGAAATAGGAATAGGATTGTAGAGATCAAGAAGGCCAATGGAGAAATAGTACAATCTATTGAGGAGATTAACAAGGAGGCGGTCAAATTCTTTGAAGAAATTCTAAACAAGGAAAGCTAGGAAAATAAGGCAGCAAGGGACAATCTGTTGAGTGCAATCCCCACAATCATAAAAGAGGATCATAATATGAGCCTATACCAAAAGATCTCCTTGAAAGAGGTTAGGAAAGCAGTCATCCAGATGAACCTAGACAATGCCCTAGGCCCTAACAGATTCCCAGCTAGCTTCTTCCAAATATTTTGGGACACAATTGGGAAAGATCTAGGGGTGGTAGTAGAAGAGTCAAGAAGAAGAATGACAATGCTGGGGGTAGTGAATCACAACTTTTTGGCTTTAATTCCAAAGAAAAAGATCCATAGACAATGAGTGTGTAGACATCCAAATTTGGACACTTCCATTTGTCCAAATTTATCCCTTGTCATCTAAACATCCTCTTTTTTGCATTAATTAAGTAATATTTCTATTGTTTAATTAATATCCTTAAATTCTTCTAAATCCCTAAGGTATTTAGTTAATAATTAAATACCTTACCCTTTATTCCCCTTTTCCTCAAAAGAATTAAATAAATAATACATTTATTTAATCCCTCATATGTCCCAACCTCTATCACTTTTCCTTAATCCTAATCCACCTCCTAATTCCATCATTAGGGATGTGCACATGTCTAATCCTTGATTAGGATGTGTCACATCCTCCAACTTTGGCAAGTTGGCTTCTAATCTTCATTAACCACTAACTGTCTTCTAATAATTGGTCAAGTCCAATCAACATCTTAGTCAACTCTCCTCATCCCCCAAGGAATATTAAATTCCTTTTATTATCTCCATGTCCTTCCAAATAGAATTTTAAATTCCATTTTATTCCTCCAAGGTTCTCCTCTTCCTCATGTGATCATTGAGAGGTCACATCAGTCACATGGGTTAGGAACCTTCTATTATAAGAACCTTATCTTATCCAAGGTACTTCTCAGCTCCCTTGTCTTATCCTTGGGATACTCCCAATCATTATGAATTTAAAATTCACTTTTATTCTCCCAAAGTTATCCTCTTCCCCATGTGAATCTCATGTGTTACATCACTCATATGGGAAGGTACTTGCAAGTATCTCCACATCACTTGTCCTTCTTCCAACTCATTTTTTCCCTTTCCATCTCACCATGTCCTTTGGACTCTTCATCCTCCACATGGAAAGATGTGAGGGCTTCTGAGTCCTCAACTCACCATAGCCCTCCATCTTGGCCATGGTGGCTCAATCCTGACTATTGAATTCTCTAGAGAATTCAATTTCTTCTATAAATACCCCCCTTTCTCATTCATTTAGGGACCTTATCCATTTATAACACCCTTATGCTCTCAAACCATTCAAGCCATCATCAAGCACATCTTTTTCACTTAAACACTAGTTCATATCCTCCATCTTGCATCTTGACCACCTTGCATCCATTTTCATCACATTTCCATCAAAGGAGCACACAACAAAGCTTCAATCAAGGGCCAACTAAGGAGATCAACACAAGCAAAGGTATAAATCAATGTTTTATCACTCTTGTTTTATCTTTCATTTATTTGTGTTCAACTTAGGCTAATCTTGAAGTGGTCTTGTGTTCTTTACATTGCATTTTTGGTTTGTATTGCATTAGAAGTAAAACACTTGCACATCTCTAGCATGCTCGGTGGGACCCACAAATGGATCCTTTTTACTCTCATGTTTGGTGTTTTTTGACATTTTGTAGGTTCAGGTGACACAGAGGGGTGACTAGGCCTTGACAGAGGTGACCAAGCCCTCAAATAGGTGAACAAGACCTGAGAGGGGTGGCCAAGACCTTAGAGGGCTAGATAGGACCTAAGAGGGGTGGCCAAGACTTGAGAGGTGTGGCCAGGCCTAAGCAGAGTTGTTTGGGGTAAAAATGGTGTTTTAAGTAATTTTTGGGGCTCATTTTCTATTGTTTTGATTAATACTGACCCCTTAAGTCATTTTTTGGTGGGTGTGGTGGTTATTACTAACATTTGTGCATTTATTTCATGCTTAACGAAGATCAAAGGTTAAACTACTAACACGTTTGTTGTAGGACAAAAGGACCAAGACATTTAGTTAGTTGTTTGCTTTCATTTTCGCGCTAATTAGGCAGATGGTCTAAGTAAGGGAGTCAATCAATTGTATGCTTTGTTTGTAAGTAAGCTATCGACGTATCCAATCCCCTTGTGCCATTTGGTAATCATAGGTGAAGAGAAATCATAGCTTACTTAAGTCCTTTGTGTTACCCAAGGGGGTGTTACATTGTTCAAGCTTTCCCCTTGCACTTCAGTGAGCCCGGGGAGTAGCCAAAAATGGTTAGAATTCTCTTCTTAGTGGGACTTGTTTGAGGATTTCATCACCCAAAGGGGAGATCCCAACCAAGTGTACCACAGGGTATATAAAGGGGGGAGAGCCAAAGTTGTACTCCAATCTAGTCACATCATGTCTGGCAGAGCATCGAAGCTAGGGTGATACCTAGATAGACACGAAGAGTTGGTCTGAGCCTTCAGTATCTCACTGGAGTTCCCGAACTCACACTTGTGATAGGCTGGTGTTCATGGTTGTGCCTCACATACCGAGCGTATATCGAGGACTCCCTAAATCACCTTGTTTAGCCTAGTTAGAGCACTGTGTTGGCCATACCCCTCATACTAATTATAGGATTGTGTTGCTCGTACTATCTTTTCTATAAAAAACTAGTGCATATCTTACTAGTCAAGTCAGTTTTGGATTTTTCTTGCTATTTGAAGTGTTTTTTGTCCTTTTCCATAGTTTTTTTGCTTAAGTCAAGTTTAGTTTTGTTAACAGGGCCCTAACTAGGGGCAACCTTGACCTCAAGAGGGGTGACCTTTCCCTCTATCTCAATCATTTTCCAATCTATTTTGAGTCAAATTGTTCATTTTTCACCTGTGAGGGGTGGATCGGGCCCTAAGAGGTGACTACACTCCTAGAAGGTGACCGTGGATGTACAAAGAGGTGACTGTGCCCTAAAACGGTCCTGCATTTGCTTTTTCATCTGCTTTTGTCATCGTTCTTTATTGTTTTTGATCATTCTCACATGTTCCCTAGAATAGGCAACCAGGCCCAGTGCATAGGTAACCATGCCCTCAGTAGGGGCAGTCAGGACCTATAGAGGGGTGACCAAGCCCTGAAACAAGCATTTTTGCTTGCTTTTTCATCTGTTTTGTCATCATTCTTTGTCGTTTTTGTTGTTTTCTAATCATTCTCACCCATTCCCTAGAATAGGCAAAATGAACCAGCAGATAGGTGACTAATTCTCACCGTGGTAGCCAAGACCTACAAAGGAGCTTACTCAGGCCCCAAAACAAGCACTTTTGCTTTGTTTTCCACCATTTTGTATCATCGTTTTGTTGTTTTTAATAATTTCTCACCTATTCCCTAGAATAAGAAACCATGCCTAATGCATAGGGTACCACACCCTCAGCAGGGGTGGCCAAGACCTATAGAGGGTCGACTAGGCCTTGAAATAGGTGTTTTTGGTTGCTTTTTTGTCTATTTTGTCATCGTTCTTTGTCATTTTCGATCGTTTCTCATCTGTTCCCTAGAATATGCAACTAGGACTAGTGCATAGGATACCACACCTTCAATAGGGGTGGCCAGGACTTGTGGAGGGGTGACCAAGCCTTGAAATGGGCATTTTTAGCTTGCTTTTTTTTATCTATTTTGTCATCGTTCTTTGTCATTTTTTTATCGTTCTCACCCATTCCCTAGAATAGGTGGCCTTTCCCCCTATTTGGGTGACAATGCTCTACATAAGGGATACCAATACCTATAGAGGGGCGACCAGGCCCTGAAATGAGCGTTTTTACTTGCTTTTTCATCCGTTTTAACATTATTCTTTGTCATTTTTGATTGTTCTCACCCATTCCCTAGAATAGGAAACCAAACCCAGTGCATAGGTGACCACACTTTCAATAGGGGTAGCCAAGACCTATAGAGGGGTGACTCAGCCCTGATATGGGCATTTTTGCTTCCTTTTTCATTTGTTTTGTCATTGTTCTTTATTGTTTTTAATCGTTCTCACATGTTCCCTAGAATAGGTGACTAGGCCGAGTGCATAGGAACCTATTCCCTCAGTAGGGGTGGCCAGGACTTGCAAAGGGGAAACCAAGCCCTAAAACATATATTTTTATCTTTCTTTTTCATCCATTTTGTCATTGTTCTTTGTTGTTTTTTTATCGTTCTCGCCCATTCCCTAGAATAGGTGGCCTTGTCCCCTAGTTGGGAAACCATGCCCTCAACAAAGGTGGCCAAGACCTACAGAGGGCTGACAGACCCTAAAATGAGTATTTTTTGCTTGCTTTTTTGACCATTTTGACAGTCATTCTCTGTTGTTTTTCTTCGTTTTTGCCTGTTCTTCAAAATAAGTGACTGTTCCCTTAGGTTGGGAAACCTCTCCCTCTAGTTGGGTAGTTATGCCCCTTGGATGGGTGATTTAGCTCCAAAAATAGCCAATCCCATCTTCCATCCAAGTTGTTCCACAACCGCTTTCTATCGCCTTTTGTTGTTTTCACCCATTTTCGCTGGATAGGCGCTTACACCTTCTTTGAGTAAGTTTTCCATTAGTTTGGGAATTTTTTTCCCCAATGCCTAATCCCGCCTCCCATTCAATCAATCCATTCATCCATTCTATGCATTTGTCTCCTCTGCTCGAGTCGGGCCTCCCCTTCTAAGCATATGTTTCATTATTCTCGAGATCTACTCATCCATTCCGAAGCTTACCATCTCCTCATTCCAAGAGTCATTCTACCCTTTAGGAATCCCTTCTTGTTCCCCCCTGGAAGCATCCATTCTTGTTCATCTACAAGTCATCCATTCATCATCTAAATCAAATAGGTACATCTTAGACCGACTCTAGGTTCCGTATCCATCATTATTTTCTTGATCCAAATTCCCTAAACTTTGCTTTAGAGGTTATTATCTGAATTGACCTAGGCATTTGAATCCAATTTTCATCTTATACATCAATCATCATCTTTGGTCCAATCAATCCACCTCCATCTCGAGGTAGATTCAGTGTCATAAGTCATCATCACCAGCCAAATCAATCCATTTCTATCTTGAGGTGGATTTAGTACCGTAACTATCTATCCATCAATCCGATCAATCAACACCTTAAGTCACCTAGGGTGATCTCTGAATTTGGCTTAGAATCCCTTTCATCATCCTATCCAATCCATCATCTAATCTTATCAAATTGTCTCATCAATCGATCTTATCCAACCTAATACCATCACATCCTCCAATCATCATAATCTGAGCTTTGATCAAATCCCAATCTATGCTTAGATTCCAATTGAGCTTTAGTCCACCTACATCCAAGATCTTCTAACATCGAAACAAATCTTTACCTTTTTATCATCTTTTCTTTCCTTCTAATTGTCTATTCTCATCTTTTCAATCTATATCCATCCCATTTGACATCATGAATCCTTATTCTCCATAAATGCAACCAAAATACTAGTCAAGGGGAATCCTAATTACATTGACGATGATAAAAAATTTCTTATTGATCAAGATGTATATGACTTAGATCCCCTTGATGCTATCATTTCTAGCAAGCTTTCCCCAAGTGTCATCCAAAATCCAATCACCTCTCCGAGCTATCCCGTTACATCTCCACCCACACCTAATAACGCTCCTTATGCTACCTTTGACAAGGGATATCCATTATCTTCCTCACCTGCATCTCCATCATATCCTTCCTCTACATCATTTTCTTATCCACCACCCACATCCTCTTATGCCAATCTATCCTAACAATCTTCCCATCCTAATCTACCATCCCAATACTCCTATTATAATTCCCCACCCATGTCCCCCTATCCTAATCTTCCTTACCAATCTACCCATTCTAATCCTATGTCCATACCTTATCTTAATCCTACACCCCCATCAACTTATCCTAATCCAATATCCACATCTTTCTATCCTAATCCACCATCCCAATATTCCTATCTTAATTCCCCAACTACTTCCCCCAACATCAATCCATCATCCACGTCTTCCTATTCTAGTTCACCATCCTGATATCCCTACCATAACCCTCCATCCAATCCTAATCCTCCACCTACTCTTAGTCTTCCATCCAATCCCATTCCTCCATCTAATCCTAGGCCACCACTCCATAATCTAAATCCTTCACCAATCCCTAATCCTTCATCTATGCCCATCACCCCAACCAATCCTAGAGTATGCAAGTTTCTCACTCCAGAAGTTCTCTAAGGACTTATGACAAAGAAGACATCCCCCACTCCACACATTACAATTGTGGAACCATTCTATCCAAATCCATCATCTACGGTCACTAGTGATGAGACACTTCCCTCCCCCACACCTATCATTGTTGTTGCCACCCCTAGCACCACTCAAACCATTGAAATCATCACACCCACTAAATCCATTGAACCCCCATCTCCTACTCCAGGAGCAGTCGAGCCCATTGAAGATAACCAAATTCAACCCTCTTCCTACACCTAGATCCACCCAATACAAAGAAGACATATAAATTCAATCCACTTCTCCCACTCCTAGTATCACTGAAATCCATTCCCATGAATTCCTTGAATCCTATATCCTTCCATCTTTCCCACTTGAAGAGTCCCTCCAAGACTCCATCATCATGCCACCCACATAAGATGAGTAATGCCAAGAGCCTGTTCCAAAGCATACCAACATATCCCCTTCTCCACATCAAGATCCTATCGTCCCAGCTAGTCCATCTCAAGATAACCATCCCCCATCCATTCCATCCCATGATCCCCTTGATACTCAAGATCTGATCACTCCATCACATGATCCCTTATCACCTGCTACCATAATTTAAGATCCTATCATATCACCTGATCCCTCTCCTTATCCCTTACCGCTCACTCCTCCTGATCATAATGTTGCTATCCCATCATCTCCATCTCATTATCCTCCATCTTCTCCTAAACCTACTATCCCCTCACCACTTTTATATCCCCTTTGTACTCTCAAATTCTTCCATGGTGGTCTCCTTGCGGAAGAAAAATAAAGAATATATACCACCCATGATCCTCTGCCTAATAATGGACTTGCATCATTCTTCCAGAATAACATAAATCCTATCATGGATCAAATGCTCAAGAAAATGAACTATCAAGGCAAAGGTTTAGGCCTTCATGAGCAAGGTATTTTAGAGCCCATCTAGTTCAAAGAAAAAATCTGTACACAAGGTCTTGGATGCATCTCTCACAACTTGCAACCTAAAAATGTTGGTACAACCTCTAGATGTCCTCAATGAGCCTCTTCCAAAATAAATATAGGCTCTTCCCATCGGTCCACCAGATCATTTGCTTCCATCCCCCTTCCTCCATCATATCGACTCCAAACAACCATCCATATTCCTCCTTCATCTGCTCCATCCATTTTGGGTCCTTATGTCCCTCCATCACCCATCATGCATCCTCCATCCACCAAGTCTATTTTGGGCCCTTATATCCCAAAATCACCTCCTCCATCTCATCATATTCATCCTTTTATTCCTCCATCACCTATCCATGTCACCCATCATAAACATCCCACTCTCATGTCCCCTAATCAGGATCAACAAAGGCATGTACCCACACATCCTCCATCTGCATATCATCCTCAAAATCCTACCTCCACTACTCCATTCATATTTCCTCCACATTATCCATCTCCTTGCACCCATCCCATTGCTATTAAAAGCACTTTGGATGTCAAAGAAAAAATGCATAAATATAAACATCCGCATGAATCTAAAGCTCCCTATGTCCCCTCTAAAATACATGGTGATGAAAAGAAAAATCAAATCCAAAATCAAAATCAAACCCATTGGCCACAAAGGCCTACCAAAAAAAAATCAAAACCATGTGGATCCCAAAGAAAAACGATGCAATTCCTTCAAATGAAGCATCCATAACAACATCCAAAGTTGTTAATCCCAAAGTTACACATTCTCATCCACCATCTCCTAAATCTATTTTGGGTCCTTATATCCCAAAATTCACTATCCCATCTCCTCCATTATCCCCACATCATCCATCCACTAATCCTCCTATCGTTTCACATCCACCACCATATGTGCCAATGTTGGTTCTAAAAACATCTCCCCATCACACATCCTCCCCATCATTCCATCCATAAACTTTATAGCGTCCCATACATTATCCCAAATATCTCCCCCATCAAATCCCTCTAATCCATTCTCTTGCATGATCCATTTATCCTCATAAGGTTGTACCGACATCCAATAGTCACTTCACACATGGACTCTTAATACCTCATATGGAACTTGATGCTTGAGTCTTTCATCCATCACATGTCTTCTAAATCCACTTACCCACATCCATATCCTTATCCATCTCCATCTGCATGCTATCCAAAAAATTTTAAAAATAGTCAAAAAGTCAAAAACAAAAAAAATTAAAAAAAGTCAAAAAGTCAAAAAAGTCAAAAAAATAAAATAAGAAAAAAGTAAAGAGAAATAATTCTTCCAATGGTGAAAACTTGGCAAACAAGCACCTTGGATAAGTACCATGATGAAAACCTGGCAAATAGGCGTCATGTGTAAATCCACCATCCAGTTTACTTATGCACTTGGGGGCAACTCCATCCCCTTCATCCATCAACTACATTCCCTTCACTCATCTACTCCATCTAGCCTATCTTACACATCCTATCTGTCATCCCCCATTTCTCCCAATCCCTCCATCCTCCTTGTGATCTTGAATATAGATAGGGGAAAACATATATACATGCTTGGACACCTCATGGAATACACTCCCCTCACCCACACACTATCCCAATCCTTATCCACATCCATATACCTTCATTGTCCACGTGTCATGCTACCATCACTCTCCCTTCCTTATACATGCATCCTACCTATATCCATCTCACTCCTTTATTTACTTATCCTTATATCTTCCATCCCTCATGCCTCATCATACATGACATATCTAGAGTGGGGGCATCTAGCCACCTTCATGACATAGTCCTAGGAGATCATCCTTTTCCATCTCCCCATCCTTCTCTTCCTATTTAGCATAGCATAGCATCCCCTTCATCTCCCCATCCTTACCTTCCTACCTATCCATCCATCATAGTATCCCTTTCATCTCCCCATCCTTATCTCCTTACCAATCTAAACAATCCCTTCCATCTCCCCATCCTTATCCCTATATCCATCCATCTTCCAAACCCTTACCTTTTTTTCTCTGCATCCAGTAACCTTTTCCCCATTCAAATGCATATCCCTTTTATCCATCTGTCTTAGCATCTTCCTATCTCCTTATCTTTATCTATCCATCCCTTTATCTCTATCCTCATCACATTTCATAATCCCTTGTCATTGGTACCTAGATATAGGCTTCTCCCCATGCAACCCAATGCCATCTATCTTGTCGTCATCACTCCTGCTTCTTTTGCACATCTGTCCAATCTCCTATCACTTCTCATCACTCATCTCTCCATCATATCATCCTCCCAATTCGTTTTGATGATTTTGATAACTATCCCATCCCTGAGCTTTGTGTGATCACTATCATCCTATCCAATCCACCAGGTCTATCTTGTCTCATTGTATTGGTTCCATCATTTTATCCACTTATCCTAGTCATCTCATCAGCCTTTATCCATTGTCTATCTTTGGAATTTTGTTGAACTACGTTGCCCCTACACTTTCACGTAGGCAAGGTCGATCATTTGATCTGCCCCCATTGCTTTTCTTTTGTCCATCCTATCTTTTTCATCCATTGAGGTCTCCATTGTCCTCTTCCCACTTTTATCTATGGTCAGTCATTAGCCTTTTATCAAACTACAAGGGCTTTGCGCTTTCACGTAGGCAAGGCTAATCTTTTATTGGCCCCGAGCCCCTAGGTTGTTAGGATGTGTCAGTATTGTGTCATGTCTCTCATGTCTTATGTCATGTCTCTTGTTTCATGTCATCAAGTATGTCCTTATCTAGCTGGTTCTTAACAAATGAGATCCACTCGTATCATGAAATCCACTCATATCATGAGATCCAATCAACTTCGAGTATCCTGCATCATATCAATCTTTTAGTTTAGTATCCATCTTTGGTCTCAATAGGATGCATCCTTCCTAACATACCTCATCAATCCCATCCATCCCCTTGATCCTATGGCAAAGGATGTTTTGAAATTTATTGTGATCTTTTGATACTTTTGGCTTTTATTTATCACTTGAGCTCCCTATCACACCTTGTCAAGGTTGCCATGATCTATCATATTATGGTGTGTTTTTATGGGTTAACATAGGGACATATCTTGATATTTTTTCTTTGTTGTTGTCTTTTGGGTTGTCGCACATAGAACCTACCAAGATCCTTGAGGTCTTGTGTTATGCTGGGGCACCCTTTGTGCTTGTGGATATCCCAATACCTGGCCCAACCAAGGTCTTTGCGACTTTGGGGTGTTTGGATAGCCTTCTTGTCTATTATGTTTGTTTTATGCATTAGACACTAATCTACCTTGGTTTCACATACCATGGTGCTGGTGTCTTATGCTATAGAAAAAATTAGTGCTTTGAAAATGGAAAATTGCATTAGGATTGCATTTCATCTCCCATTCCATTTCATTGCATGTATCCTCCATCCCTTCCCTACCCAACCCATGACCTATGATTTTGATTGTGCAAACTTTCATCTCCCCATCCCCCATCCTCTCATCTATCAAAATTCCCCCATCCATTCAGCCTTCATAACTCTACCTCCTCTATCTAGCTAATCTCTTATCATCATGTCTTCAATCTTCTTCGAATAATATAGATTGGTTATTCTAAGCATCTTATCCTCCATAATTTTAGTCCTTTCATTCATCATCTCAATCCAATCCTCATCAATTCAATCTAGCACAAATCTAATAACATCCTTAGTCTTGTTCCCCGTCTTGCTAAAAGCCTCGATCTAATCATCATCATCAAAATATCCTTCCCTATCCTTTGTTGTTGTTTTGGGATGTATCCTTCCCTCATCAATGATGTTTCATTAGCATCATCAGGATGTATCCTTCCCTATCCTTTAGTGTTGTTTTGGGATGTATCCTTCCCTTATCAACAACACTTATCAGGATGTATCCTTCCCTATCTTTGTGTTGTTTCAGGACATAGTGTTCCCTTATTGAAAACACTCCATCCATCATCAAGCCATTTTGGCTTGTAGCTTGACTGGGGCAACATCACCTTTATCCTTAAATCTATTTGTGCTTCCCCATCTCCTCTCACTCATCATCCCCTCTTATCCATCACTTTGGACCATTTTCCTCATCTACCCTTTCATCACCTCATCCATTTTGAGAACACACCCGTGTTCTCTTGAACCTGCATGTCCTCTCGAGGGGGAATCCTCAATCCCTAACTTTCATCTTCACCCCCATCATCTTTCTTCCCAGTCACTCCTTTGATGACTAGGGTATCTTTCACAATCTAGCCATCTTCTTCTAGGTTCTATGTTTTAATATTCTTTGAAATGATGGTACTTTGTAACACCATCTCAAAGAGGGGAAAAATGTAGACATCCAAATTTGGGCACTTCCATTTGTCCAAATTTATCCCTTGTCATCTAAACATCCTCTATTTTGCATTAATTAAGTAATATTGCTATTATTTAATTAATATCCTTAAATTCTTCTAAATCCCTAAGGTATTTAGTTAATAATTAAATACCTTACCCTTTATTCCCCTTTTCCTCAAAAGAATTAAATAAATAATACATTTATTTAATCCCTCACATATCCCATCCTCCATCACTTTTCCTTAATCCTAATCCACCTCCTAATTCCATCATTAGGAATGTGCACATATCTAATCTTTGATTAGGATGTGTCACATCCTCCAACTTTTGCAAGTTGGCTTATAATCTTCATCAACCACTAACTATCTTCTAATCATTGGTCAAGTCCAATCAACATCTTAGTCAACTCTCCTCATCCCCAAGGAATATTAAATTCCTTTTATTATCCCCATGTCCTTCCAAATGAAAATCTAAATTCCATTTTATTCCTCCAAGGTTCTCCTCTTCCTCATGTGATCATTGAGAGGTCACATCAGTCACATGGGTTAGGAACCTTCTATTATAAGAACCTTGTCTTATCCAAGGTACTTCTCAACTCCCTTGTCTTATCCTTGGGATACTCCCAATCATTGTGAATTTAAAATTCACTTTTATTCTCCCAAAGTTCTCCTGTTCCCCATCTGAATCTCATGTTTTACATCACTCACATGGGAAGGTACTTGCAAGTACCTCCACATCACTTTTCCTTCTTCCAACTCATTTGTACCCTTTCCATCTCACCATGTCCTTTGAACACTTCATCCTCCACATGGAAAGATGTGAAGGCTTGTGAGTCCTCAACTCACCATAACCCTCGATCTTGGACATGGTGGCTCAATCTTGACATTGAATTTCTTCTATAAATACCCCCCTTTCTCATTCATTCAGGGACCTTCTGCATTTATAACACCCTTATGCTCTCAATCCATTCAACCCATCATCAAGCACATCTTTTGCACTCAAGCACTAGCTCATATCCTCCATCTTGCATCTTGACCACCTTGCATCCATTTTCATCACATTTCCATCAAAGGAGCACACAACCAAGCTTCAATCAAGGGCCAACCAAGGAGATCAACACAACCAAAGGTATAAATTAGTGTTTTATCACTCTTGTTTTATCTTTCATTTATTTGTGTTCAAGTTAGGCTAATATTAAGTGGTCTTGTGTTCTTTACATTGCATTTTTGGTTTGTATTGCATATTTAGAAGTAAAAAAAACTTGCACACAAAGTGTACAAGGTGGTCACCAAAATAATAGCAAATAGACTCAAGGAAGTATTGAACAAGGTGATATCAGAAGAAGGAAATGACTTTGCTCCATGGCAGTCAATAGTAGAAGGAATAATCATTACTCATGAAACTATACATTCAACCAAAAAAAGAGAGGCCTGCATGATTCTAAAACTAGATATCCTCAAAGCATATGAAATGGTAGACAGACAATTTATCTTGGAGATGCTAAGGAAATTTGGGTTTGGGGAGAATTGGGTCAAGTAGTTTAAAATTTTCATCTCCACAACTAAATTCTCAGTACTAGTGAATGGTTCTACTCATGGCTTCTTCCCCTCCACAAGGGGGTTAAGACAAGGTGATCCCCTATCCCAATTATTGTTCATAATCATGGAAAAGGTGCTTGGTAGAGGGATTCAAAGATTGAGAATGGAAGAAAAGTGGAAAGGTGTTCATGTGGCCAATGGTTTGGAACCCTCAACACATCTCCAATTTGCAAATGACACAGTGCTAATGGGAGATTCCAGTAGGAGGGAAGCAAGAGTGATCAAAAGTTTTTTAGATGACTACAATAGGGCTTCAGAGAATAGCATCAACTGAGGAAAATTAGAGGTACTTTCTGAACACTCAACCAAGCCTGCAGATTGATTTAGCCAAGATCCTGAATTTGAGAGTAGCAACATTGCTAGGGCACTTCTTGGGGATGCATGTATTTGCATATATCAACAGAAAGTGCTATTGTGAGAATCTAGTTGATAGCTACAAGAACAAGCTGGGAACTTGGAAAGGAAAGTTGATGTCCTCAACAAGAAGATTACTAATGGTCAAATCAGTTTTGTCAGCCATTCCAGTGAACTCAATGTCATGCTTAAAATTACCCAAAGTAGTGGAAGAGGCCCTCACCTAAATTTTTAGGAAGTTCTTTCGGAGTGGAACGGGGGATCAAAATAAATTTCCTTTATTGGCCTAGGATAAGGTGTACAAACCCAAGGATGCTGGTGGAGCAGGGATCAAACAACTTTCCATAAAGAATCAGGCCATGGGGGCCAAATTGATATGGAACATTCATACAAAAGGTGAGAAAAAGTGGGTTAGAATCATAAGGAGGAAGTATCTAGACTTAGATGATCTGACTAGTATTCTCACTAAAATTAACCCCCTGAGAGGATCAACAATTTGAATTTTATATTGGACTGTAGGGATATAATAGCAAAACATGTAACTTGGGAAGTAAAAAATGGAAATAGTACATCCTTCTAGAATGATTCTTGGTGTGGAAAACCACCCATCAGCAATACCCCGAGCTTGAATGAAATAAAAAAGGAAACAACAAGGATCTGGGGGGATAGGATGGCCAACTATGGTAGGAGGAATGGGAATCAAGAAAGCTACATATAAAGCTAGAATTATCTCCAAACTCTCAATGCTCCTCAAGCACAAAAAGATGCATTGAAAAAGATCCTCAAAGATAGGAATTTTTTCCCATCCAATATCCAGGACATGATCTGATGGTGTGGGTCTTCAAAAAGAACATACAAAGTGAAGCTTGGATATAAGATTAAGGAGATGGTGATGGCTCAACAAAACTGGCCATGAAAATTTTTTTGGGGTAGGAAATGCCTCCCAAGGCTGGAGTTCTTGCTTTGATGGGGATTCAGAGAAGAATTCTCACAGAGGATAGGTTAGTGACCTTTGGAGTACAAGGTCTGGGAAGATGTTCTCTATGCAAAGAGAATGAGGAATTAGCATACCATCTTCTTCTAACATGTCCCTATTCAAATGATTTCTGGAACATAGTGAGAAACAAGCTAAACTTGCAATGCCCCGTGCCAATAGATCTTGCATCCTGGTTCAAAATGTGGCACCAGAAAGGAAATAAATCTATGTTTGGGGGTATATGGCAGATAACTCCATCGATTGTGATATGGGAGCTATGGAAGGAGTGAAGCAAGAGAATCTTTCAAGGGAAAGAGATGAATAAAGACAAACTCTGGGATAAAATTGAAAGAGCCATTGTAGAGTTGGTAAATGAGGATGCTCAGAGCAAAGGAGGAAAACATAGAACCTTCACAAATTGGGATGATTGCCTAACCAAAAAATTTATTTGCCTTAAAACCTCCACTATTGAGTGGGAATGGATCAACTCAATCAACTAAGGAAAAGAGAGTGGAAGTAGCATGGAAGGCGTCAGAACCAGGATGGACTAAGATAAATTTTGATGGGGTAGATCATGGTAATCCAAGCCCAGGTAGTGCTAGTTGTGTTGCAAGGGATGCTCAAGGAAAGATCATAGTAGAGAGTTCCACACCTCTAGGAATTTGCTTGAATAATGAAGTTGAGTTTAGAGTAGCAACCATAGGTTTGCAGTTGGGGTTCAATCTCGAAGTTAAAAAAAATCATCTAGAAGGAGACTCGATGATCACAATCAATTCCATCAGGAGAGGCACCACTCCAAACTAGAAACTCAATCATCTGTTGCAGAGTGTCAAGCAACAAGTGGATAGGTTTGAAGCCTTCAAAATTATCC
Source organism: Sequoia sempervirens (assembly GCA_007258455.2). NCBI lineage: Eukaryota > Viridiplantae > Streptophyta > Pinopsida > Cupressales > Cupressaceae > Sequoia > Sequoia sempervirens. Next base: position 587,299,682 of record VDFB02058242.1, read on the forward strand.
ATATCTACCGAGAAGGAAATGACAAGGTGGATGAGCTAGAAAAAAAGGTGTCAGAGAATTCCATGTAGGAAAAATCAAGAGTCGGCACCTGAGGAAATTTTTGACATCGACACTTCAATTGGAGGTGAAAGAATATCACATGGTATCAAGCACAAAATCTAGAGTTTTATTTGACAAGCAGGGGTCATCAATAGAAGGTAACGGAGCAAGCAAATCAAACATGTTTTGAGGAAAATAAAAGGTTGGGCGGATCAATAGAAGGTAAAGGAGCAAGCAAATCAAACATGCATTAATTTTTCTAAGTACCACTAGCAAGGTGGTGGCAAGAAAACACGCTCCAAAGGGCATGAACATAGAAAAGATAATTATGAGGAAGTAAGGCCTTCGTTAAAAAACATTGGCTGGTGTAAATATGTTCATTCACAATGGTGGCTTTTCAAAATTAAAGAGCGTTAGCAATTTTCAAAGAAGTGGTGCTAATGGGTTGTGGTAGCATAATGGAGACTCTACTATCCCTAGATATGGAAAAACAACAACAATCCTTCTAAGGAAAAGTGACGGACAAGAGGCTATAGGGGTTGTTGGCCTCCTCTCATCTGTTGGTTCTTTGGGCAACCAAAAAGAATTCCTGAGAGCGTATCATAGGTTTAGGTCAAATTCAAAGATCCCAGCCATGTTCTTGGATATCCTCCTACACATGGGTGTTTTGAAGGAATTAGGGAAGAATCTAACATAAATGGTCTTCATCCACGTGTGGCTGGGTGGCATCGATGCAGACCTGGACAATGTGGATGAGAACAAGAAAATCCCAATGCCGCAAAACTACTACATGATGCAAATGTGTGGTAGGGAGGTCATGAAATTTCCCCTAATCCAAACCACTGATCCAGAAGTGTTCAAAAAGTTGTGGGATGAGCATGAATGGAGCATTACTTTCCTCCTCAGAGCAACCAAGCTGGTGACCAACCTTCTACGAGGTTGGACAACGAGGTACATGGAGGACAAAGGGCTCTTAGAAGAAATTTTTGTAGGGGATAATGATGATTAGGACTTCAACTCTGGAGAGGAGTGGCACCAAAATGACCCTAGAGACCTTGAGGAGAAGGCAAAAGGCCCAACTCACCAAAATTGTAGAGTGGATTTCTCAGTGGTAGCGAGCTACATTGCCTACATGAAGTGCACAAAGTTGGATGATGATGAGGAAGAAGTCTATTGGGTCTAGTATAGGTTCAATATTTTCATAGTTTTATTATAGTGATAACAAGTATTAGGGTCTAGCAAGTTGCAATAAATCTTGGGATAGTAAGCAAAGCCTGTGTCACAACCAGGTCGTTTTGTATTGAAAATTGTAAATGCATACACATATTGGGTAGGAAAGGGATGCATGAATGGCCATTTCGATAGGGAAGGCCATCAAGGAAGTCTTTTTTGGTTATTAGAAAATCATTTAAACTCCTTTTTTTAAAGCAATACATGGTGTTTCCCCTTAGTAGTGATTTAACTAGCAAAAAAAATACTAAAAAATAAAAATCTATCATTGTATTTAAGAAAATTGCAAGAAAAATCATTTGGGTGTCAAACTTTGATGCAATCACATCACAAAATTATGTAGAAACCAAAAAAGTTGATGTAGGAATAAAAATAGGATAGTATGGTGTACAATAGTGTACAACCATATAGATCCACACAAATATTTATAGGTACATATTCCAAGAACTAAAAAAATTACCCCAATTTTTTAAAAATTTGATCTACTATTTAGATAGGTGATCTTAAGGTTTTTGGATGTAATGGTGAGGTATTTTTTTCTTCAAGATGGATTATTTAATTATTCAAGGATAAAAATATCAAAAAATAGATTGGGAATCATAAATTTGAAGCTCTAATACCATGTTTGAGTTGATTTTTTAATCCTATAGCTCCCAAGGATCCCCTATAGTCAAACACCTATCATAGAAAGAGAGAAAAAATAATTAAATTAATATATATAGACTACTGATAGAAAAATCATGAATCATTATCAATATTAATTGAATAAATTATATAATAATGAGTTGGAAAGGTGGGAGTCAAGAGTTTTGATAGATCCTGATTTGACCAATTTCTCACCCATCATCTTAATTTTATCCAAGTCCTTTCTTCTAGCCTTGGAGGGTTTCTCAAGAAACTCTTTCTTTGGGTTTTTTTGAAGAAGCCCTAAGGAAATAGAAGCCTTATTTCCTTTCTTTGAATCTAACACCATCTTCTCTAGAGGAGGTGTGTTCTCTTGACCAATATTTCATCCTCAAGCGTTTCCATAGCTACAAAGGCCACATAATCTACAGAAACCAAGAGGTTAAGATTTGTATCCATTTGAGCAAGTGTCATACTACCCTCCTATATATTTTGAAAATAACATAATTAGTACCCTCCCGATCTACCTCCAAGACACTCAATTCTAGAAACATCATACCAAGGTTCATCTCTTGTTGGATAGGGTCATCCAACACATCAAAGAGATTGAAAAATTCCTCTTATCTCTCCTTAAAGGTTCTTTTTTGACCTTGCTTCCTGGTATAGGACTTCATAGGAATAAATCCTTCCTTATCTGCCACTTCACCTGAAATAGGAGCCTTGCCTCTATCCTCCTTAGAAGGATTACATGGGGGATGATTAGGATGGGGCTCTAAAGAGTGAATCCTAGGACATATTATCTATAGATGACCATACTCATGACATAATCAACATCAAAAGGGAAGAGCCACAAAGTCAAGCCACTGCACCCATGAAGACAAACCCACACAAGCTTCCAAAAGAAATTGGAAGAGGGTTACTCAAATCAATTTCAACACAAATACATGTAAAAGTAAGTACCTTTTTGTCTAGTGTTTGTTGAGGACCCACCAACTTTCCCAACAACAAAGCAACCATATGCAAAATGTCATTCCTCAAAAATTTGAATAGGAACCAAGGGAGACACACCCAAATAGAAACTCAATTCAGGAGTTCCTCTAAAGGATTAAAAACAACATGCCATGGCTTGATAAATAAACTAATTTGGTTATGAAAATAAGGCCCCCCTCAAAAACTTTGTTGCAATCAACCATATAATTAAAAACATCATAAAAAAGTTATTGGCCATCAACATAACCTCCATTTTTCCTTTAGGGTTCCATTTCTATCTAGCCCAAGACTCCAAAAATAGAAGAGAAACTCACATCCTCATTTATTTATATATTAAAGCATGCTTCAAAAAATACTCAATGTGTTCTGCAATTCAATCGGGTTGAATCACCAAGAGTGGCCTATCTTATCTCTTCTCCAAATATCCATTAGTTTTCAGGATACGCGGACCCCTAGATGGAACCATCCCCTCCACGCTAGAAGCCTTATTCAAGAAATTACTAGCTACAACAAGCTTTGATGAAGATGGGCTATTCACACACAAAGAAGCTTGAAAGTCCATACTTTGATTAAAACCAATTACTTCACCTAAATCCATAGTACACAAAAACAAGACCAAGAAATTCCTCCTTGAACCTCCTCAAAACCCCAACACCACCTACAAACAACAAACAACAAAACCCACCAAAGAAAAACCCAAACAATGCAACCCCTACCTCGAAATCCAAAAAAAGACCTGCCCCTATTGCACAATCACCACCATATACCTTATCAACCCCTCCATACACATGAAAGAAAGGAGGATAAAATGCAAGCCAGAACTTGTTAATAGCCACTGTAGACACCTAAATTTGGACACTTAATTTATCCAAATTTATCCCCTTTCATCTAAACATCCCCTTATCCACATTAATTAAGTAATATCACTATTATTTAATTAATCTTTCTAAAGTTCTTCTAATCCCTAAAGTATCTAATTAAATAATTAAATACCTTCCCCCCTTTCATCAAATGAATTAAATAAATATGTCATTTATTTAATTCCCTTTATGTCACATCCTCCATCATTTTTATTTAATCCTAATTATTTTTCCTAATCTCATTATTAGGGATGTGCACATGCCTATTCCTTGATTAGGATGTGTCACATCCTCCAACTTTTGCAAGTTGGCCTTTAATCTCTCTTAGCCACCTAACTTCTTATAATCCTTCATTAGCTAGTTTAATCAACCTCTCAAAGAATTTTTAATTTTTTTATCCTTCCAAGGAATATTAAATTATTTTTTCTCTTCCCCATGTGATCTTTAAATTATCACATCATTTCACATGTCACACCCTTCATAATCTCCCACTTGTCTTTAATATGTCATTAATTAGTCTAATCAAGTACTTGCACAACCTTAATCACTTAATTGAGTCAACCCTATTAAATTCTCTCCTTTTGAGAAGGCACTCCATTCCCCATGTGAATTTTTAATTCACATTTAATCCCCCAATGCATTCTTTAGAATTTAAAATTCTTTTTCTCATCCCCATGTGAATTTTTAATTCACATTTAATCCCCCAATGCATTATTTAGAATTTAAAATTCCTTTTCTTATCCCCATGAAAATATTTGAGGAATTTTTAATTCCCCACATGGGGACAAGTACCTCCTTTATGAGGAGATCTTGTCCAATCCTAAGGTACTATGTACCACCTCCATGTCATGTACTACCCTTCCACCTCACACACACACCACCCATTTTAAGTCATATCACATACCACATGTCAAGATGTGAGGGCTTGTAAGTTCTCAACTCATCTTAGCCCTATATGTTGATCTTGGTAGTTCAATCTTGACCATCCATTTCCCTAGAAAATTCAAAAATCTCTATAAATACCCCCTCTTTTCTCTCATTTTGGGGGGGATCATGCATTGTAGCCAAACTCTTGCAATTTTTTTCTAGAATCCATACTTAGCCATTTTTACACTTGCATCCACTTTCATCCATCATCATATCATCATCTAGTTTGCATCTTGTGCCATCTAAGGAGCATGCAACACCGAAGATCGAAGGGCCAACCAAAGGATCGATTTGAGACAACTAGGTATAAGGTTTCATTTTGTCATCTTTATTTTGTATTGAATCCAACTAGGCTAATCTTGAGGTGTAGGTTGTTTTTAGTGTTATTTACATTCTCTTGCTTGTTGTTCATTTTCTAGCACCTAAATTCACCCTATCACAACCACAAACTTGCAACATCCCCACAAGCCCCCAATCCATTTGAACCTAGACCCCAATATATTCAATATAATGACACCATTCATTTATATACTTGAATGATTAAATTGTATGTTGCATCATTATTCCTAAAGCTAAATATCCTATCCATTACATTTAATTTACAAAAATATCATTTCAATTCATGAACTTAAATTTTGATTAGATATCATTATTATTTATTTTATTTTATTTTATTTAACCTAGATGTATGTAAACATGATTTTATTCCCATACTTGATCTACTCATTTATTCTAAATCTACATCAACCAAATAAATTTTTTAAATTATTTTGAAGTGTTCAAACTATTAAACATATCTTTTAAAATTATTAATCATATAGTCATAATGCAATTACATATTAAGATGATTTTTTACCTATTTCATATCCATGCTTTACAACTCACTTCTAATCACTGATTATAATATAATAGATATCACCACTTTTTCTTACCGAGTGAAAATACCTCCAAATTTCCAAATTTAATAGCTATCAGTTCAACTTTTTCAATACAATCAAACATTGGAGTAAAAAATCCTCCAAAATCCCAAATTTAACTTGTGATTTAATAGGGTTAGCTAAAGATGTCGGTAGTTAGCAAAGGAAATTTAAATATAATTGTCACTTAGCAAACTTCCTAAAAGACAAAATATTGTATCTATATAATAAATGAGGATGATAAGATGATAGTTATGGTCTAATCAATTTGTGCTCATCTAATGGAATAATCATATTAAATATTTATTTCTTTATTTAAAATAGATATGACAATAAATATTGAAATAAACTTTTGAGAAGGATTTGTTTAGGATGATACTTCAAAACATAGCATTATAAAAAGCTTAATAATATAATAATATTTTTTGGAAGCATATGAGGATATGGGTTAAGTTTGAGGTTAGTTTATTTGTTAGATAATATATATTATATAGTTCCATAGTAATTATGTTTTAAAATGTGTTTTTTCTCAAGTAATAATTGAATATAGTAAGAACAAAATTATATATATAGAAGATTACATCAATAGAAAAGTAATTATAAAGGTTATGTGCAAGTTAAACATAATAGATGAATTTACTTTAGATTACATTAATAGAAGCAACCTTATGTTTACAAAGACAAAAATGTTTTCTATTCAATTTGTTGATTGATATGCAATTTGATTTGCTGATTGATATGCAATTTGATTTGCTCTAGTTAGTGGGAAATCTCTCTATTCATATTTGGAACTACATGTAATTGAGAAGGTTGAGATACAATCTAGAAAAATATGTTAGAGCAATGCCTTAAATTATGGTTTCTTGGTGAACATAAGAACTAGAAAAAAAATATTTAACATTTGTTTTTCCATAAATGTGAGAGAATAAGATGTCTAGTTGATTCAATAACCACATTATTAATATTCTGCTCTTTTATTTTAAATCTAAGTGTAACACTTTTATGTCACAATAAGACTTTACATAGTTTATCACCTTTTACATATCTATTAATCCATTTAACAACCTAACATAATCCTCGAGTTTTGGGATCTATAATGTTAAGATTAAGGTGACATTCACCTTACGATCTTATATATTATTCATGTGTATCCAACAATATTGGAATGTGTCCTTGGACACATAGAAAGCAATTGAAAAATAATTTATAATTTAGATTCTTTAAGAATCTTGGCATTAGTTGTTAAATGCATTCACTAAGGAGGTAGAGTTGGTAGTGATATGTATGGATATATTTTTAGAAAATCTCTTAACTTGGGCATTAGAATTGAGTAGTGGAGCATCTTGAGGGTTGGTGCATCCCATATGAGTTGGGTGATAATTTTGGACACCTACCTTGGGATATGGTCCATTAAGTAGGAGTTACAAATAATAAATGTCATATACTATTAGTATGGAGGTTATTTCTATAATTCATGGATCATTGGAAGTTACATTTATTATTATTGGAAGTGCTTCTTCATTTTAGGATGTGATATTTTTTGTATTTTATCAAGGTTTGATGGTATATTATTTTAGGGAACTATTTACGGTATTCCTATCCCATTTTTGTAACGCCCTCACCAAGGAACCCCAGAGGACAACACTAACTATGGCATATTTATGGAACATTTGTTTTTTGAAAGGAAATAACAATATAATGCATACCATAACATAACATAATAATATAAACCTAGGTCCTCTAAGGTTCCTTGACTATGCTACTCACAAATCAATATTACAAGGAACAAAGGTTTCTTGATTGATCTAACATTCAATGTTCATTTTTAAGCACCACATGAAATAATTCTACATTACTTCCCTAACATGCCAACAGATAATCAACATTAAAGATCATTACTAACTATCATATGAAAGATGCATTTCTTTACAATACTCTTTACAAGATGAAATCATCATTACAATAATTACAACAATGCTTCCCCAAGTACAAGTGGGAAGATTATATCAGATTGCATTAAGAGATACAAGCTGATATACAATCCAATATACAAATACATGAAACGTTGTCTTCTCAAATTGGAAAATGACCTAGAATCCATAGTATAATGAACAATCTCTACACACACGAACATGCAGCAAGAATACCCAATGGAGAAAATAGAACCAACCACCCGACCATGTGGAACCCTAAGGTCCATCCCCTGTGCTAGGAGATAACACAAGGTCCCACATCCAATAGACAGTCAGGAAAGAAATAAACTATTACAATCAAGGGTTATACATAGACTCCAACAAAACATTGCTACAACTCCATCATCACTTACAACACGTACTTCACTTCCAGAGGCACTCACATAACATAATGAGGAAATACAAATAGGGAATGCTAGACTACAATAGGGAGGAGTGTCATCATATGGCTTGATATGGGTTGTCCTAGTAGATCTTCCTAGGCCTTGAACCCCATCCTAGGTTGTCCTGGAAACCTCTCCCAATCCCTGGCCCCCATACAAACTCATGCAAAACCAACATAACTTTCATGAGGACAAGGCAGTTGATCTTGCCATTCCAGGTCTTCCCATCTCATCTCAAGCCTAAACGAGCACTTGAGCCATGAGTGAGGCATATCATTATCTTGTTTAATGTGAATTCTACCCTTTCGCCCTAATTCATTATTAAGGTTATCACTGTATTAAGAAACTCTCCAATGGGTTGTCTTGGGCACCACTTTGGGTTTCAGTCCCCATTGAGAGCCACTCCTCCTACTTGCAACTAGTAAAACCTACACATCAAGCAAGGCATTGACCATCTTGTACACTTCTTACAATCACATGAATCCAACTCAAAGCAAGGCATTGATCATCTTGCACATTTATAATAACCACATGAATACCAGTCAGGACAACATGAACCCATGTCCCAACCCATAGCCACAATTCAACCATCATGAATAGGTAGTACAACACTTAGGGCTTGCATTTCATTCAATACACATATGCATACCTTTCAATATAATATCATTACAAAATCTCATGAATCCATACATAGATAGGAGGTAAACACCCTTAGGATTTACATTTTATACAATACACATGATCCACTACTTAACCAACCATTTCCAGGGTTAAACAATCATAAGGACCAAACATTCAAATATACCCCCTCTTAGGCCTCTAGAAAACAACCTTTAACAACTTGACACAAATGACACCCTCTTTTAACAATTACAAAAACACTTAATCCAATAGTCAAGAAACATGTTTAATACAACAATTAATCACAACATTATAACCATGAAAACATTCCCTTAAATAAGGCATTATTTTAACTCTTTTATCATTCACTTTAACTTAACCACATAATTCAATAGATAGATTAACTACTACAAATAACAATATTCTAGTTAATTAAATTACATAACAATTTTACTAATCAACTATTATATAATTATAAAAATAATCAATGTATAATATAATCTATAAGAGTTAATTGCTCATTTTAATAATAATTACCCAGTTAAAATCTTTTATCAAATAACATTTTTATTTCTCAACTTTCTAAATTTATTTTAAAAATAAAATTAGTTTTCTTAATAAACAATTGGAACAAATGTAATTTTTTCTTTCCTTTTTGTTTTGATTTATTAAGTGATCTAACCAAAAATCAATTTTTAATTAGAACTAAATTTATTAATTGAAAACTTAACTCAACCAATTGAAGTTTCTTTTAAATGTCTCTTCTTCTTTTTGTTTCTTTCAAGTTCTTTTTTTGTTTTTGTTATTGAACAATGTATACACCTAAAAATGGTCTGGAGAATATAATTAATTAAATACGACTTATTTGATTAATTAGCCTTTATTTCATCTACTATTAAATAAATAGAAATATTTATCTATATAGTTCATCTTAAATTCTTCAATCTTTATTCTATTATTTTTGTCTTAATTGAATAAACGAATTTCACTTTGTTTTATTTAATTATCATAATTAAATTCATCTACTATTAAATAAATAGAAATATTTATTTAAATAGTTCACATTCTAATTCTTCTATTCGTCAATTTTAATTAAATATTCAACTTCAATAGTTTGCATTATTTAATTATCACATCATTCAATCTTAATTAATTAAACAAGCTTAAATACTTTGTTGTTTAATTATCATATTCCTTCTATATTTATTTAATAAACAAATTCTATAGTTTGTTTTATTAAATTATTTATCCCCTATTACTAGTTTGAATAAACCAAAATATTCAAATAAAGGCATAAAGGGAAATTTCCTCTATTCACTCACCTACCAAATTAGATATTAAATATCCAATTTAATTCAACTGGCATTCACGGTAAAGCTTTGGAGACAAATTGGAATCAATCTCTCAATTTCCTTTCTCTAATTCTTCCTATCCTCTGGCTTGATGTTTTCATGGGGAGAAACCATTCCCATAATCAACTCAAAGCTTCTCAATCTCTTACCATTCAATTCTCCAGATTGAATCCAAGCCTTTGTTGTGCTGCTCCATCACAATGTGTTGTCGTAAATCTATATATACAACCTTCTAAAGCAAAGAATGGATCTCATCTTTGTGCAAGCTTCCTTTGCAAGAATAGCAATCAAGCATCTTAGCAATCATAGCAATAACATCTTAGCATCATAGCAATCATAACATCTATAGAATCATAATCACGGTTGCATCATAGTTTTACTGTAGCTTCCATTTATCAGGTTTCATGTCAGCATAGATTACAGTAGCATCAATATCATTTAGAAATCATCATATAGAATTACATCATTTCATTTAGAATCATTCCATTCTCTAGATAGGAATTTTAACAGTCACAAGTGCTTACTAAATCTGAGAGCCCTCTATGAGCTGATAAATCTTTGGAGATAGGAAACAATGAGACGCTTTCAAGTTTTATGTACTTTAAATTAGTTATTTTTTGTTAAATATTGATATAATGTTTCTTTAAGAAGTTTTTTTAGTTTTTTAATTATTTACTTATTTCACACTTACAATTTGGCGCCCATCGTGGGGCATAACCCCATGTTTTTAACAATTTTTTTGAAAAGTGTTCGTTCAAGATGCAGGTGTGTTTTCTTTTAGCGTGATCGAAATATTTTGTAGTGCATCCAACATAAACTATAGCGCATCTGACTGTTTTAGCGCTTCCGACAAAAACTATAGCACTTCTAAAGATTATTTTAGTGCTTCGATCAAAAGCTTTCAAGATAGATAGATAGTTCATGTTCAAACTTGTTTTAGCACATCTGACAAATTCTATAGCACTTCTACCAAATTATGCAATGCTTACAACTATTTCTACAATGCATCTGAGCATGTTTGTAGCACTTTTAACCTCTGTTATAGTGCTTTTGTAAACTATTGTCTGGATCCGACACAACCACGACCAGTAACTTCATTTTTTAAGTTGGATTAAAATGAACCAATCCTAGGGTAATCACTTGATTTAAAATATATCAATCCTAGGGTAGTCACCACAAATTTCTATTTGGGATTAAATTTACATCATTTCTTTTGTGAAGCAACATCTTCACATAGATAGAAAATTGTCATTTGGGATCTAAAAGTTGAACAATTGATTACTGTGATTGTGTGGTGATAGAAATATGCTCTCCCCTTAATTGGGTGATCAAAACACCAGACTCATCCTTTATTTTTATGCATTTCATGCTTTATTAAATTCTTTAGAAGGCCTGCCATAGTGGGAAAAATTACTCAGCCTACGGGAACAACTTGAGTGGGAACAACCAAAGCCAGGCTTTCCAACCCACTATAAAATAAAAGTAAATATGGTCAAATCATCATTTACCAAAAGTGTACAAGATAACCATCCCCAGAATCTTTGTTCTAAAGATTGGGAGGTCTCCTGAGGGAGTATCCAAATTGTCAGTTTCCAAACATTGTAATACTCAGCAGTGTCAGGGAAGGAAAGAATCTACCCCCAAGACACTCATCATATAATTTCCAAGGACCATTTGTTCAAGGGATCGAGAAATCTAACCTTGAGTACATGCCTAGAAAAGACAAAAACATGAGCACCCTCTAGGGGGTGACACGGTTGTGTGAGTCGACACAATTTTAAGATGTGGGTTGTTTGAGTATAACGATGACCTTTTGTCCTTAAGAGTGAGTCCGTCTGAAGTGTATTTCTTTTCAAAAAACCTATGAAAATCAAGAAGGATCTGTTGATCCTTGAACATACACTTACTGTTTAGATTCTAGGACTTAAAAACACTTGTTCTACAATTGCTTGTTGTGTTTTCAAATCATTAAATTAGATAAAGATCATCCATAAATAACACAAAAAGTTGACAAATCAGTCCATGAAAACTTATGTTTAGGGATTGGAAGTCCACAAACTTTGTTAAGAAATCCCTTGCAAAAAGAGTCAGAAAACCAAAAAAACAACTTAGTCATAAGAAATTGTTGGAAAGAAGAAAATTCTTATATCAAAGTAGGAAAGTCCTACTTCAACATAGAACTTTTATCCATAGGTTTCATGATTTTTCTAGGGGATACACAGATGATTATTCCTTAGAGCCCTTATATTCACAAGCTGCTTTTAAAGAATAGCTCTTTCATAGAAACATAATCATAGTCAACCTATTCATCCATCTTCCATTCCACAACCAATGATAGAGTATTCCAATAGGCCAAATCAGTTCATATAATAGAGGAAACATTTGAAAACATTAGGCTTATTGTCAAAATAAAAAATTTACCAACAAGAATACCTTGTCAAAATACCCTAGATTTCATCCAAAAATTAGTCCCTTCATTGATAAAAACCAAACAAACACTAATGAGTCTTGAAATAGCACATCCATAGTCTGTTTTAGCACTTCTTCCCACTGTAATAGTGCATCTACAGTCTGTCATAAACATTCATCAGTGTCAGAAAAATACTAGAAACTTTAGCACATCTACGACCTGTTTTAGTGCATGCACCTTGTCTATTCCATAATCTATTTCAGCACATCTAACAAAAATCATAGCACATCTATAGTCTGTCAAAACAAAATTTTACCAGTGACAAAAATACCAAAAAATTTAGTGCTTACACAGTTTGTTTTAGCACATCTACACTATTTGATAGTGATTTTAACAAATCTTTTAGCGCATATAGTGTCTATTTTAGCACTTCTACCCTCTATAATAGTGCATCCACAGGACAAGAAAATAGAGAGCTGTTAGAAACATCTATCAGACTACAGACATTAGAAACCTAGGTTTTTACCAGTTAGAAACATTTTCCACAGTCTCAACAGAGTCTTAAACCTAAAAAAAATAGGATCATACAAATCAAACATTTTCAAATTAAAACCTATATCTTGCAAACTTTAAAGTGTCCACAAATCAAACATAAAATCTTGATTATTAGGTTAAGTTTCTTCATCAGGATATTATCATCCTACCATCATGAAACAAAACATAATAATCAGATTTTAACTCAGTCTCATCAATAGGATATATCATCCTATTTGAATTTGTTAAATCCATTTGACACTTATCTAAACAAAGAAGATCAAAGTTTAGTGTGAAAACAAACATTTGTATGCCAATCTTGACAAGGTTACAAAGACAAAAACTTAGAGAAAAGAAAATTGAAACACTAAACATCATGGCTAAAGAAAACCCTTTTCATAGATTCCAACAAATTGATCCAAATGAAATAACCCAAGAAGATGTCAGCACAGTACAACAAGATCCAAATTTCCACAAATTCATGGAAAAGGTTTTAGAACCGGATATGGAAAAATATCTTTTGATGCTAGCTGAGCTAGGTGCCAAACTTCCTAAAGTCTTCAATGTAAATTGACTAAAGGAAACACCTAAAGCAGCTAAAATTGAACCAAACAAACAAAACACTAATCAAGTGGTTGCCTTAACATGTCAAATACAAAACTTGCAACAACAACTGCAAGACATGCAACAAGGAACCACAAAGAGATACTCATTACATGATATTTTTCCTTACCCTTTTCATCCATGTGTAGACATGATACCATTTCCAAGACATTGTGAATTTCCCAAATATGACAAGTACCACGAAAAATAGATCTAATTGACCATGTAAGGGAATTCAAAATAATGAGTTTAGAGTTTGCATAGGAAGACACTAACCTAATGAGGTTGTTTCCTAGAAGTTTAGGAGCACACTGTATGGAATGGTTCTCCAAATTACAGCAGGGGATTTGATCCTTTAAAGAATTGGTCAAAAGATTTATCACATAGTTCTCCTTCAACATTCAACATGACGTAACCATAAAAGACCTATACAACATGAAACAAAAGAAGGGAGAGACATTCCTATCATTCTTACAATGTTGGCGAAAGTTGTTCGCTATATATCCTCAATCTATTCTTGAAGAGGAAAGGATTGAATTATTTATTGACAACTTAAATGATGGCACGAGTTATCGATTGGAATTGCAATTTTGCCTAACATTTGAAAAGGTGATTGAAAATGGGCTTAAAATCGAAGAATCCTTAGTTAAAAGAGGAGTGATTAAACATTAAAATGACACATCAAACAACACAAATTCCTCAAATCACTATGGAAACAATGACAAGTCTAAATTTTGGCAGAAAAATAGAACTACTGGAAACAATGATGCTACAACTAGCACAAAAAATACAAAACCAGTATTCAATTTGACAACAACACCTGTGAAAATAAATTAGAATGAAAACCAGAACAACAATCAAGGTAATACTCAAAACAATAACTCAAATAATGGAGAATCTCGACCACCACCATATCAAAGACAGTCCAATCGATGAAGATTTACACCATTAGGACAAACTTTGGAATCAACAATGAGAGATCTCATTGCAAATAGACTTATTAATCTACCAGAAGCAAGAAATTGGGAGCCGAAAGTGAAACCGTCTTGGTGGAATGATGCTAACTATTGCAACTTTCACAAAAATAAAGGACATAAGACAAATGACTGCATGCAATTAAAACATCTGATACAAGACTTAATTGAAGCAAAGAAGTTTTTTGTTGAAGGACCTCAAACAAACAATGATCACACTGCATTTACAAATCCTTTACCCAACTACGAAAAAGGAGAATCTTCTTCAAACAGTAAAGGAAAAAGTCTAAACTATATCTATGATACCACCATTCTTTGCATTTTTGAGGTTGAGAAAAATAATGTCATTGATAATCAAACAGATAAAAAAAGCATCAATGATATTGAATCCTTGAACATGATTCCAAACATAAATACATCCAACAACCAAATCAACATCATCAAAATCAGAGAAACACAAGACTATCAACTAGTCAATGCCACAACAAGGGGGAAGTACAAAGTGATACTGAAACGATTTTCACCTAAAATCACTACTCCCCCATCACATCAATACAACATTGTGGATCAACTACAAAATATACCCACACAAATATCCATACTGTAACTTCTTAAATTTTCACCATCACATTAAGAGGTTCTAGAATAGGCTCTAGTAGCCACTATGGTACCCAATAATTTGGATGTTTGTCAATTTAAAGCTATGGTGGGACATCTAACCACGCCTCATTTTCTTTCATTCTCCAAAAAAGATGACGTGTCATTAAATCACCCACACAATGCAGCCTTGCATATAGAGGTTCTAATTCATAAACACTGTGTCAAGTGTGTCTTAATAGATGGAGAAGATGGATTAAATATTTGTACTTTAAAACTAATTTGTGCATTAGGCTATTCTGAAAATTCCATTGATACCAGAAGAAAGATAACAATAAAAGCATATGATGAAAAGGAAAGTTCTTCCAAAGGGCTAATTGTACTACCAATTCAAGTGGGACCAATTGTCAAAATATTGTTTTCCAAGTGTTAGACAAGGAGCTAACATATAACATACTCTTGGGACATCCAAGGATCCATGAGATGCAAGTAGTACCTTCGACATATCATCAATGTTTGAAATTTCCTATCAATGAACAAGAGGTCACAATTTCAATAGACAACAATAATCCCCAGACTTGTAACATGCTTAAGGAAAATCAAGACACTCTAGTACCCCACAATAGAGAAGCTAGCACATCTACTTCATCTAGTGGTGAAAAGCAACTCAATTTTATATCCAAATGGGTCGAGAAGAAAGACCAGACAAAGGAAACAATTGTTACTGACTCAACTATATCAGATAATGAAGGTCCCTAGAACACTCTATCACAACAATTTACATACAAGATCCAGTTAAAGGAAAAAGGCTTGGGAGAATATTCCCTTGAGCAATCTTTATGTCTTTCACAATTGCTACCATCCCCAAAATCATATGGACAACCCACAACAAATACACAACAATCATCACAACCCATCACGATTTTGATGAAAGGTTTATAAAAGCAGGAACTCTAGAAGATGAATCAAAAGACAAGGCCATTCTCAATTGGCTATACAAGGACGAAGAAGCCTCAACATCAACAAATATAAACATCAAAATAGATCAGTATGGAGAAGGAAAGGAAATCTTAGAAAAAATGGGCTATGAAGGGAAAGGACCAATTGGCAAGAGAAATTATGGTATTTAGAACCTATTCAACCTCTAACAGTTCAACCTAAGGACAAAACAAGTTTAGGCTATATAGGCGAATCAAGAGAAGAAGTAACTCAGAAAGTGATAGAAATGATTCTACAAATGAGGGATGGCTCTGAAACAGATTCAAATGAATATGAATGGGATCATTTATCTGTAACATCATACACTGACAAAAAAATTGATGTCATCCAAGCATATACACCAACACAAGAGGAGGGACAAATTTCACGAACTAGACCACTTGTTTTGGGATCAACAAATATCGATGACTCAAGCGAGGATGAACAGACATCGAGTGAGATAAATGACTCAAAGGAGGGTAATATCATAGACCTCGACCTTCCCACTAATAACTTTGACCACTTGGCTATTGGAACAATTACAACCATTCACCTTACTCAACTTCATGACTTATTACCCTTGATCCATCTCGAACTTTTTGACTAGGAACCCACCGAACCTATTCACATACTAGTCTTTTCAAATGATGAGGCCATTGTAAATTTTCTTTGCAGTGATGAAACTGATACAAGTTCTATCCATAACACTTATAACGACACTTCAAATTAGGAGGGTGTCAAATCTTCCAGTTGCAAAAATGACAATAGGAAAAAAGGATCGAATGGTGAAAACCTTTCTGAGGCACCATTAGATTTTGAAAAAGAAAAAATAAAGAATGTATCTAACAGTGAAAAACTTTTTGAGACACTGGAAGATGGAATATTTGACACCCTTCAAGAGCATTAACATGATAGATCAACAGTACTAGTAGAACCAACACAATCCATAAATCTTGGAACAACTGAAAAGGCAAAGATTCTACATCTAGCAACATCTATGACAGAACATGAGAAAACCGCATTCACCAAATTCTTTGAAGAGCGGCATATCAATTTTTCCTGGTCTTATTATGACATGCCAAGATTAGATCCAAATTTCTTGATGCATCATCTGTCTCTACCAACTGGAATCAAACTAGTCAAGAAAAAAGTGAGAAAAATGCATCCCCACATCGCCCTGATGGTAAAAGCTGAGCTAAAGAAGTTGTTGGATGCAAGATTTATCAGGTCTATTGATTATGCAAAATGGATTTCAAATATTGTGCTTGTACCTAAACTGGATAACAACATCAGAATATGCACAAATTTCAGAGATCTAAATAAGGCATGTCTGAAGGATGATTTTCCTTTACCAAGTATTGACATCATTGTCGATTTAACAACAAGACATGCCATGTTGTCATTAATGGATGGTTTCTCAGGGTACAACCAAATAAAGATAGCACTTGAAGATCAAGAAAAGATAACATTCACTTGTCCTTGGGGTACATTTTGTTCGAATGTCATGCCTTTTAGGTTGAAAAATGCAGGTGCAACATATCAGCAGGTGATGACCACTATTTTTCATGACATGATGCATACTTTCATGGAAGATTATGTGGATGACATCTTAGAAAAATCATACACTGGAGAAGGACATCTCAATATCCTCGACAAAATCTTTACTAGACTGGAAAAGTTCAATGCTAGATTGAACCCTAAGAAATGTGTGTTTGGGTTAACATCGACAAAACTCCTTGGATACATAGTGTCAGAGAAAGGAATTGAAGTGGATTGGGCTAAGGTCAAAGCAATAATGGAGATTCCACTGGTACCTAAAAATATTAGTCAATTAAAGTCTCTACAAGGTAGGCTACAATCCATCAGGAGATTTATCTCCCAATTGGCGAAAAAAAGCCATCCATTCAA
This sequence comes from Sequoia sempervirens, assembly GCA_007258455.2. Taxonomy (NCBI): domain Eukaryota; kingdom Viridiplantae; phylum Streptophyta; class Pinopsida; order Cupressales; family Cupressaceae; genus Sequoia; species Sequoia sempervirens. The sequence continues at coordinate 587,317,602 of VDFB02058242.1, forward strand.
TCATCCACTTTATAATAATGTTTCATTCAAGTGGGATCATGACTATGAAACAACTTTTAACTAGATAAATAAATATTTGATGTCACCTCCCATACTCATGCCACCTGCAGCAGAAAGACCATTGTTACTATATATCACAACAACTAACATTTCTTTAGGAGCTCTTTTAGCACAAGAAGATTTTGAAGGAAAAGAACAAGCTATTTACTACATTAGCAGGACTCTCAACAGTTATTAAATAAATTACACATTCATAGAAAAATATTGTTTGGCAGTGGTATTTGCAACCCAACAATTGTGACACTACATGTTGACTCATAGAGTTAGACTCATCGCAAAAATAGATCCATTAAAATATCTACTAAGCAAAGCGGCTCTAATAGGGAGACTAGCAAAATGGGTCATGATCTTAAGTGATTTCAACATCCAATATGTAGACCGAAAATCCATCAAAGGATAGGTGATAGTTGATCAATTAGTTGAAGCTCCATTATAAGACAATCATCCAATGAACATTGAATTTCCAAATGTAGACATTCTCAATATTACCACACAACAATGGAGACTTTATTTTGATGGATCATACACACAAAGAGGGTCTAGTGTGGGAATTTTATTTGTTACACCTCAAGGACACACCATTCCAAGGTCCTATAGACTAATGTTCCCATGTACCAATAATGTGGTTGAGTATGAGGAATTGATTATCGGCATCAAAGTGGCTATTGAATGGAACATCACAAAAATACAAGTGTATGGGGACTCACAACTTATCATCTATCAAGTAAATGATGAGTATCAGAAAAAATATGCAAAGCTCATGCCATATAAGAAAATGATAGATGATCTTAAAAAGTACTTTGTGGAGATCAAGTTCGAACAGATACCAAGGGTAGAGAACAAAGTTGCGAATGTTATGGCAACAATTGCTTCTCTCTTGCAATTACCAGAAAAGCAAGGTCGTTATGAGTTTATGGTAGAACAAGTATCTAACCTAGCCTACGACAATATTGAATCATGAACCATATGCCAAATAATTGATGTTCAAAACTCACTCTATGAAGAGATCTATGCATACCTCAAGGATAATATCCTTCCTCCTGATATTTCTAGAAACCAAAAACGTAACTTTATCTGCCAATCCGCACGACATACATTGATTGCTAACATCCATTATCGTCGCGGTCTAGATGGTACTCTTCTTCAGTGTCTAGAACATCATGAATTTGAAACAACCTTACGTGAGGTTCATGAAGGTATTTTTGGAACTCATTCAAGTGGGCTAACCCCAGCAAATAACCTCCTCCATTTGGGGTATTACTGGCCAAACATGGAAATGAAGTCCTATCATTTTGTTAAAAGGTGTCAGAAATGTTAGATCCATGGTAATCAAATCCATGCGCCAACACATGAATTGCACCCATTCACATCAACATGACCCTTTTGTCAGTAGGGACTAGACCTGGGAGGAAAGATAAACCCATCTTCATCCAATGGACACAAGTTCATTATCACAACAATGGAATACTTTACAAAATGGATAGAAGCGGTTCCCTTAACAACAATCATAGGGAAACAAATATCATCTTTCATACTAAACTACATCATTTGTAGGTATGGCATACCTCAGTCCATTGTAATAGACAATGGTAGACCTTTTAAGAACCAAGATGTCCAGGAATTATGTGAAAAAATTCATATCCAACATTTTTTCTCAATACTGTACTATCCTTAGGGGAATGGCTAAGCAAAGGCCTCAAACAAGACAATTTTGAAAATACTAAAGAAAACAGTTAATAATGTTGGATGTGATTGGCATGTTGAGCTTAATCTTGCATTATGGGCCTACAAAACTAGCATTAGAACACCAACAGGAGCTACACCATATGCCTTGGTATATGGATCAGAGGCTATACTACCTATTGAAGTTGAGATACCATCACTCTGTGTCTCACTAAAGGGTATCATTACAGATGAGGATTATAGAATCTCTAGACTATAGGAATTGGAATTGTTGGATGAATGTTGTCAACAAGTTGTCAACCATCTGACGACGTATCAACATAGGATGTCAATGAGCTACAATCATAGGGAAAAACCTAGTCTTTCAAGTTGGAGACTTGGTCCTAAAAGAAAACCCTAGAAATCAGCAGGATAGAGAAAAGAAAGGGAAGTTTGAACCTAACTGGCTAGGTCCCTTTATCATCATATCGGTCTATGGATCTAGAACCTATCAGTTGTCCACACCTGAAGGGGATTTGTTTGATGAACCAATCAACGGTATCCATCTCAGAAAATTCTATGCTTGAATCACTTAGTGCACATATTAGTTTATGAAAAGGGTTACCTTGATGAAAACTTGGCAAACAAGCATCTTGGTGAAGAAAAAATACAAAAAATTGAAAAAAAAATTAAAAAAAGACTGAAAAGTGCAATAAAAACATATAGTGAAAACTTGGAAACAGTGTTTATGATTTAACCAGCTTTTCCATCTATTGGACACATGTCATGGTTGTTGCTTTCACCATCATTTTGCATCCATTATCTTATCATTGCAAGTGGTCATGTCTCACCCTAGCTTGGGGGCAACATCTGGACATCACTGGGTGCAGTAAACATCAAGCTTAACAAAATGGAAAAATGGCAGGAAGACAAACACAACAAAAAAAATGATGGAAACACAACCCAACATGGAACATCAATCAACATCAAAAACACATTAGACATCCATATCACAATAAAAAATCCAAAAACAAGTCAAAAAGTCGGTCTCAAAAATTCAAAAACATGAGTTTGTGTCAGTCAAACTGCATGGTCTTTGCATGTATAATGTAGGCAAGGCTAATCTTTGATTAGCCCCCAAGGCCCCTAGGATAGGTCTTTAGGTTAGGTTTGATCCAAAATCTCAGGAAAATCACAAAAACATCAGAAAATCAAAATCAAAATGGATGATCTAATCTGAATAATGGTTGAAATACTTTAAGAAAATGTTGGATATGTTGAACTTTGATCTTTGCTATCATTTCTTTGGTGCAACTCAATGATGTACTGAACTAGAGAAGTTAAGAAGAAGAATGGTATTTTCTTTGTTTGTTTTATGTGAGTTAATCATCATTATTGTGTGAATTGTCATGAAATGTGCTCTACAAAGTATCACTGATGACATTCCAATTCACATAGGAAAGTGATTGATTCTTGTCTGTTTACGTAAGAAATGCTTAGGTAATCTCGGTTTAATTATACCTCGATGCTTGTGTTCACTTGCAATATCAAAAATCATGAAAGTAATACTCAGGTCATCATTGGTTTACATTATACCATTGATTATTTTACTCACTTTCAACATTTTAAAAGCTCCATGATGATACAAAGCATAATAAAAGGACTATTAAGATGCTAATGTTTGCATGTAGATTTGCATGGTATAATAGATTGCATTTATGATAGTGTTACATCTGCAGAGTATTTTACTACAAAATTAGTGAATCATTCAATGATGATGATATATTTTCTCATTAAAGGATTGAGTACACTTGAAATTAACAAAAACATCATCATTATCATATAGCTACATAATCATTTTCATTACATTCATTACAAACATTTAATTTAACAATTCATCATTTATCATTTAAAACATATAATTTGCATTAATCATGTCATTTCTTCAATTGTACATCACATCATAAATTGCACGAGAAACTATCAAAAACAAATCACTATGTAGTTGCATCTTTATTTATTCATTCATCATACCATTATCACACATTCAAAATAACATCATATATATCATTCATTATTTTCATCATTCATTCATTGCATCATAATTTGCATTGATATCACAAGAATAAAAGTGCACATATCCCATATACATTATATGTCATTTAAAAATTAAAACATCATTTTCATACATCCATACATCATCACAATACACATCATAGGCAAAACATCATAAATCATAAAGCATGTCATCATGATTATAATTTGCATCCATAACATCATAATATAAGGGTCATCACATGGCATATAGAACATAGGAAATAAATGCATCCAAAATAGAATCATATAGCACACATGATAGATCGATAAAATCCATTGCATATCATATATATCTCAAAATCATAAATGTCAAGTATACAGTGATGTCTGAAATGAAGAGAGATATAACATCATCATCTCAAAATACAACAGAGGAATCACATCATGAAAACTAAGTCTTACTAGCTCTAGATGGTGCAGGCATTGCAGGACTAGTACCTCCATCACCATCGGATGTATCAGGATCTCTCGGGTCTCAGGGGATAGGCTGAATCACACCCATGCTGACAATCCTAGAATGAGTCCTACCAGATTAGGACTGTCTGTATCTCAATTTTTGCTCTTAAGGGATGACATCATAGAATTTACCTTTGTAATACTCTACCTCCCCACCAATACGGACAACCTCTCGCATATAATCCGCAATAGTCGTACCATCCGCCAATCTCTCGACTGCAGCCTGAGCCCCCTCTATAGTGAATATGGCGACATCCCTCTCAGTTGTCAATGATACAATATGACCCTGAGCTACCCCCGCAGTCTACCTAGCGGCATCCCTCTTGGCTGTCAATGTTGTGATCTGATCCTGAGTTGCAGCCAACTGAGCCTGTGCTAATGCTAAAGCCTATGCATGTGATTGGGCCTGTGCCTACATCTGAGCTAATTCTGTGATAATAAACCCTAAGCCTAAACAAGTTGAGCCTATACAGTCTCTAACTGCACCTGAAGGCTCACAATCTGCAACTGCTAGGTAAGATATTCCACTGCTTGCCTCTTACGAGGCACTACATGCTCATGCACATCTAATGTTGGACCTGGCCCACTTATAACATCTCCATTGTCAAAACCATACTCATCTCCACTTCTCTCATCACCACTATCCCTCTCATCCCCACTGCCCTCCTCATCTCCACTACCCTCCTCATCATTGATATCTTCCTTATCACCACCAACCTCAACATCCTCCACCTCAACCTTACCAAACTCCTCTCTCCTTTTCCTACAACCATGTGCCACAACAACATCCTCCTCTATAGGTAGTGGGGCAGGCTCATCAACAATGGTAATGTGTGGAAAAGAATGCAAATCCAGATACTTGGCATAATCTATTGTCATAGGTGGCTCAACAATGTCAAGACGGATATCCCACTCTAATGGCTACAAAGACTAATACTCCTGAATAGCAACATCATATGACAAAACATGCCTCCACTCTGTAGAATCTGATTGATGATGAGCGTAATGAACAAAACCCTGGGGCATACCCTGAACCAAACCATAATATTTATGCACTCATCTGATAAAAAATATCTTTAACACCCAACGATTCTAACCAATCAGTAACATAGACTGACAGAGAAAGGCACCTGAATATCATCCTCATCCCAATGCTCATAATCTAGATAGGAACACCATGTCACATAATCTATATCATCCATCACTCTCCTCCAATGCTCTAACTTACCCAGTTTGGATTGAGTAAGGCGACCCACATATCTGTACACATACGGTCTCATAATTGGTCTTTGTCTCACTGGCATTGGACGTGTGACAAATATGTGCTCCCATGTCTACACCTATAATAAAGTAGCTCCTGAAGACAAACTACAACCTTGAAGGTAAACAACAAAGTGCAAATCATGATACAAATGGGAAAGCATACACATGCCCCAAGCATATCTCATCCCATGAACAATCATACTTTCTAACACACGGCCCTAACCAATAGAAAGTCCCTTTGACCTGCAATCAAGACAAAGGAACCCTCCAATGAAACCAACTAGAACTACAGGAAGGGTGGCATAAGCATCAACCATCTCGCACCATGGAATCCAATACTTGAAAATATGATCATCCTGGAAAACTTTGCAGACAGCGTCGGTCCCACCCCGCTCTCTAGAATAATAGAAAACCACCTGTCCAACAATAGGAATCTGAAAAATCCACCAAACATCCTCAAGGGTGACTGTCATCTCACTAGTAGGAAGGTGGAAGGTGTTATGCTCACTATGCCACCTCTTAGCTAATGCTATCAGGAGACCCCGATTAATCCTAATTTGGTGCATGTATAAAAGAGAAGACAATCCACAATGTACAATGATTGTCGTCTTAGGCTGCACTAATTGGGGTACCAAATAAAATGTCCATAGAAACTGCTCTCGAACATGAAGGTTCTCCAACGACTCCTATTATCAAGAAATATTCAAAGTCAGTACTCTTTGTCAAATCATCAAACATCAATAATCCTATCAAATCTAATCAGCTCTTGGTGAGAATTTTTGATCAAATTTCGTAAGCGAATATCATTGAACCTCACCTATCATGAGGTCAATCATCAATCTTAAAATTGTACCTCACCTATCATGAGGTCAATCATCAATAAATCAAATCAACCTCACTTATCATGAGGTACATCAATCAAACTATAATTATTCCTTGTCTATCATGAGGATAATTATCATCAATCAAACATCAGACCTCACCTATCATGAGGTTGAACATCATCTACTTGATTGAGATCATCAAACATATCAAACCAACAACTGACACAATTGAAAATTAATAAAATCAAGGACATATTTGACAAACTTTATCAATCTGACTTGGATGCACTGAAATAGAGTTTCTATGCGCTAAAATAGGCATTCAAAGCGCTAAATCACTATATGTGCCATTGCATCCATCAAAAGCACTATTTCAGGTGGTCAAAGTGCCATTTCACCAGAAGCACTATTCTATTGGGTCAATGCGCTAATTCACCCAGTTCATGTGCTAAACTATTAAAAGTGCTAAAATAGAGATTCAAAGTGCTACAATTTCTATCCTAAGCGCTAAAACTTTGAAAGAGCTAATTTATCCTATCTAAGCACTAAAAAATTCTACCTAAATGCTAAAGTTTTGGAAGTGCTAAAACAATAAATCCTAAGTGCTACAACAAAAGGGAAAAGCACTAAAAGAAATCTAAATTTTAAAATCTAGAGAAAGCACAAAAAATGAGAAATGCACAAAACACAAGGAAGTTCATGGGTACGTACTGAAGGTTCATAGGCGGTCGGGCGGTTGTGTCATCACACGCGCTCAAGTGAGTGAGTGTGGTAGGGGATTTGCATCTTGCTCCAAGTTGCTCAAAAAGCTCTCTCTCACAAACTTTCAAAACTCAAATGCACAAATGAGTTTGAAAAAGACCTTTTTGACCTTTTATGGGTTATTAGAAGTGGGATTTTGGTAGGATTAATTAAATTTTTTTAAGACGAGATTAATTCAAATTCATCTAGGGGAAATATTCTACATTATTTATCGGGAGATAAATTATTTCACCATCAAATCTTCATCGAATCATTATCAAATCATTAGAAAATTGAAAATTCCAAAAAATAAAAAAAAATCATTAATTTATCTCTTGTGGGGGCATATATCCATCATCACTTGAAAATAAATGTCTAGGGCAAGTCAGGGGCATACATAAATTTTTTTTGTTGATACTAGCAGCACCAACAAAATTTTCTTTGAAGCAATGTGTAAACACATCACTTCAAAAAGGGAAAAATGTATACACCTAAAAATGGTTTGGAGAATATAATTAATTAAATACGACTTATTTAATTAATTAACCTTTATTTCATCTACTATTAAATAAATAGAAATATTTATTTATATAGTTCATCTTAAATTCTTCAATCTTTATTCTATTATTTTCATCTTAATTAAATAAATAAATTTCACTTTTTTTATTTAATTATCATAATTAAATTCATCTACTATTAAATAAATGGAAATATTTATTTAAATAGTTCACATTCTAATTCTTCTATTCACCAATTTTAATTAAATATACAACTTCAATAGTTTGTGTTATTTAATTATCACATCATTCAATCTTAATTAATTAAACAAGCTTAAATACTTTGTTGTTTAATTATCATATTCCTTCTATATTTATTTAATAAACAAATTCTATAGTTTGTTTTATTAAATTATTTATCCCCTTTTACTAATTTGAATAAACCAAAATATTCAAATAAAGGCATAAAGGGAAATTTCCTCTATTCACTCACCTACCAAATTAGATATAAAATATCCAATTTAATTCAACTGGCATTCACGAGAAAGCTTTGGAGACAAATTGAAATCAATCTCTCAATTTCCTTCCTCTGATTCTTCCTATCATCTGGCCTGATGTTTTCATGGGGAGAAACCATTTCCATAATCAGCTCAAACTTCTCAATCTCTTACCATTCAATTCTCCAGATTGAATCCAAGCCTTTGTTGTGCTACCCCATCACAATGTGCTGCCATTAATCTATATATACAGCCTTTTGAAGCAAAGAATGGATCCCATCTTTGTGCAAACTTACTTTGTAGGAATAGCAATCAAGCATCTTAGAATTCAAGCAATCGTAGCAATAGCATCTTAGAAATCATAGCAATAGCATCTTAGCATCATAGCAATCATAATCACGGTTGCATCATAGTTTTACTATAGCTTCCATTTATCAGGTTTCATGTCAACATAGATTACAGTAGCATCAATATCATTTAGAAATCATCATATAGAATTACATCATTGCATTTAGCATCATTCCATTCTATAGATAGGCATTTTAACAATCACAAGTGCTTACCAAATCTGAATGCCCTTTGTGATTTGATAAATCTTTGGAGATAGGAAACAATAAGATGCTTTCAAGTTTTATGTGCTTTAAATTAGTTAATTGCTGTTAAATCTTGATATAATGTTTCATTAAGAAGTGTTTTAGTTGTTTACTTATTTACTTATTTCACACTTACTAACAAAATCAAGACTCAACAAATATAATCTTATTTTACCAATTCATAAACACTAGTTCTAATGCAACCAAACAAATAAATAGATAAATAAATAAGGAAAATTCAAGCTAAATAATCAAATGGAAATAATATTCTTTTGAATCTCCTCATAAATCTAAACAAAATTTATATCCTAAATGAACTAACCTATTAACGAATGAAATTCCTATAAATATTTTGTTTCTTTTTCTCATATTTTCTTTCCGAAATTTGTAGAGAAACAAACAAACAAAATCATTTATTTCAACTTTCCTTCTACACTCTGACGAAATTTCCTTAAATTTGTTCTACTCCCCATTCTTTATTGCAAGTTCAGAAGGATTCCAAAAAGTTCACAAAGATATCTATACAATAAATTAATGTACTTTTCCCAAACCCCCAAATATCAATCTAAACATTATAATAAGGTGTTATATTAATCTCAAATGATAATCTTCCATTGGCTAGTTACAGTGAGAAACAAATGTTTTTTGCAGCCATGGAGGACTAGCCTGACAACAGCCCCGTGATTCAACCATATCTCAAAAACTAAGATTTGGGTTTTTAGATTTTTGGACATAGTTTAGAGGAAAACAAGCAAAAAAAACCCTTTAAATTTCTCACTAACACACTTTGTAAAAGTAGAGTTATGGATGACACAATCAGGCCATTTTATTGGTAGGAAATAGAAAAGATGGAAATTAAAAATCCAATATCTTATGCTTAAAGGGAATATAAAATGCACACACAAAAAACAAGCATAGAATAAACATAGCGAAAGACACAGAAAGAGACACACAAAGGAAATTGAATGAGATCAACTACAACCTTGATTCACAATTCATAAAAATTAAACATTTAATTTCAAAAGGAAAAGGGAGAAATCCATCAAATTGATTGCACACATGAGCAAGAAAATGTAAACGAAAGGTTAAAATCTAACCTAGATCCAACGTTGAGCCCAAACTTTCACTGGAAAACCCAATTTCTTCAAATCCAAAATTCCAAATTCCCAAAACCACAATTTCTAACATAATCAACAATCTAAGAATTTTTTTTTTACAAACCACTTCCTTCTCCCTTTCTTTTTTCAAAACCAAAAACCACCCAAAATATTTACAAGAGACAAAGTTGAAGATTCCATGCAAAGTTTCTTTCTTTTTTTTTTAGTAAATAATTCATTTTAATAATTGTTTGTAACTACATGTTGTTGCATGTTGACTGTAACTGTCATGTGTAGTCCTATGTTTAGACAATCTATTCCATGTTTGCATGAGCAATATTTATTTATCATATTATATTTACTATTTATTAATTATAACATTCCACTATAATTTTATTTTATTTTAATATTACATTACAATTTTTTTTATTATAAACTATGATTATTTATAAATATATTTATATTTATTTATCAAAGTACTTTTTTACTTAATAATTTATTTTAATGCATCAAATAACCAAAAATATTTATCAAACAAATTTTAAATTAAATAAACCAAATGCCAATCAATTACCTAAACCCTAACCCGAGTAAAAAAGAAAGACCTCAAGCAACACCAACTAACCATAGACAAAAATGACAACACTAACAAGGTATCAAACCGAATACTCATCATCTTTGAGGATGGTGGCTAGGGTACAGGACCAAGTGCTATCTTCGATCAACTAATCCACTGGATTTCAAGGCATGCTCAAACCTATCAATTCAGGTGGAGTTAATGCCTAGTACTTACAACCTGTAGCATACAACACGATCGTGCATATACATATGCATATAATTAGGCACATTGTGAAAGGAAATCACAACACCGTAGGGTACTCACAAGTGAGTGATGCAACACTATCCCTTTCACCCAAACACATCAGTAAGAATATCACCAAGTAATCACATCAACTCATAACAATCAGTTACATAACAATTAGGATAAGAATAGTCACACGATAATTGCATAATAGTCATGATCAAATAATCACATAGTGTTCATGATAGGGTTAGCCCACATAATCAAATAAAACCATATTCTAATCATAACATGTGTGTAAAACCTCATTTGCACATTGTTGTGCAGTTTTGCACACACGCCCCACTTGAAGTAGGGACCCCCTCTTTTCGTGATGTCTTTTGACCTTTGGTTTTATGAGATTTGTCTTTTTAAGGTCTTGAGATGTTGGTCTTACTAGTTTCGGTCTTTCCCTAGGGTTTAAATTGGTTAAAGTTGGGTTTTGGTGAAAATCTGGGTTTTGACTTGAATCTGAGATTTTTTAGCTCCAGCGGATTCTCCCGGGCCTTGGTTCATTGTCTATTCATTGCTGTATTTTCCGAATCCAGGTTTCTACTTGACTCCAGGATTTTCCGGTTCTGGCGGATTTTCCCGGACTGCGCCAAAATCTCGAACTTCGTTAAAATCCCGGTTTCTGCCATATCTGCGAAATTCGTGTTCATCCAAATTTTTCGCGTATCTTGGGATTTTCCAAAATTTTGTCCTAGGCTCGGGTTTTCGGATTTTCTAACATGTCTTGCCGTTCATTAATGCTCGAAGTACCTATAGTACCCCTCTGATTATGCTTATGCTTTCTGTTGATACCTTTTCATACTGTTAGACTTATGATGTTTTATTGGATATTTTGATCGCTGGGTTTGAGCGATAGTGGATTATTTTGTGACATGATGATACTTATTTGATGATTATTGTTTTTAGACATGATATGATATAGCGTAGATGTTTTTTTCAATTGATATTGCTATGTACATGTTTATGATGGACTAGCAGTTATTCATTTTCGTCAGTTTTGCTGTGAAGTGTATTGGTGTGGAGAACGGAATCGCATCACTCGCTTGCGAGTGCCCTGCGATATCTGTGATTTTCTTGCACGGTGTGTCTGTTTAATGCTTTATATATATATGTATGCACGTTATTTGTTTGGTTGCAGGATTTGTAGGTACATGACACCGACTCCACCTGTGTAATCAGGTCTGAGCGTGTCAAGACTCAACGAAAATTGTTAATCAGGAGATAGTAGTCTGGTTCACCCTAGCCTAGTCTTTAATCCTGGTCATAGTATTTTGTTTGTTTTCAGTTTTGAGTCATAGGTTGTAATGTGTTTTCTGTTGGTTAAATTGTTTTGAAAAGGTAAATTTGATTAAATTTTTAATGTTGGAATATTGTGTTTTAAATTATTGATATTTAATTAATGTTTAATTGTAGTAGAAATTACTTGCTTAATAATTTAATTCATTAATTAGCTTATTTGGTTAAATAGTTGATCTTAAAAGATTAAACTATTTTAATTAAATAAATTAATTAATTATATTAAATTATTAAGTGTGAAATTTATATTGCATTTGAAAATTAATTAAATTGTGGAAAATTAGAAAATTAAAATAAATTAAATTAAAATGCATGTGAATTGAGTTTTAAAAATATAAAATTAAAATAATTATTTGCATGCATAATTGAAAGGCAAAATTGCCGAGAAGTGGTTGAGAAGATATTTCTACTTCTCGACAAGTGTGCCAGTGCTTTAATGAGGTTGTTAAAAAAAATTGTTACGGGAGGTTATTGTGGATCTCGGGAAATCACAGAGGTTGTTGAAAAAATTTTCACGGGGAAATTTTCTGAATATTGGCAAAAATTTCCTTACTGTGCAAATTATAATTTTTCTTAGAAGTTGTTATCTTTCTGTTTTATTTTGGTTGATGTTGGAATTGGAAGATCCTCCAAAGGATTCTTAGTAGTTAGATAAAAGCTTTCTTGGAATTGGTGATTGTGTTCTACAGGCAAAAGATTTTCTTCAAATAATCCAAAACTTCAATTTATAGGTATTTCTATGGTATTTTATGCAGTTTGTTTTGGAAAAGAATGTTTTTATAGCAAAAAAAATAAAAAATAGATTGGATAAATTGTATTTAAATTTTTTCTGGAAAGGATATTTTGTATATTCCAGACTATGGAAGAAATTAATATTGTTAGCATAATTTTTTTTTTTTAAAAAAAAGAGATTATTTCTCTGCATTGAATAATTTTTCTTTATTTATTTTTGAAGAAAACTCTGTTGTGAAATTATGCTCAGTTACAGAATTTCTTTAATTAAAATTATCAATTGTATATATATATATATATTTATATGAGTAAATGTAATGATATTTACATATATTTTTACTCATATAAATACATATATATAAATTAAGATATTTATATTCTGTGTTTTATATTGAAAATTCTTGTTCTGTAGATTACGAATTTTCTGAAACGCGATTTTGAATTATCACCGTAATTTATTTAAATTCTGTCTGTACGGAATTACGAAATTGAAATATATAAAAAAAATGTGTTTAATGTTTTAGGAAAATCGTTGTACGCGATTTTTATTTATGCCAAAAGTTTTATTTATTTAAAAAAAAAAAATTAATGGAGCCACGGGGGTTACTATCCCCACAGTCCACTCCCAATAGGGAAGCGCTGTGGAAGGCAGTGCATAGCGCTGCCGCCCACAACCGAACCCTGTGGGAAGGGCTGTGGAGACAGCCCCACCCACGGCTACTGTGGCTATGAGGCCGCGGCTAGGTTGGGCTGTGTTCACAGCCATTAAACACTGTACATGTAATTTATTTGTAATGTTAATAAAAACGAAACCCCAATTGTTATTTCGGATTTCACTGTATTTGATTTGTAAATTCTGGATTACTTCGATGCCTGCGAATTTCGAAATAATTAAATATTTACCAAAATATATTTATGTATATGTATGTATATATATATATATATATATATATAAATACAATAAATTAAAATAATATTATGTTTAGTTGGATGATTAAAAGAATTAATATATTAAATATCTAGATTTAGATATTTTAGATGATTTTAACATTTGATTTAGGAATAGATTGATATTCTGAAGTTATATAAATTTTATCATAAAATATGAATATGAAATTAGGAATATGAGAAACAAAAAATTATTGTTATTAACATAATTATGTATATTATGAATTTAAAGTGTATATTTCTTTAATGTGTAGAGGACTGTTGTTTAATAAAGGAAACATTTAAAAAAAAAAAAAAAAATGCTCTCTCTCTCTCTCTATTGTTGAATGGATTTAGCATATCCGAATGATAGACTTGTAATTGCTTTAATTGGAGTTGGGCAAATGGGGATTTTTTTTTAATGAGTTATTAAGTCTTCCAGATGTGGGTATTTCTTGGGAAATAAAACTTTTCCGTGGTGTCATATGTATGAACAAATTAGGGTAGTGCACTAGTTAATTGTGAATAGAACTGTGACAATTATTGTGATTTATTTGGCATTATATGTTGTATTGTGCACTTGTCTACCCTAGTTAGTAAACTTAGAAATCCTTGTTATGTTTAGGGGAGTGGCTATTTGTAAGGGCCGACACACAAAGAGGTGTTAGGGTAACTTACAAATAGTTAGTAACTCAGTGAAAACTAAAGAACACAATAGATAGATCTAAAACACTTAACAAGATGTACATGCCTCACTTATGACTCTTGAGCTTCCATAGTCTTGAGTATAAGATTAGAAGGCCTGGAATGGAAAATCAATGTCTTGTTCCTATAAAAGACATTTGATTCCGCAACAGTATGCAAATGGGGTCGGGTTTCGTAAGAGGTTACCAGGGTAACCCAAGGTTTGGGGGGCCGGAACCTAGGAAGAAACACCAGGGTAACCTTTGCATCGTTGTGATGACACTCCACCTAGAATAACAGTCAATCTTGTATTTTTAATTCAATCAATTGTCAAAATATGGAAGCAATGTAACCAATAGATTATGTGTACTAGCGTCTAGGGTTAGTAGATTAGGTCTAGGTAACCTTATTACTATCTCCTAGCATGGGGGTGGACCTACGGGTACCACATGGTTGGGTGGAATGAGCACCTTACTCCGTTGGGTCCCCAGTTAGATCATGGCATCGAGGACTTCATGGATGGAGAGCTCGCACTTGGATCTTATGTATACTTTCATCATTGTATATTGTAATCTTGTATTTGAAATCAACCCTCAATTGTATAAGAGGTGATCAATGTAATTATTATTTGAACTACCTCATCAGATGGATGAGTATTGTAATATCATATCAAATGCAATGTATGGAAAAACATGTATGTACTTAATGTTATAATGAATGGTATTCAAATGAAATTTCTATGTTATGCAATGATTATCTTTATGTTAATATTTATTATGTGCAATGCGAAATACTTTTGTCACTTATGGAAAAACTCAAAGTAGTGTAACGTCGCTTAACCTAAGAATGTATGCAATTAATTAACTTAGTATTAATACTTTAAAAAAAAAAATTATTACACCTTTATAACATTATTGCAACATTCTTAGGTTAAACAGACACACCGTGCAGAGAAAATCACAGATATCGCAGGGCAGTCGCAAGTGAGTGATGCGATTCCGTTCTCCACACCAATACACTTCACAGCAAAACTGACAAAAATGAATAACTGTTAGTCCATCATAAACATGTACATAGCAATATCAATTGAAAATAACATCTACGCTAAATCATATCATGTCTGAAAACAATAATCATCAAATAAGTATCATCATGTCACAAAATAATCCACTATCACTCAAACCCAGCGATCAAAATATCCAATAAAACATCATAAGTCTAATAGTATGAAAAGGTATCAACAAAAAGCATAAGCATAATCGGAGGGGTACTACAGTACCTTTGCTCAGATGCGAATATGGAGGGATTAAAGGCTCTTAGATGTCATTTGGACTTCATTATTCACTTGTTTGCTGCTTTAGCGTCTGAGTGCATTCTTCATTTGAGCTTTGATCATTGATCTTGAGCTGCTTGCGTGTGGATTGGTGGAGCGCAGATTAAGGTGTTCATTGCTAAGGCATACTTGTTTTGCAGTTGCTTCTTCGAGTTTGAGTTTCCTCTGGACTAATCCATGGTGGGTTATCATTGGCCCTTTCATTTGTTTGAATGATGATTGAACTGTTCTATGTTGATTGATGGTCATTTCGGGTCGGCTTATGCTTGGTTACGATTTTGTATTTATCGAATTGGGATTTGACCCATCTTTTCGTGAAACCTCATCACCCGTGCCATGTGTGCTTGTATTTATCCATTAGATGATGGGTGCATCTGTTTGGAAGGTGTTCTGGGTCATATTTTTTTCCTCTAGGTGCGTAATTTGTTGTATTGTGCGAGGTTAGGGTTTTTTTTGGTGCTCAGCCAGGATTAATGAATTTGTTATGATTTGTCTATCTTGCGCTTGTATTAAGCTAGCTCCATACTTTGTGAGGACTTGGAGTGCTTTACATTCATCCTTCGGGATAGTGTTCCAAACCTTGAGCTTACCCTAGTTTTCATGGCGAAAGGTTTATTCTTCGAAATTAGGGCATCATCGTTTCACCATGAAGTTTAGTCATTTGAGGTCTTTTGAAATTTAAGTTCAAGCACATTCTGAATCTTGTTGGTTGGCACCAATTTTGAAATCATTTGAATCCCAATTAGCAAGGTTTTACATGATCATTCAGTCGCTGGTCCGCGTGTTGTCATTCGTCGGGTTTTCGAGGTGTCCGCAGAATTTTTGTGCACCCGGATTTTCCCGGTTTCGGCCAATTCCATGTGGTATAGCGAGTTCTAGAATATTTGAACTATCTGCGGAAATCCTTCATGTCTGGACTTTTCTAGTTTTCCTGTCTAGTTTTATTTCTTTCGATTTCCCGAAGATAGGATTAATGGAGTAAATGCTAAATGTTGATTTCTTGTTGCTAATGAATGAATTCCATGATAATCTCATAATCTTTTGTCTGTGCTAACGATCTATTTGGTGCATGATGTCTTGGCAACAGGAATCTGTCTAGGTCGGATTTCTCTGAATTCTGCCCTGACTGGAGTTTTCCCGGTTTACCTTGTTTTCCGGATTGCTTTATTTTTTTGGATTTTCAAGGATTGGTGATTTGTGATGGATTTCAATGACCTTATATGATTTTGTGCTAACATTTGGATTGGAATATGCATGATAATTGGATACTCATGACATTCTTTTATGAGTGCAGGCTGAATCAAACAATGCTGTAGCAGGGAAATCTAAGGGTGACACGGAGGGGTCCTCTATTTCAGAGGCAGAAAGATTAATATTGGACACTAAGAGTCAACTCCCTAAAAGCAAGATATCTTCGGTGTGGTTTGAGGTCTCGGACAAGAATTTTGGGGCATGGCGATATGAGGAGTTTAAAGAGAGAACAGCTCAGAAGGATCTGTCAGTCCTGAAACAGGGAATGATGAAGTCTGAATTGGTTCACGTGGCAGGGTTCCCTGCTGCAATCCAATCCTATGAGTTAATACTTGAGTGTGCCCGACAGTATGACTTCGACACACAAAGGGTGGTCAGCACTGAGGGAAGGGTCTTGGCGAATTTTAGTCCTGTTTCTATTGCCTAGGCCTTTGACATGCCGGATTTTCCTTTTGTGTGCGCTCTGAACATGGACTTGGCCAGAACATATTATGAGAATGAGCCAACCAAAGCTAAGCAGATGATTAATTCTTGGTTGGAAAAGCCAAAGTCACACTACTCCAAATTTCCCAAGCAATTGCACAGGGTTAGATTCAGATAAGATATTTATGATGCAATCACATTCTTGAGTAGAGTGGCCAGTTTGAAAAGCGTTGGAGTGTTGGAAAGCTGGATGGTCCATGTGATCAACAAGATTGAACAAGGAACCAATTACCATTGCGCAAGACTTATTAGTGCAATGATTGATAACCAATTAAGGGATGTCCTAGAAACAAAGAAGTTCACCATGTCTTCCTATGTGGTGTATGTGTTAGCTAGATTCTACCCATACAGGGGTTTGAATCCACAGGGGACATTTGGGCGGGATATAGTCTATGAGATATATCCAGAATTACACCTAGGACACCGGGATTACCGAAGAGCCAATGATGCATTCACAATGCATATCACTAGGATGCTTCAAAATGCGGAGCATGTGAGACTGTCAGATGGAGTGAAGGAATTGATAAAGAGATATGGACCCTGGTTCATTCAGTTTCCCACCTTCTCTTACATTAGAATTGACGGATGCCCGGCTGCTCCATATAGGTTACCTAGGTACCCTACTGATCATATCATGTTATTGGAGACAAATATGTGAATTTGATGCAATTGTCAAAAAGGAGAAGCATAAAACAGGTTTTGGTGGGGATTTCCCTCTTGGAATTGGCGTAGCAGAGGTGTGCCCTTCCATTCAATCAGCACACGTAGTAGGAAATAAGTTGGTAGCTCATGGTTTCTCCTTCCACTCCAAAAGGACAAATTTTGATATCACCGGGGAAGCACAGAAGAAGGCTACCAAAGAGTACCGTCATAAGGATGACCTAGAAGACTATTGGGTCAATATCAAAGATGATTTTAAGGCAAGGAAGAAAAGGTACTCTAGGCTTCATGTCGATGTGATTAGGCAATACAATGTTAAGTTAATCCCTGACCAGCTAGAGGATGATAGAAACTTGGTGCAAGATCATGCCTATGAGTCTGTTAAAGATAGATCAATTGGAGAGATAAACTGGAACGATGATGAGGTAACTGAGCTAGAGGCCCTAATGGCTCCTGTTATGAGATTTACTACTTCATGGCTAAAACATAAGGTTTGGGAGTTGGAGAGTGAGAAGGTACCCTGTACCTTTAATTTGATGGGAAATCTCAATCCTATGTATACTTCAGAAGAATCCGGGGAAGATGACCCACAAGGGAAAACTAAAAGGAGCTCACCCTTCAAAATAAAAATTAGAGGCCCTAAAGAAGGTGAGCCAGAACCAAAAAGAAAGCCAAAAGGGAAGAAAAGAAGTAGAGCTTTGAAAATAGGCAGGTCCTCTGATGAGGAAGGATTTGAAAAGCCAGAAGAGGAGGATGCTCCTCCACCACCAAAGAAGACAAGAACAGCTAGGGTTTCAAAGAGGAAAGGTCAGGATACCTCTAAGGATGAGCCTCTGATTGTTGATGTGGAGAGTTCAGGGGAAAAGAAAAAAGTTCATTCGAGGAAATCAAGGACTCCATCCCCTAAGGAAACTGTGCAAAAGATGGATCCTCCTCCAAAGTCACCAGTTGTGGAGCAACCTAGGGCTACTTCCCCTTTGCCAAGCGTGCCTGAGCAAGAGACTCTTGAGAAACATGAGACTAGCGGAAAGGCAGAACTTTTCAAGGAAGGAGAGCTCTTTGGTGTGGTAGCTGGGCTCGAGGTTGAAGAGGTAGAAAAGCACCCTTCCCCACTAGTCCAATATGAAGATTCTCCAACAAGTAGCAAAGGTAATGGATCACCTGAAAAGGAAAGCAGTCCTGTTAGAACACCATCACTGGTGCAAGAGGTGGAGATTGAAGTAGCAGATCAAGCTGAGCAGTTCCCTGAAAAGGAAGAGGATAAAACAATAGAACAACATGAAGAGGAAAAAATAGAGGAAATCCAAGTGGAACCTGTTGTCCCGGATTTGCTTGAAAAGGAGATTACAAGGAAGAAACAAGTTGTTGAAGACACTCCTTTGGATTGGGATGAGATGTTGTCTAGGATCGGTAAAGGTAAGAAGAAGAAGGCAGCCAAGGTAGTTTCAAGAATAGAAAGGGACGAAGTGAATAACAGAGTAATCCACATTGCCACCCCTGTTGCAGACAAGACTAGAGAGGATGTCACTGGTGAGGATTATAATGTGCAAACTTTTAACCTTGGGTCAGCATCTATGGAACAGGATATTGAAGAGTATGAAGGGTCCAGTGTTGTGATAGTTGGAAAATTAAGGAAAGAGACTCAGACCAAGCATGAGCTGAGAAAGGAAAATGAGAGACTTAAGAAATGCTTGGAAGAGGTGATGAAACCTCTGCAATCTCTTCACCCATCTTCCTCTGCTACTCTTGGTTTCTTTCCCAAGGAAACTATTTCTGAGATTGAAAAGATGAAAGCCTCTGCTCATACTACAATGGATTGGTTAAAGGATGTGTAGGTGAAAGGAGACAATGCAATCAAGGATATCCTTTCAGTTGGGAAAGATGCAGTCAGGGCCAAGGAACTGTTGGAATATGTGATATCCCAGGATAAGGAGGATATTGATCTCTTGCTGCAGAAATCCAAAATAATTATGGAATATGGAAAGGATCAGTTGGTAGCATATAGGATCCTTCCTTCCTCCAGACTTAATGAGCCTTGGGAATGGTTTGAGGCTTTGCAGATTCGACAGAAGGCCATGAGGAAGATTCAGAAGCGAAAGAACTTGATAGATGGTGACCTAACTGGAGTGTATGAGGGATGTATTGCATTTTTTGAGGTTATGACTGGCAGGAGGAAAATTGCTCCTAAATACCTGAGTCTAGAACAGTTAAGGGAATGGTGGCATGATGTCTATGCCCCAGATGCTAAGAATGTCATAACAGGTCACCAATTGGATGATGTGGCAACTTATTTGGTGGTGCTGGATAAGTATCAATCTCACAGGGATGATTGGAATAAGACTATTAAGCAGTCAAAGGAGGACATTGGCTCCATTGAATGCAGACTTAGGATCTTGCCCTTGCCACCTATCACTGAGCTAGATAAAGTGTTTTTGAGGGTTCAAGGATCGTTAGCCCAGAGTAAGGATAAGGGAGGCGGTGGTTAATGGCATTTTGAGATTTGTGCTTCCCTATTATTATAGGCCATGTGTTGATCTAGGCTACATTGGGGAATGTGTCTAGGCTGACCTTGATGATGTATCGGTATTTAATGTGTGTCTTATTTTAAAATTCCTAAGGCCGACTTGTTTTGGCTATTTTTTATTTTGTAAATGTTTGGCTGGGCCGACATGTCTTGAGAATTTGTTATAAAGGGCATTCATGCCTCATTGTAAAGGGATAAGAAGGAAAAGATAATAGAGACAAGTTAGATCAGTAAGAGCTAGAGAATTTTGTAGTAGGAGTAGTAGTCAATTTCTTGAAGCAAATATTGTAACAGAATAGTGGAATTATTGCAGCATTTTGGTGATCTAATGCAATTGAAGACATTGTGGTTTTACTGGTGAAATCTTTTGTGTTAGTTTATCTTGCATGGTTCCTGTTGTTTCATCTTTCTAATTGCTTGAATATTTAGGATTTAATGTCTTGGAATTAGATTAGTTTTTGAATGATGTTCATGATTTCATATTTGGAATGTTTGTAGCAATCTCTGGTCTATACTCCCAGTAGCTATCTGATTGTAGTAGGCTGGTGAAGTCAACCTAGACCATATATTTACATGTGCTTAATTTCGATTGTGGATGAATATCTATGATTTGAGAATCTATATACCTTAGAAGATTGCACCATTCTTGTGATATTGCATTGAAGGTTGATCAAGAATAGGTTACTCGAGATTGGTCCATTCCAGATATCTATCATTTGCATTGTTCATTCTAGGAATAGTTTAGATCTTATCATATCCTTGCATCCTTATCTTTTGCTATTTATTTATCACTTGGTTAGATTTAGGATTTGAGATCATCATATTGCACAATATGATAAATTGGAAAGATACAGCTTGCATGTAGTAAGGTCCGATTGTGATTATCAGCATTTCGCATATTATATGAGTTGTTTATGCATTGTCATGACCTGACACCCGAGAGACCTTGGGGTGATTTTTAATAACTTATTGTTGAAAATTACCTTTCAAGAGAGATGGGATATTGTATTCTGTCTGAGTTGTTGTTGTGCAGAAAAAACCATCAACAGATTGGCGTTAGAAGGAGGGCCTGAATGAGCACACTAGATCATTTCTTGAACGCCATCTCTCCAGAGAGATATAGGAGAAATACCAGATCTACCCCAGGAGAGGAAGATTTACAGGAATTACAGTTCCCCACTAGGTCAAGAAGGACTCGAGAAAGGGGAGAATCATCATTATCCATCCCTTCACCAGCTTCATCCACATCTTCGCATCCAGAAGTTGAAGCCATAGCCATCCCTGAGGCAGTTCCCATTCAACAACCTTAGCCTATCATTAACCAACCACAACCACCTCCCCCACTTTTACCAATGGCTTTCCTAGCTAATAATCCATCCCCTTTGTCTTTCAACACTTACAATGTAATGCCCAAAAACCCTGAACACTTTTGTTCAAAGTTCCATGTTAATGACCCAAACAGGACTACAGAAGAGCATATAAGAATCTTCCAAACCTATCTCAAAGATAGAGGGATTGTTCATGAGGATGTTTCCTGTAGGTTGTTTCCTTATTCACTAGGAGAAGAGGCTTTTTATTGGTACAATCACCTCCCATCTAGCTCAATTCTCAATTGGAATGATCTTGAAACTGCCTTTTTACAGAAGTTTAGAATACCCATCAGTGCCAATGAATTATACCTGCAATTCACCAGAGTCAAGAGAGAGGTCAATGAACCCATATCTAGTTTCAATAATAGGTTTCACCGTGCGTATACCAGACTCCAAGATCCTTATGTTTTGGATAACAATACAGCCCTGGGAGTCTATTATGAAGCATTGGACAGCCTTACAGCAACCTTTCTGAAGTGGAGACCCAACCCTCCAGCTAACCAAACTAATGCCTATACAGAAGCTGTTAAGCTTAGCACAGATCTAAGACAACATGTGACTGGACCGTTGCCTTCTTTAGGACTAGTTGCACATCTCAATCAGGTTCAGGCAGTAAATCAAACACTTGCTAATCATACTCCAATCATGAATCCAATACCTCAATTACCCTTGGTGCCACACCCTGGTCCTCCTATGAGCCAGGTTTCTCCCATGATGAATTTTCCCCAGCAACAGGTTAACTAGCCCATGTATCAGCCATAGTCAAATAGTTTCCCTGCCTATTTTCAGAACTCTGAAGTGTTGCATCAATCTATGGGATCTGCTACAATGCCTGTCCCTCCTCAGAGTAACCCAAGCCGGCCCCCTTATGTAGATCCAAATAAAGAAAGAATTGCTGAAATGGCTGAATAGATAAAAAAGTTGAACCTAGAGGTGACTTACTTAAGGAATCAAAACAACCAATTACAAGCTACTCAGAAGAATATACAATCCGGTTAGAATAGGGAATTTCCACAAGGGAATAATTTTGATAGAGGTTAGCGTAATGAAAGAGGATTCTATAATGACAGGGGATATAATTAGGATAGGGGTTACAACAATGACAGAGGCTACAATAATGATAGAAGATAGAATTTTGATAGAGGACAAGGTAGTGGATCAGGATTTGATAAGAGGCAATCACAGGGATAGAGCAGAACGTGGAATACGAGACCTAATAATGGAGAGGTTCCTACTCCCTTGGATCAACCTGTCAACCAATCTGCAAATCAGCCAGTCAGTCAAGACAAGCCTCCCAGTGGTGTATACCTAGCTGAAGCAGCCTTATTGGGATGGTGTAGGCTTCATAAGACAAGTCAGCATTCAGAATTAGAGTGTCCAGAGTTCCAAACCACAGCCTCTATTTTCTAGTATGAGGTGGAGAATAATGCAAATGGGCAGGAGATTGTTCCCTCCACCCATTATGATTCTCCTGTGTTGGTATTAAATCATGCTCCCTTCCCAGCAAGTGAAGAAAATATTCCAAAAGAAGAATCTAATCCTTAGAAAAATAAAATAGATCAAATCTACAATGGTGACGAGGTGGCTCAGTTATTTAAAGAAGATGCAACGAATGATAATGGCCCCCTTGATAGTGAAGAAGCTTATATTGAAGAAGTACAGATGTTCCAGAGGTCAGGTAAAGGATATGATTTAAGAAACTTACCCCATAGGCGCCCACAGGCTGGGGGACCCTTCACCACCTCTATTCCTCCTAATAAATTCAATACCCCTCCAGATCCTAATGCTAGTAATAATTTGTCCTATCCGCATGTGCCAAGGCAGTACCTTTCGAAGGAAAGACAAGTTCAAACTGACCCACAAAAGGAAAAGGCTGTTCAAGCAGGTAGAGACAAGGTGGGGAAACCTTTTAGGGAAGTCTCCACTGATATGAGCGAGGAGAAAATGGCTTCGTATGTCGCAGAGGAGTTCAAAAAATTAAAGGTAAATCTTTCAGCATTTGATTTATTAAGGTTCCCTCCTATTAGGAAGGCAGTTTTAGGTACTTATGATGCACATCCTGTGTCTTTGGATAAACCTTCTAATAAGCATAACAACAAAATTTCTAGTTCTCAGCCTATGAAAATACAAGATCAGACACACACTTGGACTGACTTCCCCCTGGAGACAAAGGAAAAGAAAAGGACAAGACTCAAGTGGCTCAAGTAGATACTCAGCCAACTTTGTTCCAAGGGAAGACAGAAACCCCACCATTTCTGATCTTTCTGCGCATATTTGGTAAGAATCTACATAATTGTTTACTAGATTCTGGTGCTTCCACCAATGTGATGCCATTTGGAGTCTGTAGAGCTTTAGGAATTACACCTGGTGATTCCCAAAAGAAGGTGACTCAATTGGATAGAACTGAAGTAAATGTGGTGGGAGAATTAAACATGATTCACATGCAGATAGCTTCGGACCCAAGGATTCAATAGGTTATCAATATTCAAGTAGCTAATATCCCAGATGCGTATGGTTTGATTCTAGGAAGAGATTTTACCAAGGCTTTGAATGGTTATGTGTCTACTAAACACTCTCACATGTGGCTTCCCTAGAAAGGAGTGCCCAATCAGATCAAATTTGAGAGAGAGCCAAGAATGAAATACATGATTACAGAATACCAAAAGACTTCAACAGAAGTTCTGATATCAGAAGTTGGCATGGAAAATTATATGTTGTTGACACAGTATGAGGAGTCAGACTCAGAGGAGGTATTGATGCTACACACGATGTCTATCGATACAGAAACAGGATCTAGCCATGTTACTGTTCTGACAAAATCAGTGGAGGAAGAAGAGGAAACTGAAGATAATCAGATCAGCCTATTAGACAGTTTTTCAGGAATTCATCAAGCAGTGTGTTGAAAATCAAATTCACCTAGGTAGAAGGACAAGCTTTGGAGAATTACTCTTACCTAATTGGTGTAGAGTTCATAATGCTTCCCATTCAGAGTTGGAGTGTTGTTTATGCCAAATAGCAGTAGAACAAGTGCAGAAATGCATGAATCCAACCCTGGTAGTTAGAACATATATACAAAACCCTCAGGAAGACTATCAAGAAAAGAAGTTTGTGTCGTCTAAAAAACCATCCAGCAATATTAAGCCTAAGGATGTGATGAAGAAGATTACAACTGCTGAGTGTTGGACACTTAGATTTGATGGATCCAAGTCCAAGCATGGAGCTAGGGTAGGGTTTGAACTGATCAGTCCAAAAGGTAAGAATTCTTTGCAGCCCATAGGCTTCAATTTCATTGCACAAATAATGTAGCAGAATATGAGGCATTAATTCATGGACTTCTTATGGCACTTAAGAAAAAGGTTAAGATTCTGCAAGTTTTTGGAGATTTTGAGTTAGTAATTAAGCAAGTAAGGAGACAATATTTATGCCACGATAGAAGAATGACTAATTATAGGCATATAGAGTGTGGGACCTCATTGAAGGATTTGATGCCTTCAATATTCAACTAATACCACGGCAGAAGAATCAAACTACGGATTCTTTGGTTCAGGCGACAAGCACCCTGTAGCCTTTATCTTTTTTAGGTTTGAAGAAATTCACTGTGGAATTGACTCTTGTGCCATCGGTTCTAGATAATGTTACTAACTTCCAGGTGTTCGAAGATGACAAGCATATTCTGGATTTTATCACAAATACAGATGTTTTTGCCTCCTAAATCATTGATGAAACAGAGCTCCAGGAAGCAGAACTGGATTTAGGAGTGATGAATCTAAAATCAAATACTATTCCAAGGGGAATGGTGTAGTTGGAGTGAATTTTTGATATGGATAAGATTAAGGATCAGGAACAAGAGTCAAAAAAGGAGTCTATCAATGGACAGTGTGACACTTACAATATGGGAACTGAAGATAATGCCAAGAACATTTTTATTGGCAAAGTATGCACTCCAAAAGAAAGACAAGGAATAATTGCAGCACTACGTGGCTTTCCCGATATAGTAGCCTGGAGTTATGAGGACTTGAAAACTTATGATACATCAATCATAACTCATACTATCTCTCTGAAGCCAAGTGTCAAGCCTTTTAGGCAAAGGCAAAGACCAATCAACGCATTATTGGAACCAGTCATACAAAAAGAAGTTCAGAAATTACTATTTGCCAGAATCATATTTCCCATTAGGCATTCAACATAGGTGGCAAATCTAGTCCCAGTGAGGAAAAAGAATGGTGAAATTAGACTCTGTGTTGATTTGAAGAATTTGAACAGATCGTCAGAGAAAGACAACTATTCAGTTCCTTCATTGGATGAAGTACTTCAAGTGGTTAATGGATCTGAGATGATGTCTTTTCTAGATGGTTATTCAGGGTACAATCAAGTAATGGTTCAATATGAGGACAGGCACAAAACTGCCTTCACCACTAAGTGGGGTACCTTTTCCTACAGAAGGATGCCTTTTGGACTCATTAATGTAGGAGCTACATTTCAAAGGGCTATGGATATTTCCTTTAAAGACATCATAGGAAAAATGCATCATCATTTATATGGATGACCTGACTGTTTTTTCAAAAAATAGAGGGGATCACATCTCAGATTTGCGCAAAGTGTTTCAAAGGTGTAGGGAATTTGGCATATCCTTGAATCCTAAAAAGTGTATTTTCAGAGTAACAGAGGGAAAGCTGCTAGGACATGTGATATCAGAGAAGGGAATTGCTATTGATCCAGAAAGAGTGGAGGCCATCCTGAAGATTCAGCCACTCGCTAGCAAAAAGGAAATGAAATCTTTCTTTGGCAAGATCAACTTCGTCAGAAAATTTATTACTGGATTTTCTGAAATTTTTAAGCCACTGAATGCAATGTTGAAGCAAGATGCTAAGATCGAATGGACTACGGAAGCAAAGGAAGCATTTGCAGAAATCAAAAGAGCAATTGCGGATGCTCCAGTATTGGTAATTCCTAACTATAGCAAGCCTTTTCACATCTATTCATTTGCTTCAGACCATTCATGTGCAGGAATGCTAACTCAAAAGTCTGATGAGGGAAATGAGCATCCCATTGCCTTTATGAGTGCACCATTAAAAGATGCTGATTTGAGATACCCAAGTGTAGAAAAGCAGGCATATGCTTTGGTTAGAGCAGTGAAGAAATTCAGACATTATATCCTTAGGAATAAGGTTTATGTAGTTGTCCCAGACCCCGCAGTCAAGTTACTTCTAATGCAAAATGAGCTAGGAGAGCGTAGAGCTAAGTGGGTGACAATGCTACAAGAGTACAATATTGAGATCTAGCCCATGAAGTTGGTAAGAGGACAGGGACTTACTCAGACTATGGCAGAAATAGGTCCTGAACTGACTGTCCAGAATTATAACATTGAGGAGCTTTCCCCATATGGCTGGTATGATGACATAGTTTATTATTTGTTGAACCAATGATCTCCAGGTCATCTTAATGTTGTTCAGAGGAGAGCCCTACGATTGAAGAGTGACAGTTTCATGCTAAAGGGAGTTGTTCTGTACAAGGAGAATCATGAGGGCATTTATTTGAGATGCCTTGGAAAACAGGAAGCTGAGAGGGTGATAAACGAATTTCACGAAAAGTATGGCACTGGCCATGGTTCTGCAATTGCCATAGCAAATCAGATTTTGAGGGAAAGATATTACTGGCCCACGCTATTCAAAGATGTCCACCATCATGTCAGGACCTGTCACACGTGCCAGACCACAACAACAAGGGAAAGGTATGCAGTGCTTCTGCTCCAACCGGTCACTGAGGTAAGGCCTTTTGCTCAGTGGGGTATTGATTTCACAGGCCCCATCAACCCACCATCTTCTGTAGGACACAGGTACATTCTCACTATTACTGATTATTTCACAAGATGGACTGAGGCTTTTGCTTGTAGGCAATGTACATCTGAGGTAGTGATTGATTTCTTAGAATCTGCTATTCTTAATCGATTTGGATGCCCTATTACTATTGTCTGTGATAATGGTCCTGCTTTCGCATCTTTAAAATTTTTAAATTGGGCTTTTGATCATGGCATTATTGTGAAATTTGCGTCCAATTATTATCCTTAGGGTAATGGCTTAGCAGAGTCCTCTAATAAGAACTCATTGACTATCATCCGTATGCTGTTAGAGATGAACCCAAAAGACTGGCATACCCAGCTTTGGTTTGCCCTCTGGGCAAATTGTACAAGACTTAAGTCATCCATTGGAACATCTCCTTATCACTTAGTATATGGTCTAGAGCCAGCATTCCCTATTCAACTCAAGATCCCAACTTTATAGTTTATAAATGAGTTTTATGATGTGGGGGACAGAAGGGAGGCTAGGCTAACAGAACTATTACACCTTGAAGAGAAACGAGATAATGCCCTTGAGAATTTTGCTAAACATCAGGGGGTAGTTAAGAGGTGGTTTGACAGGAGGGCTAAAGTCAAGGCCTTCAGGATTTCTAACCTTGTCCTATACTGGGATAAACCTCATAATCGAAAAGGGGACCATGGGAAATTTGACAAACTGTGGCTTGGCCCATATCAGATTGCTGAAATACTTGGAGACAATGCCTTCCATTTGAAGACTCTCACGGGAGAAGATATTCCACTGCCTGTCAATGGGCAGTATTTGAAACATTATTTCCAGTCTTGAGCTATTTTCAGCTCCCTGCTTTGTATATAGTTAGTTGAGGTTGCTTTCTATTGTTTTGTTCGGTTAGAGTAGGTTTCCTTTTGCTCTGTTTGTTCTAATTTGGTTAGAATAGGTTTTCTTTGGTTTGTTTGTTTTGGTTTGCGTCGCTCTTGCTCTTGGTTACTTCTCTTTTGGGGATCCCTGGTTGCATTTGTATGACAGTGGTGACAAAGTAGGTCTGATGTTCTTGGTATTTCTCTTACAAACTCGAATCATCCTTCTAGGGCATTATGGTATGAATTCCCTGCCCAATGTCACTTATCCTTGTGCTGAGGCAAAGGGTTTTCTAGTCAGTTTGAACAGGAATACATTAGGGTCTCATATTTTAAATTAAAGATACCTGAAGTTGCATAAAGTCCTTATGAAGTTTGAACAAGTGAAAAATCCTTTCTTCTGCTCTAATGCCACTATGGTTCTCATCCCTGAGTGTGAACTTCATTGTTCACAGGTTGAAGTGAAAGCAGTGAAAAGATAAGCAGTATACAAAAAAAGAAGAGGGAAATACATATTGAAAATTAAAAAGGTTTGAATTCAACTTATAAGGGGGATCTAGATATCTCTACCGGGGCTATAGACGCATGTCTAGTAGTAGAGCTATGTTCAGGAGAATCACAGTGATAACCTCGTCGGGGCTATGGATGCTTGACTGGCAGCGAGGCTCTATCCAGATTACTTTTAGAGTATGAATCTTTATGTAGTTTTTTCATACCAAGTTTGGTTCTTGTTGTAACTAAAGGAGGATAATGAATGCATATGCACACACTTTGACCCTGGTGTAGGAAAGTTTGGATGACTAGGGGCTTCTTTGTTTTAACATGGATGGTGGCAGGATAGGTGAGTTGAAACCATGAGTTCTGGGTTCTTGATTCCAGTTTTTCATCGAAATGCTCAGAAGCATTTTCCCAGCAGAGTCGCCATTTGTTGTAAAGTTTTGCACACACGCCCCACTTGGAGTAGGGACCCCCTCTTTTCGTGATGTCTTTTGACCTTTGGTTTTATGAGATTTGTCTTTTTAAGGTCTCGAGATGTTGGTCTTACTGGTTTCGGTCTTGCCCTAGGGTTGTAAATGGTTAAAGTTGGGTTTTGGTGAAAATCCGGGTTTTGACCTGAATCCGAGATTTTCCAGCTCCGGCGGATTCTTCCGGGCCTTGGTTCATTGTATGTTCATTGCTGTATTTTCTGAATTCAGGTTTCTGCTTGACTCCGAGATTTTCTGGTTTTGGCGGATTTTCCCGGACTGTGCCAAAATCCTGAACTTCGTTAAAATCCCAGTTTCTGCCATATCCACGAAATTCGTGTTCATCCAGATTTTCCACATATCTTGGGATTTTCTAAAATTTCGTCTTGGGCTCGGGTTTCCAGATTTTCTAACATGTCTTGTCATTCATTAATGCTCAAAGTACCTTTGCTCAGATGCAAATATGGAGGGATTAAAGGCTTTTAGATGTCATTTGGACTTCATTATTCACTTGTTTGCTGCTTTAGCGTCTGAGTGCGTTCTTCATTTGAGCTTTGATCATTCATCCTGAGCTACTTGCGTGTGGATTGGTGGAGCGCAGATTAAGGTGTTCGTTGCTAAGGCATACTCATTTTGCAGTTGCTTCTTCGAGTTTGAGTTTCATCTGGACTAATCCATGGTGGGTTATCATTGGCCCTTTCATTTGTTTGCATGATGATTAAACTGTTGTATGTTGATTGATGGTCATTTTGGGTCAGCTTATGCTTGGTTACGATTTTGTATTTATCGAATTGGGGTTTGACGCATCTTTTCATGAAACCTCATCACCCGTGCCATGTGTGCTTGTATTTATCCATTAGATGATGGATGCATCCATTTGGAAGGTGTTCTGGGTTAGATTTTTTCCCTCTAGGTGCGTAATTTGCTGTATTGTGCGAGGTTAGGGTTTTTTTGGTGCTCGGCCTGGATTAATGATTTTTTTATGATTTGTCTATCTTGCGCCTGTATTAAGCCAGCTCCGTGCTTTGTGAAGACTTGAAGTGCTTTAGATTCATCCTTCGGGATAGTGTTCCAAACCTTGAGCCTACCCTGGTTTTCATGGCGAAGGGTTTATTCTTCGAAATTAGGGCATTATCGTTTCACCATGAAGTTTAGTCATTCGAGGTCTTTTGAAATTTAAGTTCAAGCACATTCTGAATCTTGTTGGTTGTTGTCGATTTTGAAATCATTTGAATCCCAATTAGCAAGGTTTTACATGATCATTCAGTCATTGGTTTGCCTGTTGTCATTCGTCGGGTTTCCGAGGTGTCCACGGAATTTCTGCGCACCCGAATTTTCTCGGTTTCAGCCAATTCCATGGGGCATAGTGAATTTTGGAATATTTGAACTATCCGCAGAAATCCTTCCTGTCCGGACTTTTCTGGTTTTCCTGTCTGGTTTTATTTCTTTCGATTTCTTGAAGATAGGATTAATGGAGTAAATGCTAACTGTTGATTTCTTGTTGCTAATGAATGAATTCCATGATAATATCATAATCTTTTGTCCATGCTAATGATTTATTTGGCACATAATGTCTTGGCAACAGGAATCCGTCTGGGTCAGATTTCTCCGAATTCTGCCCTAACTGGATTTTCTCGGTTTACCTTGTTTTCCGGATTGCTTTATTTTTTTGGATTTTCAAGGATTGGTGATTTGTGATGGATTTCAATGACCTTATATGATTTTTTGCTAACCTTTAGATTGGAATATGCATGATAATTGGATACTCATGACATTATTTTGTGAGTACAAGCTGAATCAAGCAAGGTTGCAGCAGGGAAATCTAAGGGTGACACGGAGGGGTCCTCTATTTCAGAGGCAGAAAGATTAAGATTGGACACTAAGAGTCAACTCCCTGAAAGAAATATATCTTCGGTGTGGTCTGAGGTCTCCAACACGAATGTTGGGGCATGGTGATATGAGGAGTTTAAAGAGAGAACAGCTCAGAAGGATCTATCGGTCCTAAGATAGGGAATGATGAAGTTCGGATTGGTTCACGTGGCAGGGTTCCCTCCTGCAATCCAATGCTATGAGTTAATACTTGAGTGTGCCCGACATTTTGACTTCGACACACAAAGGGTGGTCAGCACTGAGGGAAGGGTCTTGACGAATTTTAGTCCTATTTCTATTGCCTAGGCCTTTGACATGCCGTATTTGCCTTCTATGTGCGCTCTGAACATGGACTTGGCCCGAACATATTATGAGAATGAGCCAACCAAAGCTCAGCAGATGATTAATTCTTGGCTGGAAAAGCCAAAGTCACACTACTCCAAATTGCCCAAGCAATTGCACAGGGTTAGATTCAGATCAGATATTTATGATGCAATCACATTCTTAAGCAGAGTGGCTGGTTTGAAAAGTGCTGGAGTGTTGGAAAGCTGGATGGTCCATGTGATCAACAAGATTGAACAAGGAACCAATTACCATTGGGCAGGACTTATTAGTGCAGTGATTGATCAGTAATTAAGGGATGTCCTAGAAACAAAGAAGTTCACCATGTCTTCCTATGTGGTGTATGTGTTAGCTAGATTCTACCCATACAGGGGTTTGAATCCACAGGGGACATTTGGGTAGGATATAGTCTATGAGATATATCCGGAATTACACCTAGGACACCGGGATTACCAAAGAGCCAATGATGCATTCACAATGCATATCACTAGGATGCTTCAAAATGTGGAGCATGTGAAACTGTCAGATGGAGCAAAGGAATTGATAAATAGATACGGAGCCTAGTTCATTCAGTTTCCCACCTTCTCTTACATCAGAATTGACGGATGCTCGGCTGCTCCATACAGGTTACCTAGGTACCCTACTGATCATATCATGTTATTGGAAATTGTTAGACAGATATGTGAATTTGATGCAATTGTCAAAAAGGAGAAGCATAAAACAGGTTTTGGTGGGGATTTCCCTCTTGGAATTGGCATAGCAGAGGTGTGCCCTTCCATTCAATCAGCACACGCAGCAGAAAATGAGTTGGAAGCTCATGGTTTCTCCTTCCACTCCAAAAGGACAAATTTTGATATCACCGGGGAAGCACAGAAGAAGGCTACCAAAGAGTACCGTCATAAGGATGACCTAGAAGACTATTGGGTCAATATCAAAGATGATTTTGAGGCAAGGAAGAAAAAGTACTCTAGGCTTCCTGTCGATGTGATTAGGAAATAAAATGTTAAGTTAATCCCTGACTAGCTAGAGGACGATGGAAACCTAGTGCAAGATCATGCCTATGAGTCTGTTAAAGACAGATCAATTGGAGAGATAAATTGGAACGATGATGAGGTAACTGACCTGGAGGACCTAATGGCTCCTATTATGATATTTACTACTTCATGGCTAAAACATAAGGTTTGGGAGTTGGAGAGTGAGAAGGTACCCTGTACCTTTAATTTGATGGGAAATCTCAATCCTATGTCTACTTCAGAAGAATCCAGGGAAGATGACCCCAAAGGGAAAACTAAAAGGAGCTCACCCTTCAAAATAAAAATCAAAGGCCCTAAAGAAGGTGAGCCAGAACCAAAAAGAAAGCCAAAAGGGAAGAAAAGAAGTAGAGCTTTGAAAATAGGCAGGTCCTCTGATGAGGAAGGATTTGAAAAGCCAGAAGAGGAGGATGCTCCTCCACCGCCAAAGAAGACAAGAACAACTAGGGTTTCAAAGAGGAAAGGTCAGGATACCTCTAAGGATGAGCCTCCGATTGTTGATGTGGAGAGTTCAGGGGAAAAGACAAAAGTTTATTCGAGGAAATCAAGGACTCCATCCCCTAACGAAACAGTGCAAAAGATGGATCCTCCTCCAAAGTCACCAATTGTGGAGCAACCTAGGGCTACTTCCCCTTCACCAAGTGTGCCTGAGCAAGAGACTCTTGAGAAACATGAGACCAGCGGAGAGGCAAAACCTTTCAAGGAAGGAGAGCTCTTTGGTGTGGCAGCTGGGCTCGAGGTTGAAGAGATAGAAACGCACCCTTCCCCACTAGTCCAATATGAAGATTCTCCAGCAAGTAGCAAAGGTAATGGATCACCTAAAAAGGAAAGTAGTCCTGTTAGAACCCCATTGCCGGTGCAAGAGGTGGAGATTGAATTAGAGATCAAGCTGAGCAGTTCCCTAAAAAGGAAGAGTATAAAACAACAGAACAACATGAAGAGTAAAAAATAGAGGAAATCTGGGTGGAACCTGTTGTCACGGATTGGCTTTAAAAGCAGATTACAAGGAAGAAACAAGTTGTTGTTGAAGACACTCCTTGGGATTGGGATGAGATGCTGTCTAGGATCGGTAAAGGTAAGAAGAAGAAGGTGGCCAAGGTAGTTTCAAGAATAGAAAGGGACGAAGTGAATAACAGAGTAATCCACATTGCTATCCCTGCCGTGGACAAGACTAGAGAGGATGTCACTGGTGAGGATTATAATGTGCAAACTTTTAACCTTGGGCTAGCATCTATGGAATAGGATATTGAAGAGTATGAAGGGTCCAGTGCTGTGATAGTTGGTAGATTAAGGAAAGAGACTCAGACCAAGCATGAGCTGAGAAAGGAAAATGAGAGACTTAAGAAATGCTTGGAAGAGGTGATGAAACCTTTGCTATCTCTTCACCCATCTTCCTCTGCTACTCCTGGTTTCCTGCCCAAGGAAACTATTTCTGAGATTGAAAAGATGAAAGCCTCTGCTCAGACTACAACGGATTGGTTAAAGGATGTGCAGGTGAAAGGAGACAATGCAATCAAGGATATCCTTTCAGTTGGGAAAGATGCAGTTAGGGCCAAGGAACTATTGGAATATGTGCTATCCCAGGATAAGGAGGATATTGATCTCCTGCTACAGAAATCCAAAGTAATTATGGAATATGGAAAGGATCAGTTGGTAGTAGATGGGATCCTTCCTTCCTCCGGAATTAATGAGCCTTGGGAATGGTTTGAGGCTTTGCAGATTCGACAGAAGGCCATGAGGAAGATTCAGAAGCGAAAGAAGTTGATAGATGGCGACCTGACTGGAGTGTATGAGGGATGTATTGCATTTTTTGAGGTTATGACTGGCAGGAGGAAAATTTCTCCTAAATACCTGAGTCTAGAACAGTTAAGGGAATGTTGGCATGATGTCTATGCCCTAGATGTTGAGAATGTCATAACAGGTCACCAATTGGTTGATGCGGCAACTTATTTGGCGGTGCTAGATAAGTAGCAATCTCACAGGGATGATTGGAATAAGACTGTTAAGCAGTCAAAGGAGGAGATTGGCTCCATTGAATGCAGACTTAGGATCTTTCCCTTGCCACCTGTCACTGAGCTAGATAAAGTGTTTTTGAGGGTTCAAGGATCGTTGGCCCAGAGTAAGGATAAGGGAGGCGGTAGTTAATGCTATTTTGAGATTTGTGCTTCCCTATTATTATAGGGCATGTGTTGATCCGGGCTACATTGGGGAATGTGTCTAGGCCGACCTTGATGATGTATCGGCATTTAATGTGTGCCTTATTTTAAAATTCCTAAGGCCAACTTGTTTTGGCTATTTTTTATTTTGTAAATGTTTGGCTGGGCTGACATGTCTTGAGATTTTTTTATAAAGGGAATTCATGCCTCATTGTAAAGGGCTAAGAAGGAAAAGATAACAGAGACAAGTTAGATCAGTAAGAGCTAGAGCATTTTGTAGTAGGAGTACTAGTCAATTTCTTGAAGCAAATATTGTAACAGAACAGTGGAATTGTTGCAACATTTTGGTGATCTAATGCAATTGAAGACATTGTGGTTTTCCTGGTGAAATCTCTTGTGTTAGTTTATCTTGCATGGTTCCTGTTGTTTCATCTTTCTAATTGCTTGAAGATTTAGGATTTAGTGTCTTGAAATTAGATTATTTGGTGAATGATGTTCATGATTTCATATTTGGAATGTTTGTAGCAATCTCTGGTCTATACTCCCAGTAACTATCTGATTGTAGTAGGTTGGTGAAGTCAACCTGGACCATATATTTACATGTGCTTAATTTTGATTGTGGATGAATATCTATGATTTGAAAATCTATATACCTTAGAAGATTGCACCGTTCTTGTGATATTGCATTGAGGGTTGATCAAGAATAGGTTACTCGAGATTGGTCCATTCCAGATATCTATCATTTGCATTGTTCATTCTAGGAATAGTTTAGATCTTATCATATCCTTGCATCCTTATCTTTTGCTATTTCTTTGTCATTTGGTTAGATTTAGGATTTGAGATTATCATATTGCACAATCTGATAAATTGGAAAGATACAGCTTGTTTGTAGTAAGGTTCGATTGTGATTACCAACATTTCACATATTATCTGAGTTGTTTATGCATTGTCATGACCTGACACCCGAGAGACCTTGGGGTGATTTTTAATAACTTATTGTTAAAAATTACCTTTCAAGAGAGATAGGATATTGTATTATGTCTGAGTTGTTGCTGTGCAGAAAACACCATCAACACACATAGCTTTAAATATCCCTATTATTTTACCTTCATCTCCAAGTTCCAAAGCCAAACTACCTACACATCCATGGTGAGAATGGAGGGGCACTACAATTTCTCTATAAATCGGAGACATGAGATAGTATTTTTATGAGATTTTTTTATAGGTACACGTGTTGCTAGAGTGTAATTAGATTGAAGATGATGTTGGTGTGTAGATATGTTTCTCCTTTAAAGATTAATACATACTTATCCTTTTTCTCATGTGGATTTATTTTATCAAAAGGGTTTCTCAACATAAATACTATGTTGATATGATTTGTTGACTTGTCTCTTATTTTTAATTTTACAATCACATAATTTTAATCGTACAATAATCTTTGTTTAAGAAATAAAAAATTATATTTGAATACACTTATAGAATCTATTCTTGCAATATTTTTACCTTGTTTCTTAATATTTTGTATCAGAGCTAATGGTTTTACATAAAAAGGGATACTTTTCTATTGAATTTTGAAGGTCTTTTAGCTACATTGGATCTTTTTTTTATTGTGTGATTTATAGACTTGAGGAAGGGATTATATACTATGGCTTCTACTTCTCATATGCCTATCGAGAAATTCAATGGTACTAAATATGAGATGTGGAAGTTAAAAATGGAAGATTTCCTTGAGGAAAGAGATCAATGGTTTCCCATTTCAAAAGAAAAGAGGCCATATGATGTGTCTAATGAAGATTGGTTAAAATTAGATAAGAATGCACGAGAAAACATATAGTTGTATCTTGTAGATTCTATCATTCTGAATGTTTCTAAGGAGATTATTGCACACAAGTTATGGAGTAGGATAGGTGATATCTATTTAACCAATTTTCTTACAAATAATTTATATCTTAAAATAATCATATTCATTAAAAATGAAAGATGGTAGTTCTATTGGAAACCATTTTAATATTTAATTTGATTTTAAGTCAACTTACTTTTGTAGATGTTAAGTTGGATGAGAAAAATAAATTCATATTATTACTTTTCTCTTTACTTGATACTTAGGAAAAATATAATCACTGTCATTAGTGGTAGTGGTGCAAAGTTGAATATATAACATCTCGTTACTACTCACTCTTCAAATTAAATGAGAAGAAAATCTACGAATGAAGGCTTAAAATATTATTCATCTACAAGGAATATCTAAATAAAAATGAGGGCCAAAATGGGATAAGAAGGTGGATAGATCTAATTCTAAAGGGTGTTCAATACCCTACTGAAAAGTAAAATTGTTGAAGTTGTGGAAAAATGGACATGTGAAGAATGAATGAAAAATAAGAAAAAGGGTTTGAATTCCTCTATGGAAAATTCCTCTTATGATGATGAAAATGATGCTTTATTTATTTCTAATAACACTACAAGTGATCATGCTTGTCTTATTGATTCAATTTTCTCCTACCATATGACTCCTTCGAAGGAAAGGTTTTCTAAATATAAAACTTATGATGGAGGAGAGGTTTTCATTGAAGACAATAGTACTAAGTAGATAGTTGGTAAAGGAGAGGTATAATTGGGCTTCAATGATGGAGGGGTTAAAACCCATGATCAAGTTTTATGTATCCTAGATCTTACAAGAAATTTACTTTTTGTATCCAAGTTAAATGAGTCTTGAGTGCATGTAACATTTGACAAATTTTTTTGTAGGTTGCTAAGAAGGAATTTGGTGACTACTAGGATCTCAGGTTGGGACTCTAATTAGGCTTAATATCTTCACTTTTTATAAATTTACCAATGCAACTATAACTAAAAATGCATGTAAGTTGTGACACCAAAATTTGGGTCACATAAGTGAAAATATATTAATACTAGTATTAATAAAAAATAGTTGAATTTTTTTTGAACAATTTATGTGAGTATTGTGTGTTTGAAAAATAGAAATAGATCTTTATTTTTTATTAGAAGGAATAGAGCTAAGAGATTGTTAGAAATAATTTATTATGATATATTTGGTCCATGGTTTTATGGATAAATATCATCATTATTTTACATTCAATAATGATGTCGTTAAATACATGCCTAAATTTATTTTATGTGTTCTACATCTAATTTTTTCACTAATTTTAAAGAATTTAAATCCTTAGTTGAGAACTAAATAGATTATAAGATAAGGGCGTTTAGATATAAAAATGGCAGGGAATATGTTTCCAAGGAATTTGATGAATTTGTAAGTATGCAAGTATTATTTGGAAGAATACTACACCTTATACTCCCCAACAAAAGGGGTAATAGAAAGGTTGAACCAAATCTTAATGTCAGAAAGATATAGTTCAGTATACTAATTGATATGCAATTAAATCAATTCTTTTGTGTAGAGGTTGTAAATATTGCATGTCATGTTCTTAATTGATCTTCGTATTCATCTCTTATTGATAAAAATGCCTTATGTAGTGTGCATAGATTAAAACCTTTCAATTTCACATTTGAGGATTTTTTGTGAGGCTTATGTTTTTGTGCCTTAGGAAAAGTGATATAAAATAGATCTAAAAGTTCAAAAACATGACTTCATTTCTTACTATAAGCATGTTAAAGGTTATAAGCTTTGAAATCCTCTAATCCAAAAACTATTTTTTTAAGACATGTAATTTTTAGGGATTTTAGATCATTTAGAGCAGTACAAGGCCAAATTAGTGGCCAAAACATACTCCTAAAGAGTTAATTTTGGTGAAATTATCGCTTGTTTCTAATTTATCTTCTATTATATATTTTTTATCTATTATTGTAGCTTATGATTTTGAGATTGAGAAAATGGATGTTAAAACTACTTTACTACATGGGGATCGTAAGGAAGATATTTATATGTGATATATTGTTGGTTTTATAGTGAAAGGAATGGAATAGTTGGTTTACAAGTTAAAATGGTCATAGCATGGTCTAGAATAGTTATTCAAGATGTACCAAAAAATTGATTTTATTGTATTAAAGTTGGGTTTTTAAAGAGTGAGGAAGATTATTATGTTTATATCAAGGTTATTGATTATTAGATACTAGTAATTTTCTTGCATGTGAATGATGTTTTTTATTGGTAATAGTAAGGTAATGATCAAGGAGCTCAAAACTCAACTTTTGACACATTCAATATGAACTTTGATGCAAGATTCACCACATAAAACTCATCATTATTATTACGAAAAAGAAAAAAAAAAATTAAAAAAAAACCTCAATTCCCTTCATTCCTGTTTCCATTTTATCTATAAAAAAAACTATCTTTTAACTACCTAAATTCTTACCAAATCTACCCTAATAGAAAATTACTATTTTTAGTAAGTACACATGCTTATTCACATGGTATTGAAATTTGTCATTTATTCAAAAGAAAACAAAAGTAAGACTAATTATCAACTCTTCAATATAAAAGAAACAAAAAAATTGAAACTAAATAAAAATCCAATCTTGGAAAAGTGCAAAAAAATCATTAAGACCTCAGTTTGAGGCCTTAGATGACTGAAAATGGCCTCAAAAATGTCGAGAATTGCTTCAGCTAAATAGGTTCAACTGGCATCACAATCAACTCTTTAAGATGCTTGTCCGCATAAAATTTTAGATCAATCACACTCTAGGTAAAAAATTATGACCTTCGGAAGTCCCTAAATCAGAATTGGGGATTACAAAGTATATTCTTGGGATTGAGATTAGTAGGGATCACATACACATAAAGCTTTGGTTGAGTCTGAGCATGTATGTGGATACCATTTTGTGATGGTTTGATATGCATGAATATAAACTAGTGAGTATGCAATTTCTAGTTGGTACTAAGATTACTTTAGACATGTGTCCTAAATCTTATGGTGATTTTGATAAATTTTCTAATGTGTCTTATGCTAGTGTTAGTAGTTTAATATATGCAATAGTTTGCACTAGAACAAATATTTCCCAAACAATGGGAGTTTTAAGCAAGTATATATCTAACCCTAGTAGACAACATCACTTTCGTTAAGAGTGTATTTAGATATTTGCATCGAAATTTTGATTATTTTTTTGTTATCATGACATTAATGATGTAAAAAAATCATTGGGTATACTAGGGTTTATTAATACAATTTGGGCAAGTAACTTGGATAGTCAAAAGTCTATTGGTGGGTATGTTTTATCTCTATTTGGAGGTGCAATAAGTTGGATAAGTAAAAGGCATCCCATGGTTTCTTTTTCCTACATAGAAGCATAGTATATGGATTATATGCATGGATCTATGGAGATAGTTTGGTTACAAATACTTAGTGCATGTATTGGTTTTGATTGCAAGATCATTAGGGTCAAATTTCATAGTCAAAGTGTTATTTGTTTCACCAAAAACCCTTACTAAGCATTATTATGTATAGTATCACTTTGTGTGAGAAATTATTGAGGATGGTAAGTCATTAGCAAGATTAACACTCTAGACAATGTTACAAATTTATTTTTAAAGCCAATGAACACAAACAAATAAGTTATCTTGGTGAAGTTATGCCACATTCCTTGATTATTTCCCTCTTAATTACATTTATTTTATCTATGTATGTATTTTCAATGTAAAATGTCAAGTGGGAGTCTATGTTAATATTAAGATGTCATTTACCTTCCAATCCTGTGTATTATTCTTGTCTTCAAAACTCTTAGAATGCATCCTTGGACACATAGCTTGTAATTAGAAATATTAATGATATTGCTATCAGGATTCAACCGTGTAGTTTTATGGGTCAATGAGTTTGACTCGTAAAACTACACGGTTGAATCCTGATAGCAATATCATAATTTGACATGTTGTGGAAAATACCTCCTACTTATCAATTAGAAATATTTTTATAATTTAGATTTGTCAGGAATCTTGGCATTAGTTGTTATATTCATTCATCAAGGAGGTAAAGTTGACAGTGGTGGTTATGAAGATATGTTTTAATAAATCTCTCAACTTGGGCTTCAAAACTAAGAAGTAGAGCGTCTTGAATTAAGGTGATGAATAATAGGCATAAGGATTGGGAATGTAGATCTAAGAATCAATGATAAAAGGGATGAAACAAGAGATCATTGTCATGAACTAGCGTTACACACAAACATACCTACTAGTTATAAATTTATTATTACATTTACAACACTCTAATTAAAACAGATTAAAAAAAAAACATAAGAATGTAATTCACCATTACATGAATAGATTATTGGTGAAGCTTTGATTTATTAAATATATTATATGAAACTAGGATTACTAATAGCACTTTCCATTTAAACTGTGCACCAAACACCATACACGTACACTAAATAGAGGCCTGACTGAGACATGACCTTAAAATGCCTTTGCCCTTTTCTTTGGTAAAGAAAAACAGGAGGTAATGGAGCCCAAACTTTGAATGTTTCTTGTCATTACAGACAAGAAATCAATTTTAAGAGAAAATCTTCAAACTCTACCAAAACGACTTTAAAGAAAGAAAAAAATGTTGAAAATTTGTATATACGTTATGCATCACTTTCACTATGAATTAATTTCTTTGGACAGAATATTATATGTATAAAATTAAACAAACGAACCTTTATATCTTTCAATTGTCTACTGTAATGTTGTCATTATTTTGTGACATAGGTTTATATAAAGACAATACAAATGTATTAAAAGTTTTGTCAAGGTCAAATTTCAATACTTGCATGTTCATATATTTTTTATTTTTTATTATTGATATTATTTTTAGAGATATTTGTATATCTTAGTTTTTAATTATAAAATTTATATAACTGTGTTCTGATTTTTAATCATATTATATGTGTTTGAAATGACATTAAAAATTATTATTTATGCATTTCATATTTACATAAGTCAAAGAAATCAATCATTCATGTATCAAAGAGATATCCATTGATTTATGAACATGCAAACATAATAAATGAAAGCAAATGGAGGACCTATTTAAAGATGCTCATTTTTTTGTCATGATTTATCATTGCTAAAGTTTAGATGTAGTTTAGGATAAGGAGGTGGAATATCATAAACAAATCGCTAGACAATGCTTTTAGTGTTATTCCCTCTTTCCATCATCTTTGGGCATTGTCTCTCCTCTTTACAACAGATTTTGCATTATATTATGTTATAATAGTCACTACCTGTGAACCAAATTATATTATGTTATAATAGTCACTACCTGTGAACCAAATTTATTTCAAATGCTACCATCCAAAATTATTGTGTAGCATGTTA
This sequence comes from Sequoia sempervirens, assembly GCA_007258455.2. NCBI lineage: Eukaryota > Viridiplantae > Streptophyta > Pinopsida > Cupressales > Cupressaceae > Sequoia > Sequoia sempervirens. Next base: position 587,359,799 of record VDFB02058242.1, read on the forward strand.
CATTGGTTGATGGCATCTCCACTTAAATTTTTATTTATCATTCACATCACCCTCATTTGTCACATATGTAATGCCCCGCCACGCAACCCTAGAGGAAGTTGCAATTCACCACTTAAATGTACCAATTTTTTTTATTTTTTTTCAAGTACAAAAACATGAAGATGAATACATATTGCCAACAACCTCTAAGGCCACGAGACAAAGATTACTAAAAAACCCGAACAACAACTAACATTAAAATAAACCGAAACATTAATCACTTAAGGAAAAGAGACAACATACATTCCATTCAAGATAAATTACAACAAGGATATTAAATACCTCAAGATTCCAATTAACATTTAAACAATAAGATTACAACACTCATTCCCTGAATGAGGCAATTCCAACCAAATGATTACATAATACAATTTCCACCTCGATAACAACTGAGGGGTAATAAAATACAATAAGAACTGAGAGAACAAGGCATGAGAAGAACTGATTCCCACGAGCTCTCCAACTGGAAATCACGAACGCACGAACAAGAAGAAGAACCAACGGAAAAAGACACACGCCACCTGACCACGTGGAACCCAAAGGCCCCACTCCCTCCGTGCTAGGAGATAGTAACAAGGATTTCCTAGACAAGACCATCTACCTCTAGACACAAGCTAGCACACTGAACTAAAACAAGAACAAAACCCACATTACTTAACACAATGGTTGCAATGCTTCCAGAGGACAAAATCGAGTACCATCACTGTACAAAATAAACCAACGGTACAACACCATACCGACTACTGTCATAGGAGGAGCGTCATCGCAAAGGCTGCATGAGATCTCTTGGCAAGTCTTCCTAGGTCCCGGCCCCCCTCTAGGGATATCCTGGAAACCTCAACCGACTCCCAGCCCCACATGCACACCAGAGCGGGATCGATTATCTCTCGTAAAGATGAGATAACGATCTTGCCATTCCAGGCCTTCCCGACTCATCTCAAGTCTCGTACAAGCCCTTGAGCCAATGAGCGAGGCTAAATTATCTTATTAAAGTTCAAAGCTACTCTCTCCCTAGTAAGTTAATTTAATTTTCACTTAATTAACTGACTCTCACATGGGTTATCCTAGAACCACTTTGGGCCCGACGCTCGTTTGAAAGCCACTCCCCTATCGACAACACAAAACTCAACCACATGCCAAGGGTAGACAATGCACTAACACTTATCACAAACAATCAAACATCTCAACAGGTAACACATCACTACGGATGCCCAAAACTGAAACCAAAGTGTGCACTACCCAAGGCTAACACAAGGTTGACTAACATAATGAGACCCACATAACAAACTGATAACTCAACTCAACCACGAATCACAAGGTCACACAACCTGTTCAAAGAACCAGGTAACCACTTAAGCTTAACTCACACATAATCCAAGATAGCCAAAGCAAACATAAGAGACATAGCATCATCTCAAGAAAACATTGCTGGAAGACTTACATGACCAACAAGAAATGACTTAAAGCCAACAATCATATAATCACACGTTCTCTACAATCCCAACAATGCAATTTTGACAAACAAACATTCCATAATGCGGGAACCAAAGTACAAAACAAAGGCCGACTCACATATAACCACCCATACCAATAAATGAACCCATATCAGGAAGATTCTCAAAACATTCACTCTCATTCCACAACATCGAAGGCGAACAATTAAACACTGAAAACATTTCAGACAAATAGGAAAGCTAATGTTCGGATTTCCTAAATCCATTCAAACACAGATTTCATGACTTGCATTTATCCAATCAATTGATCCCATTTCTTTTCATGACATTGAAATATTTAAAGAACAGATCATTTACTCTAAATTTCATAACCATAACCATAATCAAAACACTTTAATAATGTAGCTATCTGGTTAAAATTTAAATCAACCGTTCTCTCTAAGTTTCATGATCACATACTAAAATAAATCACTTGATTAATAAATCATTTAGGCTAACTAATAAGTTCATCCTTTACTCTCAGTTCCGCAATCATAATAATCACATGGTCATTTAGAAGTTCTAGTTTAACATTTAACATTATTTAAATATACAAATAAAATAATATTTTATTTGCATATGAATCAATTAAATAACTTTAAATTTAAACTCCCATTGAATAAAATATAACAAATAACATATATATACTTTCCAATTAATTCATATTTTAAAAACCTCATGAATAACATAACATATATTTTGAACTTACTAAAATCCTTTTAATTTAATATATATTAAAAATATTATATTTTATATAATATACAATATACAATATTATATATAATATATAAAATATAATATAAAAAATATATATAAAATAAATTTAGATTAAATAAAGGTAGATAAATTTTAACAAAAAAAGTGAGATTGTTTTAAAGCAAACAAAGGGCCGAAGCCCTGGCACGCAGCCCTGCCCCCCCGCCAGGTGGCGGTGGCTGTGTGCAAAGCTCGGCGCAGGCGGCGGTGGCTGTGTGTGCGAACACACAGCCCACGCCCCCGCCGGGCGGCGGCCGCGCGGCGGTGGGGTGGGGTTTGACCTCCCACCTCACCAAAAAAAATAAACAAATTAAAAAAAATATATTACTGCGTTTTTCCAGAAACGAAAATCAATAAAATTTTATGGGGTTCTACCCAAAATTTAAAATTTTCTACAATAACAAATATACTTGTATATATATTTGTGGGTATCTCCATATATTGATATATATGGTTGTATTCACAAATATATATACTCAAATCTTGATTTCATACCCAAATTGTAAAAATAATCCAACCCAATTCAAGAAAATAGAACTTATTTCAAAACAAGAAAATGGGTTTTCAAAATCTAGTTTTAACATTGAGTTTTCTTGGATTTTCTTTCCATAACTTGGTATAAATTTCTTGTTTGGTTTCAATTCCAAAGCTATCTACCATTTACCAATTTTAAGAGCTTTTCCATGAATTTCCATAGAATCTAACACTATATTTTCAATCATTCAAAGTGAGCAAGAAGATGAAGGGAGGAATGATGGAACCTTGTGTTTCCTCCAAAATTGCAAGCTTTAACCATGGAGATTTTTCAAGCACTCTTTCAACTCCACCATCTTAGCCTCCTCCAAGCCTCTCCACCCAAAATTCAAAACCAAGAATCCATAGAGAGAGATTGAAAAAAAACCCTAAATAAAAATATATCCTTTTACCAAACTTCCCAAATTCAAATTCAAATTCAACTTCTAATTCCAATTCTAATTCTAATTAAATTCAAATACAAATGCAAACTCACTTTCAAATTCAAACTAAATTCAATTTTCAAATTCATATTCAACTCTTCACAAATATCTTTCCCCAAAATAGTCAACTATTTCAGAAAATATCTTTCTACCCCAAAGTCTTTGCATAAGAAAACATTTGAATTTTTAATAACTTTAAACAATTTTCTAATTCCAATTTGAATTCAATGTATTTTAGCATTTTATATTCAACAAAAGAATTAAATCTTTTACACTTTTAATTCAAAAGGGATAATCTAATTAATTCACACAATTAATTTAAATTATCAATAAAATAAATCCAATTCATTATTAGATTATTTTATTAATTCAATTAAATTAATTAATTAATCACTAATTTTCCAACATCTCAATAAGACAATACATTCATCAATTATAAATTTCAAAAGCTATTTAATCACTTTTAACTTGCCACTAAACACATTTAATCATTAATCAAACTACGCAAGTCATTTAATAAACTTTAAACTTGAAATTAAATAAACGCTCAAGGGGAACTGACCAAGTTAAAACAACTGACCCTGACGACAACCCAACAACACGCTATGACTAGGGTGACGACTTGGTTCCGAAAACCTAGCTACTATCTCCCAATTAATTTCCGTTGGTTAATGGACACGCTCAAACCTGGGAACCAAGTGGAGTCGATGTCATGTACCTGCCAACCTACAACAAAGAGCATGTCGAACGTGCATAGATACATAATATGATCAATCACACCGTGAAGAGGAAATCTCGGAATCGTAGGGCGCTCGCAAGCGAGTGATACAATCCGTCCCTTTCACCAATACAGTATCATTAACTGACGGAGCTAACATCAAAGATAAGCTCAATAACATAAATATCATTTAATCAAATATATTCTGAGTTACTCCAAATCCTGACATAAGGATAACATCAGAATAAAAGAACATCACATCAACATATAACTTCCACATCATAAGTATACTCAGACATACAAAGAACCTTGCCGATCTAAAACCAAAATGGAGGGGTGTTACAACATATATTCTTACTATTTTCAAACACCTAAAAAATTTCCCATAAAATCTCAATAGATATGGACAATCTAGCAAATAAGATTTCTATAAATATATTTTAAAAGTGACTTATAAGGATGTGATATGGAAACTCAAATCAAATCACAAGAAGATTTTCTCTTCGATAATATTTGTCATTATCAATAATTGTGATAATTTTGATGGAGAAAGAAAGTGGTGAGCTTTATGTTGAGAAAAGCTTGGCACCGTTTGATAGCATGTGTGGTGTACTTGATTTTTGAAAAGAAATGAATAAGACCACCCTCAATGTATGTGTTATCTATCTTTTCTTCATTTATGTTTGTCCAAAGTGTTATTATTTATTTATCTATTTTCTATTGTACGCTATAGAAATAAGTTTTCTCAATACTTTTCTTGTGGACAAGTAAAACATTTCAAAGAGATTATATTTGAAGGAGTTCTCACATTTGAGCAAGAGATAGAGGTATTGATTCATTTAAGTGTATTTTTTTGGGGGTTTGCAAGGGCACCCAAGTTATTTTATGTTCAAAGAGAGATCATGGTTATGATTTTACTTCTTCTACTTGTATATCATGAAGACAAGTTGTTTCCCATTTCAACAATGATTATATTAGTTATATATATTTTCATATCCTACACATTGAAAGAGTTTGTATTTTAATGTATTATATATTCAAGTAAATTTGATAAAAAAATAATTTCCTTAATACAAATGTAGTGATTATAAAACTATTCTACCACAAGTTACCTTTTTTTTATCAAGAGATTTTTTCAACCATTAATAAATCATAACCACTTGAAGTTGGGTGATCATAACTAGAACAATTTGAGATACCACTAGAAAATTACTAATTTTCTGACCAACTCTAAAGTTTAGGAACAATTCCTTAATGCTTCAAAGTAACAACACCTAAAGGCTAACAATGCCAACCTAATAAAGCCAATTGAATATTAAAAAATCTATTAGCATCTACTTATCACTAGAAAGTTGTATTTATAGGCAAGAAAAGCTTATTGTGTTATAACTAGTATAGATTTGTATCTCTTATTTGGTAAGTGATCTCATAAAATTTCATTATGTTTGTAGTTTTTTTATTGAATGAATTAGAGGTATGTGGTTCTTGATCTCAATGGATAAGTGCATTCTTTATTGATATGAATTAATATAGGAATTTAGAAGATAATATGCAATGAGGGACATGTAGTATTATAAATTATGCAACAAATAGTATGATAATTATGAAATAGTTCTTATTTAGAATAGAGAGTTCATGCAAGTTGTAAAAATCAATGCAAGAGATACATGCCTATAACTTTGTCTCATTGATTTAAAAACAATCAACATATTACAACTAAATGAGCCAAAAACCTAGTAAGAATTCTCAATTTTGGTTTCTCTTAGAAAATAAAGAGTCGTTACACCTAACTCATCATTGGAAGTTGAATTATGCTACAAACCATTGACATTTTAGCTACAAAATTAAATTAAATTAAATATATAAAAAATACTTATTTTTGGTACCCCAACTTTGTGGGGTCCTAACTTCTATCTTGTTGAACAAAAAATAAACTTCTTTGGTGGGTTGGAAAGATCTCTTGAAGGCCTATGCCAAAAAATTAATATGCCTTTTTTATATAAAATTTATCACCCAAAAATACTTCAAGGCCTCAAAAAATGTAATTTACAAAGATGTAGAAAATATCAATAAAAATGAGATTTTTGATATTTTCTAAATTTAACCTTGCAGATTCTACCCAAACTCTCTAGGATCTATTTAGAATCATTCATCCCTCCTAAAATGCAATGGGGAACATTACACCAAAGTATTTTAGAAAATAATGAAACCTTCTATCATGTAGTGAACCCCTCAACCTAGTGAGGAAATTGTCCTACCTATACCAAATTGTAGAGAGGGATCTATTGATTCTTTGGTGTTTTGATAAGAACATTAGTAAATCGATCTTTGTATAGTGTAAAAAATGGTTTATGGATTCAACTGTGTACTAATAATGTGTTCAACAACTTCAAAATTATCCAACAATGATGGAAAATATGGACACAACAACACTATAATTAAAAAATAGATACAATCCTAGGAAAGGGGTAGATTGACATCAAAAGAATTCTCACCTATTTTTTTGAGGATAGTGTATGGGTCATATTGAAGGGGATAAATATTATTGTGTGGTCCTTGAAGTCACTCTTTCTAGAGATGAATCCAAACCTTGTCTCCAACCTAAACTTAATGAGGTGCGTGATGAAAATCATGCATTTCCTTGTACTTTTAGTTAGTGTGTTGAAGTCTATAATGAACTTCCTATTGGATATCGTAGATATTTTCTAAAAACCTAGATGCTTTATCGACCTCCTCAACATGCAATGATGCCTCATCAAACATCATAGGTAGGGCTATATCAATTAGAGAAAATAATTAATACCAAAGACAAAATTTAAACAAACTATACTTTGTGGAGCTATAAATGTGTAGTTGTAGTTATGCTGTGTATAGGATAGACTCCCATCCCATGCACAAATATTCTTTGAATGATAAATTTATAGAATGTGAATGATCATGCAATTCACCACCTTATTTTACCCATATGTTTGTAATTGGAATGATTTAGACTTTTTTAACTTGGTGTCCACCAATGTGGTCCATAGTGATGGTCATAAGTTGTCAAGGATCTTTCTAGATCTTGGTCAAAGATAATAATATGTGGCAAACCAAAATGGAATCAAACATTCATGAAGACAATATTTTAATTTTCTTCTACAAAGACCCCTTTCTTACAAGCTACCATGGTGGCCATTTTTTAGAATCTATCTACCACTATGTACACATGATCTAAGAATTAATGGGAAAAGATTCTTCAAGAAAAAACCAAAGAAGACATATTTCAACATCATTGGAGGCATACATTTAGCAACCACAAGACATCATTATTAATATTAATGAGGACCCATAAAGCGCAATTAGTGGAGTCATATCCATGAGCCACCATGTGTGATTTCCACAAAATAAAACTGAAAGTGGTAAGTATCCTCAACTATGCTCATGATTGCTATATAAAATATGACTTTTTAGCCAAATGACACAATGACTTACAAAATATATAAAACCTATAATGTTTAACTTGCAAATAAAATAAATCAAGGCTGACAAATTCTTCAAAAATACCACATGATGTATTTAATTCTAGGATTAGTTAGATCCCTAAAATTTTGTGAATTCATAAAATTCATGGAATATGGGAGTCAAGGATTATTTTGTCATAATTGAGATCATCAAGAGATCCATAAAGATTATTCAAAAAATATCATGTGTTAATAAATTTGGAGAATGAAACCCAACAAATGCCTTCTTATTTTCTAGGAGAAACATTCTCTCCTCTATCTCATGAATTAAACTATAGGAATAGTGACGAGTAGGAGGAGAGGGTGGTCAAATATCTAGCTTTGAAAATACAATTTTAACAACAATTGGTGTTATATTGAAATGAGGTTTAGTGACTACTTGTGGTGACTCCTTTCTGGATTGAGAATCAACAACCTCACTTACCTTAATAGGCATTGAAATGTGTGGTCTAACAATTAGAAATTATAGACCAATATATTCAGTGCTAGGATTTTGAGCATTTTTTTGTTACATGCACTAGTTTTCCCATCCCATTTTTCAAGAGGATCCCCAAAATAATGCTTGTGTGAACAGTTGGGATGATGAGTAACTAGGGGTCAATCTTATATTTATGCTTTGAAGATTGGCATTGGTAACATGCATTTGGTAGGTTGAGATACATGACCCATTGGGGGAAACTTTGAGTTCATATATGGACTTCAATGGACTCCTTTAGATCATTGGATAAGTCAGCCTACATATAGACCCTTTTATGAGGGTGAGTAAAAAATAAATTCTTTTTATGAACATGAACCTCATGCTCTAAAGAGGTTTTTATACGGTCTAAGAAGGGCCAGAGTGCAATACAATACTAGGGAACTCAACTCAAACTAGGACTTGGAGAGAGTATTCCTCATAAATGATGAAGTTTTGAGTCCATAGGGACAATTGGCAAGGAAGACCAAATGTACCAAGGGACATGCTAAAAAGGCATTATTAAACTTTAATTTAGAAAAATAAAACAAGACAAACCAAAATCCTAGTAGAGCTCCACAAAAATATCATCATAACAATAACGTTTTTTTTAAGTTAGTTGTGGTAATTTATATTAGATTCAAATTTTTTTAAAATTTTTTTTTAAAGAATTATTTCTATCAATTATTTTATTTTATGTTTTCAATCATTTTATTTTATATTATTTTTATTAAGTGGTATCTTTTCATATTGTAAAATTTTACTACAAATAAAAGCTTTCCATTTTTTTCTTGTAGTTAGATCATTAATTTCAATGTTTAGTACATAAATATTTTTGATATTTTTATTTGATATTTTACTTATTAAATTTTAAATTAGTACTTACAAAAAATTTGGATCTATATTACTACATAACACATTTCTTTTGGCGTATATATCAAAATTGGTTTTCTTTTTTATTAAAAAAACATCCATGTAAAATGTAGTGGATTTTTTTAATTTTTTTTAATAATGTTTGTTATTTTTCTTAGTTTCTTGGATATAGGTGTAGTGTAGAAAAAATTAGCCTTTTCTCACACTTTATATGGGAATTATTAACATTAAAATGAACCTAATGTTTCCTTGATCTAGTGTTGTAATGTGTTTTACACATTCACATTAGGTTTAGGGTTCCTTTTAAGCTAGAAATAGACCTAATTTTACCTTAATTTAGTGTTGTAAAGTGTATTTATTTGCACCTTCACATTAAGTTTTGGGCCCTCTTGCATTTATGACCTTCACATCATCATTAATAGGCCCCTAAGACCCTTTCTTATGCATCCTGAGGCTTATTTCAATCGAGATCCTAACATAATTAATAAATACACTTCATTTTCTAACTTCTTGACATTTCCTCAACCTAAAATGGCTTGGTGGGACCCATATGCCACCTTGGGCATGTAAGTCCCACCCAGATGGGACCTATATGCCACCTTGGGCGTATGAGTCCCATTTGGCCCCTTTTTTAGGGTTTTTAGTGGGAAATCAGGGTTTTGAATTCAAATTTCATGAATGTCGACATTTGGGATCTAATAAATGGTAAGTTAGATGGAATGCCTATATAAACAAGGTTTTAAATCATTATTTCACCTAAGCATTCATGATATCAACCTAAGCAATCAAGATTCAAGCATCCTAAGACTTCACAATAGAATCATAGAGTATTGATCAAGAGCATTTCTAAGGCATTCAAGGGTAGATTTCTTCATCATTTTTTGTAGCAATTCAAGATCCATCGTCATATCAAAGGCATGAAGCATGAAGCATTTTTTTTGAGCTAATGTTGTGATGTAGCATTCAAGATCCAAGTTAAGCATTGTTTCATATCCAATTCAAGATCAAGATCTACATTCTACATGGCCACTTCATGTTAGATTGTTGATTTACATTCCAATGCATCATTAAAGGTATCATTATTTCATGTTTCATGTTTCATGTTCATGTTTCATTTTTTCATCATAAGTTTTAATTACCTAAATGGGGTTTGACCAAGGAAAACCCTATTCCCTAACAATCAACAAGTTTTACTTTCTCTCTACATGTGTGATTGTAGATCTAGGTGTTTTTGAGCTTAAAGGATCTTTGAAGACTAAGTTGCAAGATAGAATAAATTTGTCGGAGTTGTCTCCTTGTAAGATCACAAAAAGTCGCCTACAGGTTGCAAATCAAGGTTTTTGACTCGAAGATTTGGCAAGAAGGAAGCTACAAGAGATCACTAGAGAATACCAAAATTTCATCCAAACCCTAATATTAGGAATAAATCACCACTTGTGGCGTATGAGTCCTGTACTACCATTTTACAGGTTTCAGGAGATTTAGATCAGTCCCTGAGAGATTCTAGTTTCTACATAGAAGCCCTAGTCTAGGACTAAATTGCCCAGACGTACATATGAGTCCTATTGAGCATCAAACAACCGAATTTCAAGGTTTCAAAGCTTGCTTTTATCACATCTTTCTTCAAAGTACCCCTTTACTCATTCTTATTTTTTAATTTTGTATTTTAGTTTCATATTCTATGTCATATAGTTAGGTTTTTACATTGCATTCATTTATTTTCTTTCTAATCCCTTGCTTGGTGGTGAACCCTTTATTGTCTTTAATCACACCCTAGGACACCTTATTACAAATCTCTTTCCATCATTTCATCCCTAGATTGAGATATCTAAGGTTTCCTTGAATGGAACTTGAAGAAAATTATTGGAGGAACCCTAATCCCCCTTTAGCTCTATCTCCCAAACATAGAGCCACAATTTTCTTCGTTTCAATAGGTAACTTTTTTTATATAGTGGACCTACATTCATTATAAAATTAAAATAAAATATAATTTAAAAATATATAATACATGTTATAATTTCTAGAAATCTAACACTAAGGGTACATAATTACAAATATTATTTTCAAATGACTTCATTTGATCTCCAAATAGGTGAAGAAAATTTATCATTTCTCAACATTTCATTAAGTTTGTAAGAGACTCTATCGCAAGTTTTATTTAAGCCTAGTGTTTCTATCCAAGGGAGTTTAATCTAATCACATTCAATCAAACACCTTAGATGGAACTCTTATAGGCTTAATCATTAATTTTATTTTTTTTAAATTACATGATTCATGCAAAAATCAATATGTCCCACAAGTGAAACACAATAGTATGGGATCACCCCATGACTAGTTGCATGCCTACCTCCACTTAATTTTAGTTATTTGTCACACTATCTATCAATTACACTACACATAGAGTTTTGATTATATGGGAAATTTTGGTTTTGAAGGGACACAAAACCCTTTACAACTTTAGAAACAAAATGTTGCTAAATCAAACATTTTCTTAGTAGTATTTTATACTTGACACATATTCATCTTGATATTTCCTTTATAGTTTTTTTCATCTCTCATTTCTCTCAAGATCATCATGAAACTCATTGGAAGTTAGTGATGTGTATCTAGAGGTATCTCCAAGGAAATTCATATTTTGGCATTCACTACACACCAAGAGCTTCTCAAATTATGATATTTACTAACTCAAATTAAGAAAGTGATGTTGATTAAATTAGAAGACTAATTTTTGTTTTGTCAACTACCTTAGTCCCTATCTAATGTATGGTCTTGCAATAAGCAAATATCTATTACATTATAACCTACCAAGGCTAAGCATGAAGGTGTTGTTCTTGTTAGCTAAGAAGTCCTTTGAATTTTCTAATTGATGACATCTTTTGGCTCTCCTCCATATCACCCCATTACTCTTTGGTGTGATAATTAAAGTTTCATATACATTCAACATAACTTAGTGGAGCATCAATATATTAAGCATTTTGAGATCCAAATACACTTCATTCGATAGCTCATCCAATATAGTGCTCTTAGATTAGATTATTTTTCCATCAAGGAAAAGGTTGTGGACATCTTTAATAATCATTTGATACTGTCTCATTCTTTTTACTTGCAATCAATACTTGGTGTGAAGTTATCCTTGAGAGGTTGTCTTGAGTCCTCCCTCCTTCACATGTGCATGTTTTCTTTTTATGTTTTCCCTATTTTGGAGGAGTTTTTTTTCCTATAGGGTTTTTTATTTTTGCTATTTGTGAGATATGTTGTATGCATGGATACCTCATTATGTCTTATTGCTAGGAGCCATCTTTGAATTTGTTTTCTCTTTATTTTTCCTTCCTAAGTTGCAATTAAAGGGGTGGTGTGATAAAATATATTCCCTAACCAATTTCCTTTTTGGGTCCTTTTCAGTGCCCCTAGTTAGTTAAGTTTTCTTAGGGTATTTATGTTTTGTGTCTCAAATCATGTAATCATGACACTCATCAAGATCAAATGTCCTATGTCTACCCTTGCCTATATATAAGGGTCCTTTATGCATATTTCATTCCACTCCATTGTATACTATTATGCTCATATTAGCATTAAAGTATTTTTCATTGCTCCTCTTTTGTGTGGAAGATTATTTTGGTTTTGCAAAATATTCTTGCACCTATGAGTCATTTGGCGACTACAAGATGATAATTTAGTTTTGTATAGTAGTTTGTTCTTTCCATGCTTGAGTTCAATCCCAAGGGGCTCGAATCCGACCCATAGAAATTTTTGGAACAATTTAGAATGCAAGATATTTGATAGAATGTGAACATTCATTGATATACCTTGATGAATAGATTCAATGTGACATGAACATTAATTCTCCATCATTATTCTTAAAGCTAAATATATCATCCACTATATTTAAATTTAAAAAATATCACTTCAATTTATTAATGTAACTCCTCTTAAATATAATTAATATTTATATTCATTTAATTAGCCTAAATTTATATAAAAAAGATATTATTCTCTAGTTGATCCACTCATTTACTTTGAAACTACATCAACCAAATACATTTACAATAAAAAAATTCAAACTATTAAACAATATACTCATAATGGAGTAAAAGACAATATGATGATTTTTTATCATAAAAATGTTTTTTTCTTCTCTTTAATCCAATCCCCAACTTTACAAGTCACTTCTAATCACTATTTTTTATCTAATATTTATCAAAGATTGGAATAGAAGTCCCTCCAAATTCCAATATTTAAGTTGTGATTTGACAGGTGTTAGCTAAAGATGTCGGTAGTTAGCAAGGCAATTTAAATATAATTGTGACTTAGCAAACTTCCTAAAAGACAAAGATTTCATATCTATACATAAATGGTGATGATAAGATGATAGTTATGGTCTACTCCATCAAGGATCTTTCTGAAGTAAAGCATCTAATGAAATAATTTGATTATAAATATTTATCTATTTATTTAAAATAGATGTACACACAAATAATGTGACTAAATATTGAAAAAAACTTTTGAGAAGGATTTGTTTAGGAGGATAGTTCAAAACATTAAAAAATTTATAATAAACACGAGTAATAATATATTTTTGAGGCATACGAGGGAAGGGACTAAATTTGAGGTGGGCTTATTTGTTAGGTAATATAAATTAAATAGTTTAATGGCATTTGTCTTTTAGGTGTGTTTTTTATTTTCTAGTAATATTTGAATCTAAATAGTAACATAATGCACTTGTACCTTGTTATGTCCTTAATGTGTATTATTCATAAAATTGGAAGAAAGTAATATTCTAAATGTTTAATGTAAGCATATAAGAATTATAAGTAATATCATTTTTATTGATTAATGTTGGTTATAATAAAATAAATAGTTATGAAGTTTTTTAAAAATTAAATTTTAATAATGATAAAATAAGAATAAGTATATAAATTGTATTATAATGTAAACAACAAGATTTATATAAGAAGAAAATAAGTATATGTGCATAAATTAATTATAAAATTTATATGCAAGTGTAATTAATATATAACTTGTCAATTTTCAAAAATTATGTTATTTACAATTGAATTTATCTTATATAACTCATAAATCTTATATTTGCAATGATAATAATGCTATCTTTTCAATTTGTTGATTGAATTGGAGTTGATTGATTTATAATTTGATTTGCTCCAACTAGTAGGTGGTCTCTCTATTAATATTTAGCTTTACCTATAATTGAGAAGATGAAGCACAAACTCAAAAAAAAATCATAATAAAGCCTTGAATTTATAGCTTCCTAATGAATATAAGAACCAAAAAACACTATTCAACATCTATTTTTCATAAATTCAAGAGAATAATTTTTCTAAGTCAATAACCACATTTTTTAGAGCCATTTTGTATAAAGCTTATTCCAATGATAACCAAATAGAGAAGATGTGTCCCTTAAAACAACAAACTATTATTTTTAACCAAAAATACTACACAATAAGTATTTCATAGTTTTATTTGAATATACAAAATCAGCATTTAGTTGGTTGTACAAAAAAGCATTTCAATCAGTCACCAACAAACAATTTGTAATCCAAGACTTTATAGGCAAGTTCCTGAGAATTTGTATTGGCCTTTAATTTATAGCTTTGTGCACTCACATTGACCCAATATTATAACTAAATCTACAATTCTATTTGATGTTGTAGACATGTAAAAATGACCTAACACTTATCACACATCCTAAATGACATTTTTCCATTTATCAACATCATTATCATTAATATCATTGCATTTTACATCATTTACATCAACAACCCTATTTTCCTCTATTAATTGAATAATCTTTAAATTATTTAAATTAATTCACTATTTCATCATTTATCTAACTTTATTCCTCCTAATTAATTAAATAATACAAATTATTTAATTATGTCACTAATATACCCTATTCTCCAAAATCAATTAAATTATTATTACTTAATAGTTTAATTAAATCCCTTTCTCCTTTATAAATTAGAATAATTAAATTAATTATTCAACATCATTCAAAAAGGTCAACAAACAAATACAACTTTATTTGTTAAAATAAACATGACTTGCACGTTCAAACTCTAAGTATTAATTAATTAATTATCCTCACACCTCTTTTGTGATTGAGAAAATCACAATCACTGATTTCTCACTCTAAATAGTTGACTAACTCATCTATTCTTCAATCCCACTAACCTCTCAATCTATTGAACTTCAATCCCACTAAACACTCAACTTGATTTCATCAATCACGTAGATTATACGATCTAAGTCCACTAATATTTTCAATATATTTCCTCTCAACGATTCTTAACCATTAATCATGATCTTTTACTACAAAATCTTGATCATTCATCTCAAAATATAAAATATATAAAACACTCTACTACCCTCTCATAAATCATCTAGAAATTACATGGTGAAGCGTTACACAATTACCTCTTGAGCACATTATGAGTTATCATCACATTCTATTTCATCATCCACGTGCGTTCTTGAAGCTTTTGCAACATCTACAATAGAGGCTTTTCATTGAATTGAGCAATCCAACATCTAAATGTCAATACAAACACAACTCCAACATGGGATGGTATATGTTTTAAAGTTGTGAATTCAATTTGTATTATCTTAGGATTTCATTATTTAACTTTTTAAGTTTAGAGCTTTATTTCATGAGTAATGGGTTTAGGGATGTTAATCTTGTTTTGAATTAGATTAGTTTAATTCATATTTTCTTTTCTTTTTGTATGCTTCATTCCAAAATAAATATTTCATTCACAATAAACAATTGTCACCATCACCCTTTGACAACACAATCAACAAACAAAACAAACATCAAAATCAAAAAATTTAAAGTGAAGATCAAAATGACTAGATAACTATCAAGTTAAAACAATGCCTAAATATAGACTACCATACCTATTTGAAATTCATCAACAATCCTAAACATGATATTACACAATCGAAATCAAGAAAAGAGAAAGAAGCTACAATAGTATCAACACAATCTATCACTAAATCATCAAAAACATCCACAACTTATAGCAAAGAGGAAAACACAAATTACACATCAACTTATGATGAAAGTGATTATGAAAAACCACCTTTTTCAAAAGAAATGGAAGTCATTTATGGAGAGGTTATGAACTTTTGAAACAATTTGGCTATAATGGAAAAGGATGTGGTGTAAAAGAACAAGGAATTTGTGTCTCCATAGAGCTCAATATGCAAGAAACAACAAGAGGTCTTGGTATTTAGATTCTTGATTATTATTTTGTTAGTTGTGTGAATTAATAATCAAGCATGGACGAATACCCCAAAGTTTGATAAATGGATATATGAAGTTGCATTGAAGACACAAGATAATAATCTTTAGACAAAGTTATATTTAATGTTATGAATTGAATTAAATATGATGTAATTTCCCTTCTACTTTGTTTTTTTTTATTATTACAAAATAATATGCATTAGGATTATTCATTGGGGACTATTTCCAATAAGTCATAGCCCATTATAGAATGTGTTGGTTCATGGATACCATGCATGTACAAAGTAAAGCTAAATTGTGAAAAAACAACCTAGTTGTACATGAGGGTTGTGTGTGTCATCTAGTTGTTTTAGAATCTTGAGTTCCCGTGAGATCATATATGTGTGCCTTGTCATAATCTTTGACCTTGAACTATTGTTTCCCATTATTATAGTGAGGACTAGTGACATTGAGGATATGATTGAATTACTATAAAATTAGATGAAATACATTATTATCAACCAACCAAGTGAGTGTTGGTTCAAGTTCGAGTTGTTTAATTATGAATCCTTTGTGTGTCATGTAGGCAATGCCATCAAAGATGGGCCCCTGATACATAGGTTTGGCCCTTAGGGCCTATTCTCCTATGACTATTTTGGAAACAAACTTTTGTGAATAAGTCATGTGTTAGTGGTCAAAATTTAGAATTTATGTTGTGTCCTTAGCTATATTTTAGTTGCAAAGTTTTGGGCATGACATAATTTTAATCAAATAGCTAATTCCTTGGAAATAATTTTGAAGGACACATTTAATAAAGTATCAAGGTATCATATAGAGTTGGTTCAAGTTTGAGTTGTTGAATTATGAAGCCTCTACATGTCATGTAGGAAATGCCATCAGAGATGAGCCCCTGAGGCATAGGTTTGGCCCTTAGGGCTTGTTCTCCTATGACTACTTTAGAAACGAACTTTTGTGAATAAGTCATGCATTAGTGGTCAAAATTTAGAATTTATGTTGTGTCCTGGGCTATATTTTGGTTGTAAAGTTTTGGGCATGACATAATTTTAATCAAATAGCTAATTCCTTGGAAATAATTTTGAAGGACACATTTAATAAAGTATCAAGGTATCATATAGAAATAATATATCATTTTTCCCTTTAGGAATATTTTTTATTAATACTTCATTGATTATTAGGACTAATTATCATCTTTCAAATGATTTTAAATAAATTAGGCACAAATAATATGCAATGCATGGTCACACAATTTGGTAAAATTCCAAAAAATAGTCAATTAATTCCTATAATTATGTTATGTGCTATAGAAAATAAGGCACATTCAATCTTTTCTAAGGCAAGAATTAAGTCCAAAAATAGTTATAACCAAAATCATTTTTATTTAGAATCTAAAATTTGATTTTCTCTTCAAGGGATCCATGCAAGTCTTCCTAATGAATTTTTTATTTATATATTTTCCCATGTATAAATCTTGGAACAATATGGTTATCTTAGACAAATTCATGTGCAAAGAGCCATGGTCATTAAATATTGTACAAATATTATCCTTGTAATTTTTTGTAGTTCAAATAATTGAAGAATAAATTTGAACCTCTATTTCCATCATTAATTTGATAGGTCCGAGCTCTTATTATGGAATCATATCCTCTATAATTGGCAAGTTTATTGAATTGGCTTTCAATATAATTTATTGAGGTTTAAAGTGTGACATTGCTAGAATAAAAAATGTGTTATTTTCTAGCATTCTCCAACCTCCCTTGAAAGACATTTTTCTCTATATTTATGCTACTAATAATCATTGCTACGTCATTCTTATATAAAAGAAGCAAAATAATTTAGTACATTAAGAGAGGGGAAAACACCATCATATAATCCATTATTCACCTTCAAGTGGATTTTTCATGGAATTCTAAATCCAAACCAGAGTAGCAACATAATTAGGATTCTCAATTATTAATTACTAATTTTGAAGGGGGATTGAGAATTTTTAGGTATAATAGAGAAAGTGAGATGGAGCAAAAGATGAGATATTGATTAGATAGGTTAGTGGAATAATCTATTTATATAAAATCAATAGAATGAGAAAGATTCAAATGAAGATTGTGAGATTTATTAAATCCATCCAACTTGTTGTGCTTAAAATCCACTCTACCTCTATAATTATACCATGTGGTGCAAGAGCATGCAGGTGAATGGGCGATCAACACCACACAAAAAAATATTGTTGTTTTGATTTTCTTCAATTTTGGTTTGATTTCTTGTTTAGTTTTCCTCTTTCTTATCTATGCTTAAACTTCTTAAATTTTATGCCTTGACATCGGACAATGTTGTCTCATAAATTGTGATGAAAGAATATCCTTTAAAAATGTAACCAGCTGGTGTAAAGCTCAAAATCCATTTCTTGGTTTGCATCCAATCCTAAATTCAACGTTTAGTGGTGCTTTTTCATGGAAGGTTGATGGATTTTGAAGAGGTCGATTGATTATTTAAATTGCAAATAAAAGACAATATTCATTTATTTATTGGGCATTTTCCTTAACAAATGACAATCAACATCAAAATTGGAAGGGGACGCGGGATATCTTATATTTGGGAAATCATGTAAAACAAATATGAAAAGAAGAGTTGCAGGTTAAAGAGAAGGAAAATTGAAGACTTGAAGCATCGACATATTTGTATTTCAATAAAGAATTAAATGGTGGAGTGAATACTGGATTGACTTTTCATCTCCCAAGCAAAGGAATCAATGAAACAATGGGGTGCCAAATACAAAAAAAATAATAGGAAACAAAGAGAATTCTCGTGAGAGAAGGGGGGTAAGGTGTAGTTTGAGGAAAAACAGAGATAGAGCTTGCGAAAAGAGAAGGCACAACTGTAGAAAGTGAGGAGACAACTAAGTAAAGTGTGCACAATAGGTGAGTAAAGAAAGATGCACATTTGTGAGTGAATGGTGTGCAATAGCGAGAGGGAAAATAAAGGCATTGCTCAAGGTTTTTGACCCAATGGTGAAGGGTTCAATTTGATAGGGACATCAGCTTGAGTATAGAGTTATCAGCTTGGTGAGAAGGTCAAATATGAGAACAACAAGAGATATGGCATAATACAGAACCCAATGCGCAGTAGGGAGAGGTGAAGGTGTAATTTGAGAAAACATAAGAAGAGTTTTCATTTGTAATTTCTTTGTAAACATTGTGTTGCAGAAAACTATATATATATGGTGCGGACTTAATCAATAAAACCAATATTTTTTGTTGCAATATAAAATTTATTTGGATAGAAAAATATCCTTGCAATATAAAATTTATTTGGATGGAAATGTGAAATTATTTGAAAGTTGAAATTTTCTTTTTGTGAATTAGGTTGAATTGTAATGCCTCATCTTGTAACTTAAAGAATGTTGCATTGTCTACGATAGTGTAATAATTTTTTTTAAAGTATAAACATTTACTTAACTAATTGCAAACATTCCCTAAGTAACATGATGACACACTACTTGAAAATCCCATAGATGACAATAATATTTAACATTGGATATATTTAATTTTCATAACTTAAAAGCATACATTGAATAACATTTAAATTACATCATTAAAGATATAGAGTACAAATAAGATTCTTTCTTACATTGTATTTGAAATAACATTACAATACTCATTTTCCAAATGAGATAGGTCATATAAAATTACAATTACATATTACAAAATTTTCTCCTTGAATACAATTGAGAAGTGATACATATATGAAGTTTCCACTGATACAAATAAGAAAGTACATTTATCCTCATATGAGCTCTTCATCCAAGAAGTACTTGTTCCCATGAACAAGAACTAGGGACCCAACGGAGTAAGGTGCGCATTCCACCCAGCCATGTGGTACCTGTAGGCCCACCCCCCATGCTAGGAGATAGTAAAAAGGCTCCCTAGACATAACCTACAAACCCTAGACACAAGTAAAACCAAAGACAAAATATACAAGCATCATCTTAACTTAATGGTTACATTGCTTCCAGGACAGAATTATCAAATATACTAAGTACACAAGGATATTGTTATTATAGGCGGAGTGTCATCACAATGTTGCATAGGTTACCCAGACATTTCTTCCTAGGTTTCGGCCCCCAACTTGGGTTACCCTGGTAACCTCTTACGAAACCTGGCCCCTCTTGCAATCTATTGTGGAATCGAATATCTTTTAAAATAACAAGATATCGACTTTTCCATTCTAGGCCTTCTCGACTCATTCTCAAGTTTGAACTAGCCCTTGAGTCCATGAGTGAGGCTTAATTAATCCAATTAAAGATTTTAGAATACCTAATGTGTTGATTTAGTTTTCACTAATTAACTAACTCTACATGAGTTACCCTAGCACCACTTTGTGTGTTGGCCCTCATAAAGAGCCACTCCCCCATTAATAACACAAGGAAACTGTTCCCACTAACTACGGGTAACAAGGTGCACATAAACTAACTTTAAATACCAACCATATGAAAATACACATCACAACCCATTCATAGAACTAGGTGTCTAATCCGAATGAAACTATGTGCACTACTCTAGTTTGTTCAAAATATAAAATCATCATGGATATAACTCCCTCAAAAAGAAACTATGTCTGGAAGACTTGAAATCTCATATAACCTGAATTTTCCCAAATAATGTAAACAAAAAAGAATACAACTTTTAAAATAATTTGGACAAATAAAAATTCTATTGTTCGGATATCCTAAATCCAAATAAATCGGTAATATTATACTTGAAATCAATTGTTTTAGATTTAATTTCATTTTCAAATAATAAGAAATTTAAAACAATTTGTTTATCTCTAATTTTCACGATTTCACCTTATAATAAACATCAATTTTTTTTATTGAAAATATTTCATTATAAATTAAATTCTAGTTCATACACTTTTTGGATTCATCTTAACAAATTAATCATTTAAATATTTATATTTAAATAATTAATTTATTAAATTAATTATATTATTTAATTATCCATACCAAATTTGCATTTAACAAAGTTCTATCAATTTATAAAATATATGAGTATCTTATATATAATATATTATAATAACATATATTATATAAAATATATATTATAAATATATTATATATAAAATATATATTATAAATATATTATATAAAATAAAAATAAAAAAATAAAAAAATAAAAATTAAATTTAAATTTACATTGCGATTTATGAAATCTCAGCAATTGTTGCACAGTTAACCCTGTGAGGGGTTGAGTTGCTATGCAGCCTCCCCCACAGGACCGTAGTCTGTGAGTAGCATTGGGCGCTGCTCACAGCCCGCGTCCCTTGTGGGGTAGCTATGGTAGCCCTAGCCCCTCACCCCTTTAGACAATAAATTTTTAATCATTTTTTTAATAAAATTCACCCTTACGGCAATTACGAAATTTAATTTTTTTAAAAGAAATTCTCACAAATAAAATTTTGGCGATATCACAATTTCGCATACGGAATTTTTAAAAATTTTAAACAAATTAAAATTTCTCAAAACAGATACAAATATATGAGTTTTAACATATCTATATATATATAATTTATTCCATAAAGATATAAAAAATAAATAAACAAATATTCTAGGAGAGTTTTCTACAGGAAATTGGGAAAACTATCAATTTAATACAAATTTTGTCAAAGATCTTCAATTTTCAACAACAGAGGATTTTCAATTCAAATTACCAAAATATTTTCTATAGGTAATGTTTATCAAAGTTCTTCCCAAAGGTTTCTTTTCCCAAATTTAACAGAAAACTTCTTTTATAAATCTACGGAGATTTCCTCTATTTTCTTTTGAAACATTTCTATTGTTTTCTCTGATTTCACTATAAAGCTTTGTTTCAAAATTTACACAAAAAAGTAACAAATTTTCTACATAATAGTTCACCGAGAAGAACATAAGCTTCAATCAAATATTGTTTCCTCAGGAAATCCTTTAATTTCACAAATTAACAAAACTTCTACAATTTAAATCTTCAAACAATCTTTTCAAATCACTAAATTAAACAAATAATAAATAAATAGAGAAGAACCTGTATTCCTGTAGCTTGAAAAATTGAGAGATGAAGAAAAGCTTTGCTTGCTGCATGCAACTTCCAAAAGAATGCAATCACAGAACAAATATGTACCCAAGAACTTCTTCTAGAAATTTAAATAAAAAACCCAATAAAATTCACAATCTTTTCCAACAATTCTATGTTCTTTCTCATTTCCTGTGAAGAGTTTTCTTGTTTTCCCCAAATCTCATAATATCTTTGAGAGAGAATCCTCGACAAGAAATTTGCAATAAATTCAACTAACACACATGGTAAAGAAGAAAAATATCTTCTAACAAACTCACAGATTCTTTCTTTCCTCAATTATCAAGAATTCAATTTATTTTAAAGAATTAAAAATTCAACAACTAATATCATTTCAACACATATTTAAAATTCCATTCCCACAAAAATATTTAAAGAATATTTAATCTATTCACACAAATAAAAGTAACTTTAATTAATTAATTAATTTATTTAATAAAATAATTTTAATATCAAATGACTAAAATATTTTACCAACAAACTAATTTAATTAATTAAATAAAATATGAAGCTTTTATTTTCTTTACTTAAAATTAATTTAAATAAGCATTAAATTAAAAGAACATTAATTTACCATTAAATTAACAAAATTAACCTTTCATAATAAATAACAAAGAAAACTTAGACTTGACAACCAAACACACCAGACCTAACTGACGAGATACTGTGACTGGGTTTGAGACTAGACTAGGAAAAACCTTGTTACTACCTCCCAATCAACATTACCGTTGAGTCCAGACACGCTCAAACCTGTGAAACTAGGTGGAGTCAGTGTCATGTACTTGCAATCCTGCAATCAAACAAATAACATATATATATATATATATATATTCCATGATTCAAACACACCGTGAGTAGAAAATCATGGAAATCACATGGCACTCACAAGCGAGTGATGCAATTCCATTCTCCACACCAATACATATCACATCAAACTGACAAAATAAATAACAATTAATCTACCATAAGCATATATAAGAATAACATCTGAAGTAAACATCTATGCTAATATAAAGTATGTCAGAAATAATTACCACCATACAATGTATCATCACATCACAAAATAAATCCACCATCACTCTAATGTCAGCGATCAATACATCAAAACAAAGTACCAGGGTCTATCAAAGTGAAAACATGCTAACAGAAAACATAAGCAAAATGGAGGGTACTACACGAATTGGCAGGTTGCTTTTGCATCTTGCATCAATTGGTATCAGAGCAAGAGAACCTGAGCATGGAGAGTATCCACTAGGACTTATAGGAAGTGATAAATGGTTGTGACAGGCTCAAAATAATTGTTGTGGGTGTGTGCGGAGTCATGAATAGTTGAGAGATGAAGTTGTTGATTGGAAAAGATGCCGCCCAGAAGAGGAAGATGCATATCAGAGGAAATATTGGAAATATTTTGAGATATGGTAATAGAAGGTATCAAAAACCAGGGGAAATTAGGTGTTGGTAATAGAAGAGAAAGAGAGAGAAAGAGAAAGAGAACATGAGAATGAGGAAGAAATTGAAGGTGAAGAACATGGAAGAGAAGAAGAGGAGGAGGAGGAAGAGGAAGAACGTCTAGTGGATGCCAAACAAGAAAGATTTTTGAGAGATCTTTCAAGAATAACAAAGAGCAATAAGATGGATTTTCTAAACTTTTCTGAAACATTAAATCCAAATGATCTAATCAATTGGATTGGAGAGTTAGAGGAGTACTTCAAAATGGAGGAGATTACAGACTTAGAGCAGGTGAAGATAGCCTAAATGAAATTGAAAGGGCATGTTGTATTATGGTGGAAAGAGTTATAAAAAGAACGAGAAATGGATGGAGATCCCCAGATAAAGAGGTGGAACTAGATTGTGACGAGGTTGAAGAATAAATTCATACCTAGAGATTATGAAATGGACTTGTTCAAGAAATTGCAAAATCTGAAGCAAAAAGATATGAGCATAAAAGATTACATGAAAGAATTTTACAAGCTAGCTATTCAATCCAGAAGGCATGAAATTGATTGAGAGAAGGTAGCCACGTATGTGAATGGCTTATAGTTTAACATTCAAGATGAGATGAGTATGTTGAAAATCACCATAGTTGAGGAAGCATACCAATACGTGTTGAAGGTTGAGAAGAAATTAATGAGAAGACAAACAAACAATTTCAAAAGTCGGGGAAGAATTGCAACTGAAAATGGGAAAGCGAGCAACAACAAAGGAAAGCAAGTTGAAGAAGAATTCAAGCCCAAATGGAGTAAAGAGGTGGGCCAAAACACCAAAGAAAAATAGGTATCAACAAGAGGATGTGGTAGTAGCAGCAGAGGGTTCCCATTTAGATGTTACTATTCTGGAGAAGTTGGTCATCATGCTTTCAAATGTGATCAAATACAAGAGGGGAAAAAGAAGAGTGCAACAAGAAACCACTTGGCACAAGAATATGAGGAGTGTAATGCATTGCCAAAAGTAGTAGACCTAGAAGAAGGTGAATCTCTCATGATGAGAAGAGTGTTGGTGAATCCAAAGAAAATGGAGGAGGAACCATCCCAAAGAAGGAATCTCTTTGAAACTGTGTGCAAGGCTAGAGGTAAGTGTTGTAAGGTTATTGTTGATAGTGGTAGTACATATAACTTAGTTTCAAAAGAAATGGTTGAAAAACTAAGTTTGAAAAGGAGTAAGCATCCTAGTCCATACAAAGTTTGTTGGTTGCAGAAGGAGCATGAAATGATTGTGAGAGAACAATGTACTTTAGTAAGTTTTCATATTAGTTCTTACAGAGATAAGGTGTTGTGTGATGTGATGCCTATGATTGTGTGTCATGTGTTGTTGGGTAGAGCATGGGATTTTGATAGGGAAGCCATCTATGATGGTAGGAGGAATGTGCATACCATCCGAAAAGATGGGAAAAAGTATATGTTGAATTCTTTGAAGGAGAAGGAGAAATAGGTGAAAGAATCCAACTCTATTTTTTGTTGCAGTGTGGAGAAGCAACGAGTAGAGGAAGAGGAATGAGGTGAGTGTAGTGATTTTTATCCATTCAAATGGAAGATTCCAAGAGGAAAAGCATATTGAATTCAAATTTATTGTAGCAATGCAATAAAAGAGAAAAGAGTAGTAGCCCAAAAGAGTGTGGTGGTCATCGATGTGGACCTATGGTAGGAAGGTGTTGGGAGAAACAAAATAACACAAGTGGAGGTAGTTTGGGTGCTGAAGTTGAGAATAACAACAAAAGAGGGAAGACTCCCATAGACAAGGAGCAACCGTGGATCAAAAATAAACATGGGATTACTATCCCATGCACCTTTCAATGTTTCTAAGTTTATCAACTCAATGAACATTTCACTTACCTGATGTGTCCAGTGCAGGAGCACATGGGCGAATCGGCGATCAGGACCACACAAAAAAATATTATTGTTTTTATTTTCTTCAATTTTTTTTTGATTTCTTATTCAGTTTTCCTCTTTCTTATATGTGCTTAAACTTCTTAAATTGTATGCCTTGACAACAAGCAATGTTGTCTCATAAGTTGTAATGAAAGAAGATTCTTTAAAATGTAACTAGCTGGTGTAAAGCTCAAACTCCATTTCTTGGTTTTCATCCAATCCTAAATTCAACGTTTAGTGGTGCTTTTTCATGGAAGGTTGATGGCTTTTGAAGAGGTCAATTGATTATTTAAATTTCAAATAAAATACCATATTCATTTATTTATTGGGCCTTTTCTTTAGCAAATGACAATCAACATTGAAATTGAAAGGGGAAGTGGGAGATCTTATGTTTTGGAAATTAGATAAAACAAAGATGAAAATAAGAGTTGTGGGTTAAAGAGAAGGAAAATTGAAGACTTGAAGAATCAACATATTTGTATTTCAATAAAGAATTAAATGGTGAAGTGAATATTGGATCGGCGTTTCATCTCCCAAGCAAAGGAATCAATGAAACAATGGGGTGCCAAATACAAAAAAACAATGGGAAACAAAGAGAATTCCCATGAGAGAAGAGGGGGTAAGGCGCAATTTGAGGCAAAACCAAGATAGAGCCTATGAAAAGAGAAGGAACTATTTTAGAAAGTGAGGAAACTGAGTAAAGTGTGCACATCAGGTGAGTAAATAAAGATGCATGGTTGTGAGTGAATGGTGTGCAACAACCAAAGGGAAAATAGAGGCATTGCTCAAGGTTTTTGACACAACAATGAAGGGGTCAAATTGATAGGGACATCAGGTTGAGTACAGAGTTATCGGCTTGGTGAGAAGGTCAAATATGAGAACAACAAGAGATATGTCATAATACAAAACCCAGTGCGTAGTAGGGAGAGGTGAAAGTGTAACTTGAGAAAACATAAGAAGAGTTTTCATTTGTAATTCCTTTGTAAACATTGTGTTGCTAAAAACTATGTGTGTGTGTGTGTGTGTGTGTGTGTGTGTGTGTGTGGACTTAATCAAAAACCAAGATTTTGTGTTGCAATATAAAATTTATTTGGATAGCAAAGTCTTCTTGCCATGGAAATGTGAAATTTGGCTGAAAGTTGAAATTGTCTTTTTGTGAATTGGATCGAATTGGGAGGTTTCTTTTGCATCTTGCATCACCATGAGAACCAATTATGAAAATGACATCAATATACACAAGACATCAACAATGTTCCACATGCTAACATAGTAGGAAGTCTTAAGCATGAAATAGTTTGTACAAGACTAGATATTATCCAAATATAAGATTTATAATTTGGTTCATGGATAAGCCAAGAAAGAAATATTGAACACAATTAAAGGGAATGTTTATATAATTTATAGGAACTCTAGATTACCAATGATGTGGGAAAAGTGTTGAATGCACAAGGATTTATATATTACGATTGGGATCATGGGGATCTAGAAAACCAAAGGAGAACAAGTGGTTGTCTTTAATTTTTCTAGAGTAGTTAGTTGGATGAGTAAATGGTACTAAATGATTGTGCTATCTAGAACTAAAGTAGAGTATACAAAAATAACACATGATTGCAACAAAGAAATTTGGTTACAAATAATAGTTAATAATATTGGTTTTAAGAATCATACAATATTGAATTGTGATTCATAGAGTATACTTGTCTATCTAAGAATCATGTTAGCCATTCTCAAAATTAACATATTAATGTTCAATACCATATTGTTAGAGAGATGGTTGAGGTTGGAAAAGTTTAGATAGACAAAATTGATAAATAAGTAAATATTATTGATTCTTTGACTAAGTCAATGAGAACTACTAAATTTGATGGTACGAGGATGTAATGGGGTTATCCCACTTTTATGTATGAGGTTAAATTTATGGGTTAAATACCATACTCTCTCATGTGGTAAATATCAAATGGGACAATGTTGAAACTAGGGTGTGTTATTCACCTATGAATATTTTTTAATATAGTTTATCTAGATATGCATATAAATAACTTTAACTATTTACATGTGATAGGTTATAATGAGTTCTAAGTGTTGTAGTTTGGTATGGGGATTTCCTTTTTCCATTGGATTTTTGTTCTCAATAACCATTCATTTGGAGAACTCAAAACTACATAAATAGAGGTATATCACTATTAGTGTATATAAAAATGCATGCACACTTTTAGCATTGATCGAATATATGTGATGATAATAAAAAACATGTTGATGTTCTTGGATACTCCTAAAGGAACAAAAAGAAAATATAATTCATTATGAATTTTTATTTGGAATTGTAATTCATGTGTTTGTGTTTGTTTGTAGTTGTAGAAGTTGTCAAAACCAACTTCAGAGTCCAAGAACACCTACATGCAAAGTGATACCTGCCACAAGGAAGAGAATGGAGAAAAATGCAAGAGAAGGTTTTGAAGCTCTGAAATATGAGAGATATATTATCATAACAATAGAATGAAATATTTACAAAGATCAATCCTTAAAAGGAGATCAAGAAAAACCTAAAAAGTAAACCTAATAGGTAGACATTTAATAATTAATATAATGATTAAATGTCACAATATGCATCTAAAGTGAAATCTTAAGAGAGGAATAAAGGTAGCTTAATTAACATAATTAAGTTAAAACCTTTACTCTAACATCCCCCCTTAAGATGAGAAAAAGTGTAGCTACAAACATGTGCAAGAAAGCAAAAGTAACTACATAGCATGAAAGTAAAATTGGGTCCCAAAAACTAGGCATGATCAGGTACCTGAATACAACCAAATCTCTGTAAAGCGGAGTAAAGGAGAAAACCCAGTGGGAAAAAAATCCTCTCCAAAAAGAGATAAAGAAACATGCTGAAAAAAAACATGAAGGAAGGAAGGCCTCACTAAGACCCCCCAAGGACAACTTCCTTCACCCCAAGCATGGAGCACAACTGAAGATAGCACGGCGATACCAAAGGTTTAGTGAAGATGTATGCAACCTACTCCTCTATAGGAATGTAATCCAAGATGAGAGAACCATCTTGAATCAACTTCCTAATGAATTGCATGTGGATTTCAATGTGCTTAGTCCACTGATGCTCCAATGGGTTGCAAGAAATGTGAATGGCACTTTGATTGTCACACCAAAGAATAGTGGGACTATCTAGAGGAAACCCAAACTCTGTCATCAACTGTCAAAGCCATAAAACCTCCTGACTAGCTAATACTATTGCTCGGTAATCAACCTCTATAGATGATAATGCAATAGCAGACTACTTCTTGCAAGACCATGTGATAGGACCAGAACCAAGGAAAAAAACAAAGCCAGAAGTAGACTCTCAATCATTGACATCACCAGCCCAATCTGAGTCAGTGAAGCCAATAATGTGAGGGGATCCTGAAGTGTAGTGAATGCCATAATGAGTGGTGCCCCAAATGTACCTCAAAATACATTTGGTTGCTTGTCAATGGCTCTCATGAGGATCATGGGAGAATCGATAGACAAGGCCAATCACAAAGGAAAGATCAGGACGTGAATGTGTCAAGTACAACAAACTGCCAACCAACTACCTGTATAAAGTGGGATCCAGTGAAGGATTAGAACAAGTGGAAGAAAAAGCAACACCTAAATGAAATGGAGTGGGGGTAGGCTTGTAATCAAGCATTCCAAATCTCTGAAGCATATCAAGAGCATACTTCTACTAAAATATGGAAATCCCATCCAAAGATTGAATAAGTTGTAGACCCAAAAAGAAGTGCAGAAGACTGAGATCTATCATCTCAAACTACTCCATCAAAGCTCTCTGAACACTCTGAAGCATGGAGGATGAGCTACCTGTAAGAATGAGATCATCTACATATAGTACAAGAATCAAAAGATTACCCTCTTGATGCTGAATATACACTGTGTGATCAGAATGACAGTGCGTGAAGTGAGAGGAAAGCAACAAAGAGTCCATCTTCTCATACCAAGCCTAAGGGGCTTGTTTGAGACCATACAATGAACGTCGAAGTCTACAAACCAAAGAAGTATCCTGCACAAATCCTTGAGGCTGCTCCATATAGATCTCCTCATGTAGGTCTCCATGCAAGAAGGCACTCTACACATCCATCTAAAACATTGTCCATCCCTGTGAAGCTGCAAGTGAAAGTACAAGGCATATAGAGTTCATCTTGGCGATAGGAGCAAAGGTCTTAGGGTAGTCAATACCCTCTTCCTGAGAAAATCCCTTTGCAACAAGATGCGCATTATACTTATCAATCAAACCATCTGTAACATACTTGGTACGGTACACCCACTTGCACCGAACCAAATTTCTTCCCTTAGGAAGAGGACAAAGATCCCAAGTATGATTCTTCATCAAAGAAGAATACTCCTCATCCATGGCAATATCCCACTCAAGGTGACCTGTCACCTCTGAAAACTTATGAGGATCATCCGAAATGGAGTGACTCAAAAGACTAGAACCAGATGTTTGAGCACAAGTACAACGAGTATCTGAAGGATCGCTTGCCAAAAAACCAACTACTTCAACAGTAACACAGGCCCACCTAGAAAAATTTTGAGTAGCTGGTGGTGGTAGAGATGGTCGATCATCATCTACATCATCCTCAAGAGACAAGTAATCCTCAAGAGATGAAGAGGGAGGAGTAGGCAGTGAGGGAGAAGCTGGAGATGGAGAATCCATTTGAGGATAACACTCATCAAACTGGACATCCCGCCGAAACAAGACCTCTCTAGAATAAGGATCAAACTACCTATATGCCTTAGCATCCTCACATTATCCAACAAATATGAGTGGTCGGCTCTTCCTCTCCATGGCTTTCTACTGAGCATCAGGAATAAATGCCCAAGCCTCACTACCAAAAACTCGGAATGTAGAAACATTAGGCTTGACATGGGTCCAAGCCTCCTCAGGAGTCATATGTCGCAATGCCTTATGAGGCATTTGATTTTGAATATAATTGGCACAATTGACTACCTTAGCACAAAATGAAGAACTCATAGCTCAAGACTGTATCATACAATTTTCCATCTCCCGTAAGGTTCTATTCTTTCTCTTAGCAACACGATTCTGCTGAGGGGTGTAAGGTACTATAAACTGGTGCTATTAACCATGCTCATTGCAAAAATCTTTGAAATCCTAATTAACATACTCCCCCCATTATCTGTGTGTATCCTCCTGATAGAAAGTCCAGATTGCTTCTCCACAAATGTCTTAAAGGTCTTGAATGAGTCAAAGACATCATAATTGTACTTAAGAAAGTACACCCATGTATGTTTGGAGAAGTCATCAATAAAAGTGAGAAAATATCAGGCCCCTAAAAAAGGAGTTAGAAAGGACATAAGATCATTGTGTACCAACTCTAGGCGTTCCTTAGCACGTGTGGCTTGACCCTTAGGAAAAGGATCTCGATGATGTTTTCTAAGAGCACAACCTCGACATACACCATCAGTACAAGAAATATGAGGAAGCCCAATCACTAGTGCCTGAATACTCATCTACTGTAGATATTTGTAATTGGCATGGCCAAAATGCTCATGCCAAAGCCTGCTCATTGAGTCTACATGTGCTATAAGAGAGGAACCAATAGTGTCTAAACTCTCAAAGCCATCAAATCTATATAAGCGAGATGCATAATCAACACTCCCAGTAGCCACAACCAAGTTAGGATCATGAAGGTCTCTAATAACCACATCATGTGGTGAGAACTCAACTTTCTTACTAGAGTTAGATTGGACAATCTAAGAAACAAATAGAAGGTTTGTCAAAATGTCAGGAACTAGAAGCACATCCTAAAGACAACCATCATCCAAAGAAGCAATACCTAAACCCTGAACTAAAAGTTGTGTTGAGTCACCAACTACAATATGTGTAGTGCATGTAGGGGCAAGAGTAGTGACCAAATCCTGTGTGTGTCATATGGTGAGAAGCACCAGAATCTAGAATCCAAGTGGATCCTGAGGATAATGCTCATGCAAAAAGAGCATGACCTTTCCCTATGGGGTGGGAAGGAGGCTAAGGTGAGGTGATATTATGTTGTTGCATGGCTTCCTCTAAAGCCCCTAATCATTTCCAACACCTGGAAACTAGATGTCCTTCCTTGCCACAAAAACTGCAAGGATCACCATATTTCTTCTTATTCTTGCAGGAAGACTCACCAAACTTCAAAGATTTTCCTTGTTTATAATTGAAATTTGGTTTTGAATTAGTCTTAGGAGGTGGCTTGGAGGAACTCTCACTACCTGCTGAATTTGTCTTGGGTTTCAGTTTTTGCTTATTTTTCCCTTTAGATGATTGAGCTACCAATGCTTGGCTCTTAGCTCCTGTGAGGGCATCCAACTGTGATATATTGGCCTACTTTTGTGTCAACTGATCATAAAACACCTCAAAAGTAGGCATGGTAAAGCGATTGCCCAATGCATCCATGGTGGAATAAAATGTGGAAGAGAAGATCTGAAAAGGATCTCGAAGCTAAGAAAGAATCAGGTAAATACACTTCTCATCTATTTTGTTCTTACCACAACCCTGTAGAAGAGATCTATGTTGTTTGAATTTCATCAAAAAGTCCTCAATAGTGGGAAAAGAATTAGGTACAAGTGAAGTCAACTCTGCCTCAATCTGGATGGCACAGAACTAATTGATGGTACCAAATAAATCATTGAACATGGTCCACATTTCAAGAGGACTGTTACACCCATCAAGATGAAACAAGTTGTCTGGAACATGTAAGGAAATCAAACCCATAGCCTCATCCATCTTATTTCTATGCTGCATAACCTCAAATGGTTGTGTCAAAACTGGTTGAACTATATCTAAATAGGACCACAACCCCTTTGATCTGAGAAGACGTGTCATGAAAGCCTTCCAAGTGTGATAGTTATGAGGTGTGAGAAGTTCAATAGTAGAAGGGTTTTCGGCCATGTTTGGAAAGGTTTAATGAATGTTTAATGTGAATATTTTCTATTTTTCTAAAGTAAATGATAGAAAGCAAGAAAAAAAACTCCCCCCACAATGCAAGAAACCAAACCCCAGTAAAGATTTTTTAGCTAAAAGGTAGGAAAAAAGAAAAAAATGCTTCAGAATGAATCTTGTGTAATTGATCATTTTTCTGGAAAAAATAACAAAATATTTGAATAGAGCACGTGAAGAGCTTTCTGACGCCTATTTGTTTTCGAAAAACGGAGCAAAAATGAGCAAGTTATGCCCCCTGGAGTGCAAAAAATATCATCTAACTTTGACTGCATAAAAACGAAACTAAACTAGAAAATTTTGAAAAAAATCCTACACCATCATGATGGGCTCAGAGCCAACTTTCCAACACTTATATTCGTTCGAAAAACAGAGAAAAAATGACCATTTTATGCCCCATTTACTGAAAACACCTCCAGGATGCACAAGTTGGACCTCCAAAGCCCTTAGGGGCTAAAAAAAAGAAAGCCCCTGGTCGTATGCAGGACCAAGGGTGGTAGCTAAGGTCTACGGTAGAGCCTACGGTCTTCAATATGACTGATGACTGGCATGTAGGGGGCCACCAAGGCTGGGCACTGGCGGCGCTGGCAGCACTCGGGTGAACCGCCGGTGGTCGGCTGGCGATGACCAAGCCAACGACTGCTAGGTGGCTCCGCTGGTCAGAGCAGCTGGCGGGTGGCCACTCGGTGGCCAGTGCGTGGTGCCCTTCATTTTACGGGAGGCATAAATTTTTTTCAAAAAAACTCTATTTTTTTTAATTTTTTTAATTTTTTTGAAATTTTTCCCTCGTAGATCATGCCCTGAGGCTGTACGACCTTGGGGCCAATTTTTTTTTGCCTCCCTGATCAACTATGGCTAAATCAGACAATATTTATATGAAAATAGGAGTTTTCAAGTGCTGTGAATCCAACGACAAGGTCCGTTTGGGCCCAAAATGAACCCAAAGATCAAAGTAAGCCAGATCCACACAAAAACAACTCGAAAACTTGTGAAAGCCTAATCAAACCCTCGTAGCTCCAAAATCTTCAAAACAAGAGTAGGCTGCAGCAAGTCCACGCTCTAATACCATGTAGAAGTTGTCAAAACCAACTTCGGAGTCCAAGAACACCTGCATGCAAAGGGATACCTGTCACAGTGAAGAGAATGGAGAAAAAATCAAGAGAGGGTTTTGAAGCTCTAAAATATGAGAGATATTTTATCAGAATAATAGAATAAAATATTTACAAAGATCAATCCTTAAAAGGAGATCAAGCAAAACCTAAAAAGTAACCCTAATAGGTAGACATTTAATAATTAATATAATTATTACATGTCACTATATGCATCTAAAGTGAAATCTTAAGAGAGGAATAAAGGTAACTTAATTAACATAATTAAATTAAAACCTTTACTCTAACAGTAGTGTAAGAAGGCAATCCCACAATTTAGGTAAAGCAAGTAAAAATATTTACCCAAGAGTGAGCAACAATGGATTATTATATGTGGGTGTAAATCATATGGTTAATTCATGTTACATGTAACACACATCATTTTCATGTCATGATATGGTTGTGTGACTATAGGTATTCTACATGAGAGTTAGATGTTCAGATATTTGGAATTCCTTATGGATGGTTCTATGGCTATAACTATCTATGTACAAATGTACCAAGGTTAGAAGATGAGTTAGTTGGACTTGATTAATTTGGTAAATTTGATATGACTAAAGAGGAAGGTTATTTTTTAAACCACTAAATTGAGACTCTATAGAGACACCTATTGTATTGAATATTTTGATTATGAACACTTATTTTCAATTGATGGTAGAAATTTCCCATAAGGGTTTCCCACATAATATAGTGTCTTGTGTGTTTATTTTGGCTTGTACAATATTTCATGTCCTTCCTTTAATGTTGTTAAATATATATTTATATTCTTATAATTATTTTTATCAAATAACATTAAATTTCTTCTCTATCCTATACTCAAATGCATACTCCTGCTAGGTTTTGGCCTATTGGTAGTTTTTGTAAGGTCATGAAGTATAGTTTGGTACATTTGTAAACCATTAGAATAGTATGCTAATAGATCTACATATTCCAAAACAATATGCAATGTTGTATTTTCAAATGCATACTTTTGCCAGGTTTTTCCCTACGAACATTTTTTTGTAATTTCACTATTTTATATAATATATATAGGCTATACACCTTTTACCAAAAAAACTTTCTTCTCTATCATAAATAATTAGTCAATTGTAAAAAAAGATCTAAATCTTAACAAAATTGTAGTTGACCTCTTTTGATTGATCCAAGATATCATTTTCTTAGTCTCTTTCTACTTTAAAAATCCCAAATATATTTTCTCTTCTTCTTTAACAATCATTAGAATTTTCAACAACTGAATTTTTAGAAATTTTGTTCTTCTGGCTTTAGCTATGGCCTATAAGATTTGTGTAGGAATTAAGGAAAAATTTATATCCAAGATCTCCTTTCATGCTAGTCAAAAGATTAATCTATGCCCCTATGATATCTCTATTGCTCAAAAGTGGAAGTTTCCTTATGATATATCTCTCCCAATCTCTAAAGGGAAATCCTAAAGAGATGATGTTGCTTGGAAGGTTCCACCAGATGGTTGGGTTAAGATCAATTTTGATGGCATGGCTAAAGGAAATTTGGGACCTGCTAGATGTGGGGGAGTGATTAAAAATTCTAATGGTAGGCTCATCTCTATTGTGGCGATCCCTTCGGGAATCCATACAAACCACTATGCGAAGGCGGTTGTAGCCTATCATGGACTCAAATTGGCTCAAAGCAAAGGCTATAGGAAGGTCTGGTTGGAGGGTGACTTTCTAAACATTATTAATAATTTGAAGAATACCTCACCTCTGTCTTGGCCTATTGAGGCCTTGGTCAGGGACTCTATTTAAATTATCAACTCCTTTGATAATGTTTATATCTCCCACATTTTGAGAGAGGGAAATATGTTAGCTGATTTATTCGCTAACTTTGGTGTTAGAGATAGCAAGGAGTGGGATTTGAATGATCCTATTCCTTTTAAGGCTACAACTATAATTAATAATAAATGCTAATCTAATGTTGATCTTTTTGTACATTAAGGGGTGCACATGTCCTTACTCACATGGTTGAATGTCATGAATGAGGATGTTAAATTCATGATTTTGAGGGAAGGCTTTCACAAGGCACGAAGTTCAAATTCTTTATGGCATATTTGTCTTGTGGTTGGCTTCGCACGGATTATGGGTGTTAGTCACCTTAGTTTCCAGAGTCTTCTGCCGGGCAATCCTGTTCTAGGTGGTGTTTGTTTTATTTTCTTGAGCTTTCTACTATGTGATTGGCCTTTGTTTGTTAAGTCTTTAGCGATGGGTGGGGACAGAAACCGTGTCAAGCCTAAGTCATGTGTTACTGCTAAGCAGAGGAAGGAGGTGTAGGAGATTTTAGAGAAGGGTGGATTAACTCTGTATATGGAGAAACTGCATGGTAACAATCCCTAGGTCACTAATTTGATTGTTGAAGAGTGGAATGAGAGAACCCTAAATTTGGGTGGTAGGGAAATTGTGGTTGATGAAGAATTCATAGCCCAAATTACAAGCTTGGCTATTCAGGGTATGAAGGTGTTCAGAGATAAAATAATTGCAGGCTATGATATCTATTTTCTTTAAAGGGAATGAGGTTGATGATTTGAAGCCGACGAAGAGTTGTGGGTATCAGAGGAGTTCCTTGAAAGCGTTGTGGCATGATGTTGTTGAAGAAATTATGAGGTATGTCACCTTGGAAGGCATGTATACAGTGATTAACACTTACAATTTCCTTTTGCTTAACCATTTTTGGCATAAGAAATGGGTGTCCTATCCTTACTATTTGTTGATGTCGCTTGACTTGAGGACTAAAGATCTTAGGAAAAACCCCAAAAACCCTGTCTTGCATGCGGGGTTAATTCTCCTAATCTATGAACATGTTAAAGTTCATGAAGTACAAAAAATTCTCATGTCTCTGAAGGATAATACTGATAAACCCAAGGAGGGTTATGAGATGGAGTCGGGAGAGGAAAGGGTTAGTAAGAAGCCTAAGAAGAGGAGGCTTATTTTGAAAAAATATTCTGAGTCTGATAGGGATGATGATGTTGATTATGTCCCAAATTTGTATGCCTCTTTTGAGGAGGGTCCCATTTCCCCTGTTCCAAGTAAGATTGGGTAAAGGAAGCTGGATGATAAGGTGGGATATATGAGATGCAATGATGAGGTGGTGGTGAATGTTCCTTCTAAGGGGGGTAAGGACAAAAATCAACTTTATGGGGAAGCTTCCTCTCCTCCCCCAACGACTAGATATGTGCAAGAGCCTAAGGAGGGGAGCTAGAAGAGAAGGGTGTTGACTACTGGCCAACTCCTAGAGAAGGGTCTCTCTCTTTCCTTGGCTGGTAGTATCTATGGTAGGGCTTTGCCGAGTGCTGACATTGGGTTTTAGAAGTAGGAAAAGGAAAGAGATATGGGTGGCAGACATGTTGTGGGAACTAGTAAAGCATATGCGAATAGGATAATGAAAAGGAAGGTTGTTGTGGAGGAAATCACCTGCTCCATTTGAAATATGAAGACTCCTATCCTCGCTAGTAAAGGTAAAGAAATTTCTACTGAAAAGGTTCATGTTAATTCTTCTGATGAGGATGTCCTTGTGGGGAAAACGCATTGAGAACTTTGATAGGGAGGAATTTTCTGATGTGTTGGGCTCAACCCGTGACTGTGCTAATGTGATGTTTAAACTTTTTAAGTGGTTCTTCCATGAGATTAATAGGACCAATGTTAGAATTAGAGTTGTTGCTAGTAAGGTTGAAGACCCTTCTATCCAAAGCCAAATTGATAATTTAATGGATTCTCTTAATACTGTGGCTAATATTGTGGCAGAGGAAACCGATAATCTGAAATAGAATTTGGAAGGAAGAATGTTATACCTTGAGGATAAATTTTATAAGATGTGGAATGTTGTGATGAAAGGTGGAGATGCCTCTAAGGTCTTGGCTATTTCAGACTCTGCCAAGGTGATCTCCCATGTGACTACTATGAAAAAGAGAAAGGAGAATGTGTCTACTGATGTTATTGTTGCTAGGGGTAAGCTAATGGATGTGGATTGTGCTGGTGAGAAGGGTGTTGTTAAAGGTAGTGTTTTGAGTGGTGAGGTAAAAAATGGTGGGTCGGGGGTCAAAACTAGAAATAGAATGAAAGCTCAAGTCGAGGCCTCAGGTATTGAGGTGTCTGATACTGTGGATAATGTGCAGAAGTTGGTTGTTGGTGAAATGGAAGCTATTAATATTTTGAACAATATGTAGTGTTGTTGGCTGGTTACCTTCTTTTTGGTTGCTTTTTGGTCTGTTGGATCGTTGTCATTGGGTTGATTGTTGCTTAATGTTGTTATCTTTTTTTATCATCTTCTTTTTTTGTAAAGGGTTTTGGGACCCTTCAAAACCTATTTTTTTTACCTCCAATCAAAACAATCATTAGAATTTTAATTTGATTACTCTTATTTTCATTTTACGAGAAACATTTCCTTTTTTATGGTTATCAAAACTACAAGCACTCTCCTTTAGCACCATTACTCAAAGTGATACAAGGGGAAAATAGTTTTAGGTAGAGAGTGGCACATCAATAATGAGATGATGGTTTTGTTCCAATCCATGGGATTTGGTAATATACTCTTCTTCTTCAATCTCTACAAAGCCTAGGAGGCTTCTCTTGAAGCCTTGATATACAATATAAATTGGAATGAGGCTTTGAACACCATGCCCTAATGGAAGCTAAGGAATCCTAATAGACCTAGTCAGTAGAAAATATAGAATATTCATATGAACCTAAGGATATAAAATAGTTACATTTCTTAAGATGAATACCCTTATCTTTTCTTATAAATATGCATATTATATCTCACTAGCATATCCCTCTAAAGATTTTTTTTGGTGTAAATAGGTGTTTTACCTATCTAGGTCCTATTTACATGTTAAGTCCACTTAGGTTCTAGGAAGGAATCTTTCTAGTTAAGAATTAGTTGTCACTTATCTTATCTAAATGGATTTTATTTAATGTTTCTGTCGTAGGTCATTTAATGTTGGCTCATGCCATTTAATTATGACACATTCATTTAATGTTGGTACATCATCACCTTGCCAATATAAGCAAGGTATCATATGTACATTGCCATATTCATTATGGAAATTTTGTATCCATAATTATAGCATGATATTTCTGCTATTTCTCTCTTGTGGAAGTTCTTTTGTCTTGCAAGTGATCCTGGAGTGTTGAGGAGTTCACCATAAACTCCTACATGGCATCAGAGCTTCAGTTCTACAAACTACTTCCCAAATCTGAGGGACCGCTATTGGCATGAAAATTTTGTTGGGTGTGAGTTTGGGTTTTGTGGACCTCGCCATTGAATCCAAAGTGTTAGAGAGAGTTAGGTTTGGCTTTTGTTTTGTCAAATTTCATCATATATTTTCTGATTTACAAGGGTTCAAGTTGGGCAAGAATTACCAGATCTTGGAGGTAGCTAAATTTTTTGAGCTACCATTGTGTACAAAAGGTCCAAAAACCCCAAGATCAACTATCAAATTATAAAATTTAGATGAATTCACCTAGAGCCTGAGGAAAAAACATCCCCTCCATCATCTTTATAGTCGTATGGTCGTCATTATTGCAAGCGTATAAGAAAATTGTTGTGTACAGTCAGTAAAAAATCAACATAGGTGAAAATATATTTTAATAAAATTTTATGTATTTTATAAAGTTACTTTATCAGAAAATGTTATTTTAATTTTTTTTTTAAATTATGCAGTACCCTATGGGTATTATTTAGCAGTCCCACATAGTACTATTGGGTACAAGGTACCTAATGT
Source organism: Sequoia sempervirens (assembly GCA_007258455.2). NCBI lineage: Eukaryota > Viridiplantae > Streptophyta > Pinopsida > Cupressales > Cupressaceae > Sequoia > Sequoia sempervirens. Next base: position 587,399,173 of record VDFB02058242.1, read on the forward strand.
GTCCACCACATGACATCTTTCCATTTTCCATTGCAAGTACGACCCCCATTGAGAACCGCAAGACTTCCTACCACTGACCATCTTCCAGAAAACCAATGGGAAAAAAGGCATAAATCAACAAATAAACAAATATTCCATAACTTTAACAAACAATTCCACTGAGATTCTTTTTTCCTTGCTAGCTAAAGAATATTCTAGAGCATGTTTTTTTGGCACGAATATTCTAAAGGTCAGAGGCATATTCCAATGGTGATGGCCCCCTAGCCATCAAATTTAATTTCATGCATTGCTAGCATCAGCACTGTGTCAACAATGACATCAACAGGCCCTAAGGATTTTCTTCCCCCCTCTCCATTACAATTTTCATTTTGGAAGGAAAACTTTTGAGGCCCATAACTCAGTCATATAGACTCCTTTTTCAACACAAATTTTTTTATTTGGGATAGAATTTCACACTCTTCATAGTGGTGTAGTTGTTTCTTATTTTGGTGCCTAGTTTTCTAGAAATTTTATATTCTCGCATGTTTTGTTGAGTCGTTCTCATTTTTAGAACTTTTGAGGCTCAATTCTTGTTCCTATGGTAATATTTTTGGGTCAATTTTTTTTTAAATGAATAATTTTTTGGGTACTGTCTAGTGGTGTAATTTGATTGATCTCATCTTTTGTAAAAAAATCCTTGAGCTTGTGGCCAAATTTGTAAGCACTAAGATCAAGTCCACTTTGCTATTGTTGGCAAGTGGCACTTGTAACTGCACTAAATATAAAGTTCCACAAATCATATATTGCTTGGGGGGTTTCTTTATTGAGTATTTTGGGGGGGTAATCTTGTAGTGGTTGGTTGCTTTCTTTTGCTTGTTTTGTGTTCTTACAATGGGTAAATCAAAAAATGAACTCCTAACTCCTTACAATTATGATCATGGAGAAAATTATTATGGAATTATCTCATGATGAAAGGTCTAATAGGCTATCTAAATGAAGCCATTCCTCAACCTATCAATGCTAAAGGATTGGAAAAATGGGAGCTTGATCATGAGAAAACAATTGGATGCATATGTTCATTAGCCTCATTTGATTTACATTTTCATGTTGAATCATGCAAAACACCTAAAGAGGCTTGGGATATTTTTGAAACATTATATGATAAAATTGATAAGGTTAGGGGCTATCAAAATGATAATGATTTGATGAATCTTGATTCTATAGTTTTGACCACATCCAAGACTATATCTCTAAAATCAAACAACTAAGAACATAGATGAAAGATTACAACATTGATAAAGGATTTAAATTTGATCTTATAACTATTTTGGTTAGTTGGCCACTCCCCTGGGACTCTAGCAGGCTCTACATCTCGATTGATTGCTATAGTTGAATTTGCCTCTAGCAACTTGAAGCCAAGGAACGAAAGAAAGGTTGGGAAGAAGGCAGACCTAACAAATCCTACACCTTTGCACAAATGAAAGCATTAATACTTTCTATAAGAAACAAGAAAAGAATCCCCAAGGAATGGTGATGCTTTTTCATAACAAAGAACATACGGTGTAATTCCTTCTCTGCCTCCACCAACAACTTTGTAATGAAGGGATGGGATAAATAGAGTATTGGAATCACATAACGTTGCTACTCACTGCCTACTTGAATGACCACACACCCTTGTGGTACAAGCTTCGACAATGGGCGGTTCAGGGTTTGAGTGCCCAACGAGATTCAATCACGAGACTTGCACAACAATATTTTTGACCGCACACACCAAAGCAAATGGCAAACTAGGCTGGGGAATTTGATGAGCAACACACTATGGCTCAGCTTTGTCTTTCTCATTTTTAGAAACAATCTACCTATTTTGATCTTCATCACCTAACAAAGTACGCATTCAAGCCATGAAAAGGGTATGAATGAAGCCTTTGGTGCTCTTATCTGACAAAAGGCTTCAGAAAAATCTAAATCAATGGTTTCTAAATATGTACAAGACCAGAAATTAAATATTGACCACGATAGCGTTGAAAATGAACAATCGACATTATTTCCATGGTCGGAAGGATGATTTGAGTCGTTGATGGTATAACTTAGCCTGCTCATCTCAAATAAGGATACGCCTTTGGTGTAAATTAACATAGATAAAGGAGCTGCAACTAATAATTAAAAATATAGATATGATTTAATAAATTAAATAAATTGAATGTAATGCATAGCTTGATAATTAGTATTTTTCTTCAAGTTCACCTATGTAAGTATGGACCTCATATTTACAAAAGTGGGTTTGATCTCTTATGTAGACTTGAACTAATACTCATGAATATAGAACAATCAAATGTGGACTATTGAGATTTTCCTACTTCATTTTTTTATGTCTAATTGTTGTAAAAACAAGCAATGCTCACAAACACTTGACAAAGTGACTTTACAGATATGAAGGTCATGTTCTCTTTCATTAAACCCCTAATAGAACAAATTTATGAATATGAGTGAAATGATTAGGGACAACAAGCAAACATTATGGTTTTAGGATGGTATGCTTTAATGCAAGTGTTGTTAGAAACTTTTTATACTCCAAAATATTAGAATATAGATGTATTTGATAAGAATGCTCTAGGATGTCTTGGATGAGTGAGTGTTCTTAAATACAACCAAACACACAAATCAACATATTGTATGCTAAATTGGCTCACAATTGCTACTAATGCGGTCCTTAAAGCAATGATTTGAATTCTAAATTGTAGAAGACTGGGCATCATATTCACACCCACAAAGATGACCTAGGTCAAGTCCACATCCACAAATCTCATTTAGGATCATCAATAATAGATGCAGTGATCAGTATTGTAAATCTATGAAACAATGATGAACAAGATTGAAATGCAAGATCATTGTCATGAACTAATTTCAAATGCAATCATGCCTACAACTTATAAACTATTATTATATTTTCATACTCTAATCAAAATAGATCCAATACAAACAAACCAAAATTGACTTCTTGAAACTAGAATATACTAAGACTATGCATTGAACTTAAAATTTGAAAATTTGTATATTGAAAATTTGAGTTCTTGAAACTAGAATACTAAGACTATACATTGAACTTAAAATTTGAAAATTTGTATATTGAAAATTTGACTTCTTGAAACTAGAATACTAAGACTATACATTGAACTTAAAACTTGAAAATTTATATATTGAAAATTTGAATTCTTGAAACTAGAATACTAAGACTATGCATTGAACTTAAAATCCATATCCATTTAACCTAGTCCACCAAACAACATACTAAGACATACCCTTAAAATACACCTTTGCACTTTGTTTTGGTAAAGAAAAACACGGGAAACACAGGGAGTGGAGCCCAAACTTCATGATTATAATCATTGCCATTGAAATCAAATTTAACACAAATCTTAAAATTCTGCCAGAACGACTTTAAAGGGAAAAAAATTGCTAAAAAGTTGTATATCAGTTTTGCATCGCTTTCACTGACGAAGAAAATCTGCGCTTCCGTCTTGCCATAAATTAAATAAACGAACCAAATTTATCGGAAAAGTGCAGAGATATATTTGCCGACAATATGAAGGACAAGTCTTAATTAGCGGCGCGGCGCTAAATTTGTACAGTATATTTGACAGGAATTTTTTCTAAATTTTTATTTTTTTATTATTGATATTATAGTTAGAAGTGTTTATGTACATTATTTTTTTCAACTATAAAATTATAATTTTTTTATGATTATTTAGCACATTATATATGTTTGAAATGACATTGAAAACTATTATTTGTATATCCTACGTATATATAAGTAAATAAATCAATTATTTGTATGCATAGTTTTGACATCGCTACTTTCTAAACATGAAAACATAATAAATGAACACAAGTGGAGCACCTATCTAAAAATGCTTGTTTTTTGTCATGATTTATCAATGCTAAAGTTAAGATGTGATATAATATAAGGATTGATGGAATATCATAAATATGTCACGAGATGACGCTTTTAGTATTACTTTTCATCATCTCTTGGCATTGCCTCTTCTCTTTAATATAAACGTTTCATTTTATTATATTATAGTAGTTTCTACCTATACGCCAAATTTATTATAAACACTGCCATCCAAAAAAAAATTGTAGCTTATTATATTGGTTGATGTATCTCCACTTATATTGTCTTATATCATTCATATTAACCTTCTTTATCACATACATTCTTATTATTTTTGAACACCTAACAATCTTCCCATGAAATATCAATTCATATGTAGAATCTATTAGATAAGATTTCTCCAAATGTACATTTTAAAAGTGAGTTAACCACAAGAAGGTTTGGTGCTTATTAACATTTATAGTTTTAAATGATTGTGATAATTTTGATAGAGAAAGAAAGTGGCAAGCTCCACGTAGAAAAACTTGGGACCATTTGATTGCATGTATAGCATGGTGTACTTGATTAAGACCACCCTCAATGTATGTGTTATCTATCTTTTCTTCATTTATATCTTCCAAAAGTGTAATTATTTTCTAATTTCTATTCTATTGCAAATTTTAAAAATAAACTTTCTCTATGTTTTTCTTGTGAATAATTGAGGTATTTCAAAGAGATTATATTTGAAGGATTTCACTCATTTGAGCAAGGGATGGAGGTATCGATTCATTTAAGGGTGCATTATTTTGAGTTTCAAGAGCACCCGTGATAGCTTCTCTTCAAAGAGGCGTGCATATTTTTACTTATTACATTTTTATATCATGATGACAAGTTGCTTCCCATTTCAATAGTATTTATATTTTTTTATATTTATTTTTGTATCATATGTGTTGATAGAGTTAGTAGTTTTAACATAATAGCTATTCAAGTTAACAAATTGATTTCCTTAATACCAACATGGTAATTGTAAAAACATTACATTATAAATTTTATTTTTTATTATCAAAAGAGCTCTTTCAACCATCAAATAATCTTAACCACTTGAAGTTGGGTGATTTTAGCAAGAACAATTTGAGATAGCACTAGAATATTATAAAATATATTGACCTGCTTTAGAGTTTGGGTGCAAGTGCTTAATTATTCAAAGGAACAACACTTAAATGCTAACAAATCCAACCTAATAAAGTCAAATATTAAAAAAACTATTAACATCTGTGTATCAATAGAAATTTTTGTTTATAGATAAGAAAAACTAATAACATCATAATTAGTATAAATTTTTCATCTCTTATTTAGCAAGTGATTTCATAAAATTCATTATTCTTGTAATTTGATTGTTGAATGAATTAGAGACATGATTTTGTATTCTTAATGATTAAGTGCATTATTTATTGATATAAATTAGTTTAGAAATTTGGAAGACAATACCTAGTGAAAGATTCTGATATTGTCAATTATACAACAAACAATATGTAAATTATGAAATAATTATTATTTAATTGAAAAACTCAAATCAAGAGATACATGCTTACAACCTTACCACACCAATTCAAAAACAAATAATATATGCATTTCACAATAAAATGAACCAAAAGCTTGGCAAGAATTTGAAACTATGGTTTCCAATGCCTTTAAACATTTACTCTAAAAATTTTAATGTTACCTTTTAATACCTGCACACATTTTCTTCCAGGCTGGGAACCTCTCCATGAAGCCTCTATTTTGTCTTTTACTTTCCAACGCAGCACTATATATCTTCTTCCCGCATTTTATTTTGGCATACAAATGTTTTTTTTCTAATTCTTAATCCGAATTTTCTTTTTCTGAACTATGCAACCACCTTTACTCGGCATCTCAATCTGCTATATCTTCTCACAATCACAGGCGCATCCCCACCAAAACCACAAATTCAAAATCAAATCGCACTCCAAAATTGAAATAATTGAAAATCTTTTTGAGTGATGTCGATAGATGGCTTGCTTCTGCATCATTTCCCTTGGAAACTGAAGAGTCACTACATCTAAGTCCTTATTAGAAGTTGAAATGGACAACCAAATATTGGCATATTACCTACAAAATTAAATAAAATGTATAAATATATTTATTTTTGGTATAGACCAACTTGATGGTGTTGCACAGACAGTTGTCTTTGCATCAAAAGATCGACCCATTAATTCCTGATACAACTGCTAAAATTAATGAATCCATGGGAGGCGGTTAAGCCATGCCACAAACTCGAGCGTTGCGCTGCACAACACAAGGAAACCAAGGACGCACACTTTGCAACAATCCCTATAACACAAGCAAGGGATTTGAACCCATGACATAGGCTCTGATACCAATTGAACTGCATAGAAGGTTGTCGTTGCACCAAAATATCGAACTATTAATGCCTGCTACAACCACCAAAGTTAATGAATTCATGGGAGGTGGTTAAGCCATGTCATGAACCCGAGTGTTGCGTTGCACAACACAAGGAGACTAAGGGTGCACACCTTGCAACATATGGGGTCCTAACTTTTATCTCGCTAAGCAAAAATCAAACTACTTTGGTTGGTTGGAAAGATGTGCCTTGAAGGTCTATGCCAAGAAATGAAAATACAAAGTTTTCAAAAAAAATTGTCACTCAAAAATGCTTCTAAGGTCTCCAAAAATGTAAATACAAAGATGTAGAAAATATCAAAAAATGAAATTTTTGACATTTTCCAAAATAATGATGAAAATTCCACCCAAACACTTTGGTATCTATATGGGATTATGCATCTATCCTTGAAATACAATAGGGGCACTGCACCATTTGTTTGTAGCAAATGAGGAACCTTTTGTCATTTTGGTTCTTGGTGAACTACTTAACTTGGTGAGAAATTATCTTACCTATACCTATTGCAAGTATGAAGGTGTTGTCATTGATGTCAATAGGAATTCAATAGTTTGGTGTTGTCATTGATTTCAATTATGTGTTAGGGGAGATTGTTGCATGATGAAGATGTTGAAGATATTGAGAAAATTGTGAAAAAGATGAAAACGGGTTGTTGCAAGTTGTGCATGTGTAGTTGAGATATTGAGGAAGTTTTGGAAGTACATGGAGCTATCTTTATGTTATAGTATCTAGAGATGAGTTGGAATGAAGTAATGAGCTAAGATGATGTCTCTAGTACTTGGTTTCCAAGTGATTTTGAGAAAATTTGATAAATAGAGAAAATAGTGTTGTGCAAGTGTTCAAAACACGCTCTGGGATGTGCTCCGCGTTTCTTCTATGTTGATGTTATGCCTGTGTGGATATGATATGTTGTTCAAGGTTTTTAGAGGTTCTTTGTATTCATAATTTGGGTTTCTAGATCATTGTACAAAGTGAAATATTTTTACCAGTGTGAACCAGTTTTTTAGTGATGTTTTATGTGGCCTGGGAGAAATGTATTTGCTATGTGTTTCTCCATAGTTTGGCTTCAGGTTGTGCGGATTTGAGAAGTTGCTTATAATGTTTTTATCTTTCAAAGTTCAAGGTTTCACTTGATTTGGTGCAATACAGTGTGTGTTTCATGCGTCAATGTGTGAATAAGGTTTATCAGATGTTCTAGGTTTAAGTATTTGTATGATGTGAGTTTGGATGAAGTCTTTGTTGGATCTCAGGTGGTTCGAGGATTATTCTAGGTTGTGTTCAAGTGAAGTTTGTTGTCTGGAAGTTTTAGATTGATTTAAGGATGCTTGTACTTAATGTTTTATGGTGTTTAGCACAAGTATTGGCTAACCTTGTGTTAGCACTACATGCAAAGTTTATGAAAACATGTTGAAATGTGTTAGGATTAATTTGAGTCCCAATTAAGGATTTATATGGGTTTCCTTCATTCCTATCCACCGTGGGAATGTTTAGGTGTCAACCTAATTTGAATTTGTAAATGTAGTAGATAGTTTCCAACCTGGAGAGGGTTTTCAAGGTTAAGATTGATATAAATAAGAGTAATGGTGTTGTAAGATGCAAGAGAGAGACAAGATAGATGTGAGATTGGTGTGAGTGATGTATATAATGTGAGTTTCAGAAGTTTAGATGTGAATTTGAGCAAAGCAGTGTGAAATTCAAAGTATTGGATTCTTGAAGGTAGTGAGCTGAAGGTGTTAGAAATATTTCATGCAAGGCTATAAAAGTGTTGGAGCATTTGTGGTGGATTCCTTGTTGCATTGAGAATTTTTTCTCAGTGTAACATTTCTCTTCTATCTTCTTGTGTTCTTTATGTGGCAATGAGCCCTGACTATGAGCCTTTTTGGACATTGTGTCCTATTCTAGCAATGAGCCCTTGTACAAATTTTGCAATTACTTATATTGTGAGCTAATCCTCACCGTGGTTTTTCCCTCATTGGTTTTTCCATGTTGTTCTCTTGTGTATGGTGTTGTTATTTCAATTTATGTTATTTGCATTTCATGTTTAATCACTTTAACATAATAAGGGTTTAATGAATGCTTGTGGATCTGATTACTATTGAGGGTTTTGATGTTTTAATTTTCTACAACTGATTCACCCCCCTCTCAGTTGTCTTGTTCATTCAACAATACCATGTGATAGATAGGGATCTATTGATTTGTGGATGTTTTGATAAGAACATTAGTAACTTGATCTTTATCTAGTGAAACATTAGTTTCTAGATTTAGTTATACACTTTTAATGTGTTTGACAACTTCAAAATTATCCAATGGTGGAAACTATGGATGTAACAACTCTATCTAGGAAATTGGATGCAACTATAGGATAAGGGAGATTTGAGATCAAAATGATTTTCACCTATTTATTTGAGGATAGTATATGAATCATACTGAAGAGTACAAAGTTTCATGTGTGGCCCTTGAAGTCACTCTTTCTGGAGATGAATATAAATCTTCCCCCCAACCTAAAATTGATTAGGTTTATGATGTTAATAGTGTACTTTCTTGTAATTATTTTAAATGTTTTAATATATAATGAACTTGCCATTGGATATAGTAGGTCTTCTCAACAAACCTAGATGTTTTTTTGACCTCCTTCTTGACATGTGATGATTCCTAATTAAACATCATAGGTAGGGCTATGTCAATGAGAGCCAATGATTGATACCCAAGGAAAAATTCAAAAATAAATACACCCTATGAATATATGTAATGCATTGTTGTAACTATGTTGTGCATATGATAGACTCCCATGCCAAATGTAAGGATGTTTTGAATGATACATCTATAGAATTTGAATTATCATGCAATTCACCACCTTAGTTTGCTTGTTTTTCTATGGTTGGAATGATGTAGAGTTTATCAACTTGGTACCCATAATGGCCCATAGTGATGATCATAGTTTTTTATCCTTATCAAATATGATACTCTATGGTGAACCAAAATAGAATCAAACATTCTCAAAGAAAATCTTAGAATTTTCTTTTGCAAAGAGCCCTTTTCTTGCAAGCTACTGTGATGACCACTTTGTCGAATCTATCTACCAATACATACACATGATCTAAGAGACATTAGGAAAATAATTTTCAATCCAATACCAAAGAAGAAACATTTCAATAGTATCTTGAGACATAAATATTAAAAACTCCAAGATATTGGTTATTAATATGAATGAGAGCTTATAGGGCCATATCCATGAACCACCATGTGTGATTACCACTTAAGTGAAATGAAAGTTTCAATTCCTCCTTGGTTGTGTTCATGATCACTATGTAGGGGAGAGAACCCAATAGTTGTGCATCCTAACTTCGCGCTTCTAATTATCCTACATGGAAATTTCAAATCACTCCCAATTTTTTATAGTAGCTTACTTGGGAAGTCCCTTTCTTATAACTAAGGTTTTAGGGCCACATCATCAAATATGATGCCACATTAGCATGCTTTTTTGTCAAGGTGTTCAAAAGGCCCAAAAAAAAGTGAGGCCAATACTTGTGCATTCACAACATGTTTTATTGAGTGTTGATGTGGAATCACATGATTGGTTACTTTTTAGATCAGAGGAATACATTTTGTTTAATTATGGGTAGTCATCATCAACACTAACAACTTTAAAGTCACAACTATTGGTCCAATATTGATAAAAATATTAGGAATTATATAAAAAACTACTATCACAACTATTGAAATATGCTTAGGTACTAGGTCCTCTCTCCTAAAAAGTGATTTGTGTCCAAATTACATAGAAAATTACAAAATTTAAATTCTCAATCCATTTTTTGTGGTTTAATGTGCAAGGTTCATAGTACCGTTTTCATCTAGTTTGGAAAAAAATTGGGCTAGATTCTAGATTGATCACACCATCTAGAAGTTAACATCAATCAACCCTTACAAAATTTTGAAGAGAATGTGTAATGTTTGAGAAACACCTAGAGGATCATTTGCATCCAGGTTGTTCATTTCAAGCAACTCCCAAGGCTATAGTGCCACCTATCTTATGTGGCACAACTAGTAGATATTCTCCAAGTAATCTATATCCATTCCAATCCATCCAAAACCCATGTTCTTTTTTCAATCCATGTGTGTTAGTTTTCTTCGAATGGTAGTCACAAAGAAATATAGTGTTCATTTTTCAAAAAGTTGCACATTTTCAAAGTCTTGCCACCACCACAACATCATTGGTGCTCCTCTAACATTTCCCCTTCAAAATAAAAGACACAAAAACCACAACCCTTAGCCAAGATTCACTAGTAGAAAATATCCTCCACTTGGTTATGGATCTCAAAATGAGGGAATAACACTTACAACACCCTCATAATAGACATTATATCCTAATATTTTATGTTAGTATTATGAAAAATATTAGGTTTATAAAAATATTCAACTACCAAAGATCCAACATTTGTTATAAGCACCAAATTTTTTGCTAAAATGTGACCACAAAATTTTATGTTAACTTGTAATCATTGGAATTTAGTGCTAAACACCAAGGAATATACCCATCATTTTATGTTTTTTGATGTTAACATTATGTCTTAGTGATGTCACTCATTATCCCCTAAATTTGAACCCCTCATTGTTAGTTAGTCTAATTTTGTGGCTCAATTTCAAAAACCTATTTCTTGGCCATATAATAAGAGTTTTTTGAGAATTTTTTCTTATTTGGAATTTTTTTTGTGCTCTACATAGTGATGCCCATTTGCTAATTTAGTGTATGAATCTTTCATAGAATATAGATTCTTAGAGGTCACCTTACATTGTTCCTATTTTTAAAACTTTAGAGGGCTCATTCAAGCACATTTAAACTCATTTATTAGTTCCTTTCTTAAAATTACCTTACTTTTTAGCACTATGTAGTTGTTCTATTAGTTTTTATCGATAGTATCTCATAATTACAATTTTAACACATGCCTCACTTTTTACACTGTGTAATCATCGTACATCAAATCCACCCAGTGGAAATTCTAAGTATGTCTAAATATAAAGTGCCACACCACTACAATTGCTTGGGTATTCTTTTGTTGCATCAAGGGTGGTAATCTAGTTTTTATGATTTATATTTGTTGATTTTGAGATCATATGTCTCATACTAAATCCCTTCCATTTTAGTATTCTTCACAATTCTCCTAATAATTAAAAAATTAAATTTGGTTATTATGGGAAGAAAAATCATAAATAAGAAGATTGTATTTAAAGAAAATTTGATGAAAATGAAACAACTTTTTCTATATCATGATATACCTTTACCTAATCCTTCTAATCCAACATATGCAGAATCATCATATGGTTTCACTCGGACATCTTATGAGATAACATCATTTGGAGATGAATAATGGATTTTGGTGACTTGCATTGAGATATCATATCCTTCATCACCTATTTCTACATCCAAATCTAGTGTTGATATATTTATGGCTTCCAATGTTTCTTTGCAACAAGATATTGCTATCAATTTTCTAGATCCACCATATTGGGACAAAAATTTTCTATTCCTTATTTATATAGTCCCACATTACAAATTTGAAAGACATATTTGAGGACATTTTTCTTCCATTTGATGACAACTTCAATGAATTTATATATCCATCATATTATTTGGATGTGATTGTTCTTCATCCTCCTCTTCTTTTGCCACAATTTGATAGTAGTTTGGAGACCTTTGAGCAACATTCAAAGACATTATCTCAGGCCTCATCATTATCTTTATATCATGTACAAAATTTAGAGGCATTCACTCTTCTTCCTAAATCTTGTTATGTATAATGGGACTATATCTTTCTCACATATATAGTTATTTTTCTTCACAAGGGAAAAAAATGTTGTTCAACATCCAATTTTTAGAATCTACTAGCACTACAAGAAGCATTCAAGTGGAGGTTGCATGAATTATCTTCTCATCTTAGTTTTGGGAGGAGTATTTCCTCACATAGGGTTCTTTCTTTCTCACATTTTTGGGGATCACCTAAACCACCAATCTTTTCTCTCCTATGAGAGGAAACATTAATTGTAATTTGTACTAGAAACAGTCCTTGGGGGATCATGATAATTCTTCTTTCTTTCTTCTTCACGTGTACATTTTATCACGCATCTTTATCTTTTGGAGAGGAGTATTATTTTTTATTTGGTATTCTCCTTTACTCCATTTATTATAAATTTATACAAGGGTACCTAACATGGACTAGTAGCAAGGACCTGTCATCACTGCATTATCAAACTAGTTATCTTTTAGCCTACCTAGGAGATTCCTATTCACACTTGTTAAGTCTCCACTTAGGGAATTTTCCTTTGTATCTCATTTCATAATTTTGAGATACATGTACTCAAATTTTGAGATACCTATTTCATCTACACATCACACATCAAGTACACTTTCCCTACACACATGCAAGGTGGTTAGAGTCCTAAACCATCTTCTCATCTAATTCTTTCCTTTATATGCAAGGGCCTCATTGTATATTCTTTATTAATATTTTATAATATTTATTTGGATATTGTGGACATATTCATTTGTGGAAGCTATCTTGGATTTTGAAATCATATATTGTTTGCTCCAATATTTAACAGTCAATGCTTGTACTTCTAGGATTAGTTAGATCCATAATATTTTGTGAAATAAAATTCGTGGAAGATGGAATTAAAGGGTCATTTTATTGTTATTGAGCTTATCAAGAGATCTATAAGGATTCTTCAAATAATATTCTTCTATAAATGTCACCAAATTTAGGGAATAAAACTCAACAAAAGCCTTTTTTCTACCAGAAACACTCCCTCCTCTATATAATGAATTTAACTATGAGAATAATGAGAAGTAGGAGGAGAAGGTGGTCAAGTAGATAGCTTTGAAAAATAATACTAATAATAATCAATGTTATATTGAAATTAAGCCTAGTGAACATTTGTGATAACTCCATTTTAGGTTGAGAATCAACAGCCTCATTTACCTAAAATGGGATTTGAAACTTATGGTCCAAAAATTGGTAGCTATGAACCAATACATTTAGTGCTAGTATTTTGAGCAATTTTTCTCACACTAGTTCATCCATCCCTTTTTGAGGTGGATAATCCCCAAAAGGATGCTTCTATAGAGGCTTGGGATGCCAAATAATTGGGAGAAAATCTTATATTTTATGGTTTGAATATTGGAAATAATACACATATTTGTTAGATGAGATACACAAACCATTGTGTGTAGCTCTGAGCTCCTATCTAGACTTTAGTGAACTCCTTAAGATCCTTGGATAAGTCAACCTACATGTTGATGTCTTTTTATGCACTTCTCAACACAGGTAATGGATAGGCACATCACCTCTCTTGAAAGACAATCTTCCACAATCAAATTGTAGAACACTATCCCAAGGTCTCTAATGTCAGGTCTTGACAGTGCTTGGAATATCTCAATTGATTTATGTGATTTGTTGGGATCGCAAGACAAACTTACAGATGAGTTACCAAGTGTGGGAAGTTGGGTTTGCAAATGAAGCTTCAAAGTGTTGGAAATGAATTGACAGTGGTTGTCCACTCAAAACAGCAAGCTGAAACTACTCAAGTTCATCTGATTTAGCTCCATGGTGATGCTTTGGATCCTACTCTAACCAAGGACTAAAAGAAATAGCAAAAAGAGAAGGGTTAAGAAAGTTGTTCTCCTAAGCTATGAATGAACAGTAACAATGGTGGCTACTACAATAGATAGGCTTCCTAAACTAAGTTTTTCTTGACCAAGAGAAACCTATAGCTACACAAAACCAGTGCAATCTTCTAAGGTTTGCTGATTTTCATATTACACATACACATCATGAACATGCAATTGAACTAGGTTGCAACAATGACATAAAGAAGCCCAGGCTAACTTTGCACAACAGCTTGCCATCAACAAGTGCTAAAAGTATGGGCTGAAAACTCATCAAATACTATAACAACAACACCATCATGACAATCATTCAAGAAACTAACACTAAAACTAACATGGAAGTAGAACCATGCATGCAAGATGAGAAAAATCAAAGAGAACATCCATAAAATCATGCAATGTTGTCTTCTATTGCTTCAAATTCTTTTTACACCAACTCTCCAACCATTTATAAATGAAGGGGAGACCCCTATTTATAGTTTTCCAAAAGGAGAATGAATGGCTAGGATTGATTTACATTGTGTGGCCCAGATTTGATTACATTAGCGTTTCACCTACCCCTCATTATAAAGGAATTTAAAATGCATTGTTTGTCTCATTCCTATTTTTTCTTTTAGTGCCTAGGTGTTGTAGCAGTTTGTCCTCTTGCCGACTTCCATTTTACTATAGTTGAAATTGCCTGAAAGCTGCCCCCTTCCCCTTATGGATTTGAAACATTTCTCATCCAATCAAGTGCATCTCGTGTGCAGATTTGTATTATTGTGCAATGGTTTAGTGGTCCCTGATCTGACGAAACAACTTTTGATGGATCGCGATCATTTGCTGGGAGGGGGGAAACAACCACTCCCTCCCACCACCTTCAAGGCCACCCTTTATAGATTGATCAAGGAAAGTTCCCACAGACAACAACAGAGGTAGGGCGCCCCGCAAGGAAAGTTCCCACGGCCAAGGAAGGATAGCGGCTCACAAGGAAAGTTCCCACAGACGGTGACGAAGGGATGACGGCCTGCAAGGAAAGTTCCCATGGATGGTGACAGAGGGAGTACCAAGACGCACTTCCTTAAGATTTGACTCATTTTGAAAAAATGCAAAAATTTGGAAGGGGAAAGCCAGAGGGTTGCCACCCTTTTAAAATGACAATGGGCACACGGTGGCCCACAAGGAAAGTTCCCAAATGGCCAAGGAGGGATGACAACCCACAAGGAAATTTTTGCAATGTCCAAATACATGGAGAATTTGAACCAAACCCCTTTAGGCATGTGAAGACATTCATTTGATGGTCATTAGATGAAAATTTGAATTTCACCCATTTCGTAAATGCGGAGATTTGGAAGGGGGAAGCCGAAGGGTCGCCACCCTTTGAATGCAAATGAGCACATGGTGACCCAACATGAAAGTTCTGATGGCGATGGAGGGATGGCGACCCGACAAGGAAGTTCCGACAATGAGGAGGGACGGCGATCGGACATGAAGTTTCCACAACTTTCCAAAACTTAACGAAACCTTGACATTCACTTAGGCATCACAAAACCATCCCAAATGGCCAAGGAGGGATGACAACCCACAAGGAAATGTCTGCAATGTCCAAATACATGGAAAATTTGATCCAAACCCCTTTAGGCATGTGAAGGCATTCATTTGATGGTCATTAAATGAAAATTTGAAGTTTACACTCATTCCGTAAATGCAAAGATTTGGAAAGGGGAAGCCGAAGGGTCGCCACCCTTTGAATGACAATGAGCACATGGTGACCCAACATGAAAGTTCTGATGGCGATGAAGGGATGGCGACCCGACAAGGAAGTTTCGACAACGACGGAGGGACAGCGGTCAGACATGAAATTTCTGCAACTTTCCAAAACTTAACGAAACCTTGACAATTCACTTAGGCATCACAAAAAATCCCAAATGGCCAAGGAGGGATGACAACCCACAAGGAAATTTCTGCAATGTCCAAATACATGGAAAATTTGATCCAAACCCCTTTAGGCATGTGAAGGCATTCATTTGATGGTCATTAAATGAAAATTTGAAGTTTACACCCATTCCGTAAATGCAAAGATTTGGAAAGGGGAAGCCGAAGGGTCGCCACCCTTTGAAATGACAATGAGCACATGGTGACCCAACATGAAAGTTCTGATGGCGATGAAGGGATGGCGACCCGACAAGGAAATTTCGACAATGACGGAGGGACAGCGGTCGGACATGAAATTTTTGCAACTTTCCAAAACTTAACGAAACCTTGACAATTCACTTAGGCACCACAAAACCATCCCAAATCCATAGGCAACTTGTCCCCAAAGTCAAAAAATGAAGAAAAAAGCGAATGAAGCGAGCAGGGACCAAGTTATCAAGAACAAGGCAAAAGGTGGAAAAAAGGAAGGGGGAATTTTCTTCTCTCTCAGATTCAAATGCCCCAGGTAAAATGAAAGGCAGGGGGTAGTTTTTATAGGCCAATTTCCATTAGTGGTATGCATTGATTTCTTTGTATGGAAAACCCAGGTTAGGTGAGATGCGGGAAGCCACGCTCGTTTGGATGCTTGGTCAAGGCTTAGACAGAGAAACTAAGTGCGGATCTTGCCATGTGGGCGGAAGTTGGTCGTCAGTCACCACTCAGTGGTGAAACATGAGCGGTGACCCGCATGAGGCAACCCGCAACTGCAGATCCACAAGGCCTGAAGGATGTCGGGGCAACAGATGAAGGGAAACTTGTAGGGGCATTTTTGCAAAAGCAAAATACTTGGCAAAATTTAGGTAGGTGAATTTGGTCAAGGGAATTTCATCGTTTGAAGGCACATGACCAATTTGGGCTTGAAAAAAGGGGCCCACAGAATGAGACAGGAACAAAGCAACCCGTCAAGAGAAAAAAGAGGGGGTCCTTGCCTACGGCAGGGCGTGTGTGCAAAACATGCACAACACTACATATAAATCCTTTCTTAATGAAGATTCAGAAGAAAAAATATTGCTCAACATTAGTCTCATGCCTTAAAGAGGTTTTTATACAATCTAATAAGGGATAGAATGTTAATTAAAGAGTAGGAAATTCAAATTAAATTAGGACATGGAGAGAAAATTCCTCACAAATGATGAAGTCTCGATTCCATGGGAATAATTAGTAAGGAAAACCAAATGTACCAAGGGTCATGCTAAAAATAGTATCTTATTAAACTTGACTTTAGCAAAATAAAAATAAATAACCCTTAGAATAATTTTGAATGGCCTCTATATAGATCCTATGAGGGACCCAAGTAGAGGTTATCTAATTTATGAGCATTTTTGAAGGAAATTCAACCCATAAAATATCTAACAAAGGTATAATTTTTAGGCCATTTGTAGGCATTCTAGAAACTATGAATAGGAAAAATAACATCAAGAATAGTAGAGTTACTTGATAGACTTGATATGAATTTGTGAGGGTATTTTAGAGCCATGTCCATGAGCATCCAAGTTAGATACCCCAACATAAAATGTGGGCTACTTTTTCTAGCAATCATTTAAAAGGAAAGAAACTATTTGAAAAGGCAAGGAAATGAAAGTATCCCACAATAAATGTGAAAATATCTTGCAAACAATGACACCCATGTAAAATATAATGAATTTTTAGATAGTTTTCTAATAACACTTATTATATTTATAGAGCCTTAGATAGAGGTCATTTTTTTAATGGACCTACATTGATTATAAAAATAAAACATAATACATATTGATCCCCTAAAAGGTGAAGAAAAGTTATTTTTTCTTAAAATTGTAATAAGTCATGAGAGAGACTCTATTGGAGGTTTGATTTAATTCTAGGAGATTCTATCCAAGGGTTTTTTATCCAATCTCCTTTAATAAAACCCCCTTAGATGAAACTCTTCTAGGCTTGACTTTTTTTTTTAAAGTATACTATTTCATATAAAATTCAATATGTCCCACTTGTGGTTCGCATACTATTATGGGATCACCCCATGGGTAATTACATGCCTACATGCACTCTATTTTAGTTATTTGTCACTATCCATTAGTTGCACTACCCCTAGAGTTGATGCTACATTAACAATCATCTTGATATTTCTAATAAAATTGGTCTCGTATCTCATTTCTCTCAAGATCATCATAAGACTCAATTGAAGGAAACCAATTGTATCTTCAAGTACATCCAATAAACTTAACATTTTTTCATACACTACACACCAAGAGATTCTTAAATTAGGGGCTTCACTAACTTAGATTGGGCTAGTGATTTTGATGATTAAAAGTCTACTTTTGGTTTTTTCTACTAGCTTAGTTCACATTTGATGCATGGTTAGATAATAAGTAGATATCCATTGTATTATCACCTACCAAGTATAAGTATGAAGATGTTGTTCTTACTAGCTAAGAGATTATTTGGATTTACCAATTGATGACAAAGTTTGGCTTTCCTCCATTTCACCTTGTTACTCTTTGGTGTGATAATTAAAGTGTTATATTGTATAATAAACATAACTTAGTGGAGCATCAATAAACTAAGAATATTGAGATCTAGATGCACATCATTTGATAGCTCATCCAAGATGTTTTTCTTTTCTTACATATTATTTTCCCACTAAAGAATAAGATGTATGCATCTCTAGGAAGCCTTTGGCATCACCTCATTATCTTCACTTGCACTCTTATCTTTGGGTGAAGGAAGGTGTCCTTGGAATGTTATCTTGAGTCCTTCCTCCACTTGTACATATTTTCTCTCTTTTGGGGATAAGTTTTTTCTACACGTTTTCTTTGTTTTTGTATTTCTGAGATATATTTTGTACATGGGTACTTCATTAGATCTTATTGATAGGATCCAAATTTGAGTTTTTTTTTCTTAAGATGTTTATTTTTTGTCTCAAATCATGTGATCATGACACTTTCCAGAATCTTGTCTCCTCCTATGTCTCACCCTTGCCTATATATAAAAGAATCCTTCGTGTACATTTCATTCCATTGCATTATATGCTAGTATATCAATATCAATATTAGAGCATTTTCATTGCTTCTCTTTGTGTAGAAGATTATTTTGGTGTTGAAAAAGATTCTTATACCTATGAGTCTTTTTGGTGATTACAAGACAAAGTTTAGTTTTCCATAGTAGGTCATTCCTACAATACTTGAGGTCAACCCTAAGGAGCTCAAATCCACACCATAGAGATTTTTAGGACTATTTAGAATCCATTATATTTGATAGAATGAGAACATTCATTTATATACCTTGATATGTAGATTCAACGTGACATGAACATTAATACTCCATCATTATCCCTAAAACTAAATATCATATCCATTACATTCAATTTAAAAAATATAATTCTAATTTATCAATTCAACTGCTCTTAAATGTAGTTATTATTTACATTCATTTAATTAACCTAAATTTATATAAAAAGAAGTTTTATTCCCTAATTAATCTACTCAATTACTTTAAAACTACATCAACCAAATAATTTATAATTAATATATTTATTTATTAAAAAATATATACATATAAAATATTTAAACTATTAAATAACTCTTTTAAGTCTTATTGTTCAATAAACTCATAATGCAACTTTATAGGTTAATGATTTTTTACCTAAAATATTTGTTTCTTGAAAGTCTTTAGTTCAAGACCCAACTTTCATGTCACTTTTCAATACCATAAAAATACTGGAGTAAAAATCCCTCCAAATTTCAAAATTTAATTTGTGACTTGATAGGGTTAGCTAAAGATGTCGGCAGTTAGCAAGGTAATTTAAACTTACCACTAACCAAAAAACAGCAAACTTCCTAAAAGACAAGATTTCATATCTACCTATATACTAAATGAGGATGATAGTTATTGTCTACTCAATTCGAGCTTATCTCCATCAAGGATCTATACAAAGTAAGCATCTAATAAAATAATGTAACAATAAATATTTATTTGTTTATTTTAATAAATATATGTACAAACAAATAATGTGACAGAAAATATTAAAATAAACTTTTGAGAAGGATTTGTTTAGGAGGATAGTTCAAAACATGGCATCATAATAAATTAATAATATACATGAGTAAATATGCATATGCTTAAATAATATGTTTTGGAAGCATATGAGGTCGATTCTTTGTTAAGTAATATATTCTAATGGTGGGTATGTTTTATGTGTATGTTTTTTCTCTCTAGTGATAATTGAGTCTATATAGTAACATAGTGCACTTGTATGTGTATTATTCACAAAATCTATAATGGATATTAATAAAATAAGTAATTAAAAAGGTTTTCAAAAATAATTTTTTTGGATGTTTAAGTATGAATATATAAATAATGTTACAAGTTGAAAATAATATTTGTATAATAAGAATTAAATCATATGTATAATATTATATGAATAAAAGATTAATTATAAAGGTTATATGCAAGTATAATTATACACACAATTTGTTGATTACTAAAAATCACATCATCTTGAATTGAGTTCATCTCATATAACACGACAACCTTGTGTTTTCAATGACAATGGTGTTGTGTTTTCAATTTGTTGATTGACTTGGAGTTGTTTGATTTATAATTTGATTTGCTCTAACTAGTCGATAGTAGCTATGTTTGTATTTATCATTACTTTTAATTGAGGAGATTAGACAAAATATCAAAAAATATGTTAGCATAATCTATAAGAACTAGAAAATACTATTCAACATCTGATTTTTCATAAGTTCAAGAGAATAACATGTCTAACTGAGTCAACAACTATATTTTTTTAGACGTGTTCCAAATAAAGCTTCTTTCTAGCTCAAATAATGACCAAATAAAGAAGATATGTCTCTAAAAATAGTAAACTATTTTTTTAACAAAAATGTAACCCTAAAATATGTATTTTATAGTTTCATTTGAATGAAAAATTAAGCATTTAGTTGGTTGAACAAGCAAACATTTCAATCTGTCACAAATATACAATTTGTAATCTAGGGCTTTCTAGGAAAGTACTCAAGCAATTGTATTAGCTTTTAATTTCTAGATTTGTGAATGCTACTTGAACTAATATTAGTGACTAATTTTGTAATTTCATTTGATGATGAGGCAGGGAATTAAGGATATTTTAGGAAGGAGACTATGAGATAAATTTATTTTAAAGGATGAATGAGAAATGATGAGAGGCCAACCAATAAAAATCTTTGATGAAGCTACAAGGTATTGGAGTGCATAATTTAATCATTAAATTAGGTGGACTAAGGATTGCATTAAATAAATTGTTTGGAGTTATTATTCAAGCCAAAGTATTCCTTAACAACTTATCAAGGAGGTGGGAGGAAGGGTGGGCGTCCCTCCATGCTGGTAGAGGGAGGTGGCATTGGATGCCACGGTGGACGGGTGATAGGGCTTGGAGTGTTGCATTGGCACTCACATTTGAAGTATGTGTAGAGGCATGTCTTATCACACGATATACAAGTAGCTTTGGAGGACAACTATAGCTCCCTCTCCAATGCATTGTCATGAGTGTTTTTTGTGGCGAAGGCCTATCTCCCCTATGTAAGGACGGCTTGCATGTTGGACAAGGTACTATTCATGGTTGGTGATGGTGTCCTTGTGATTTGTATTTTCTATTTATTGTATGCTAGCCTCCTTTTGGTGTATAGTTTTCATTGCAATTGAAAGTGGCGTATGCGGGTATTCTTCTCTCATCCCTGCTGGGTGCAACCATAGTTGGTTGGCTCATGGCAAAGGCTTCAAAATTCATTATTGAGGTCTTAGTGGCAGACCTCATATGTTTTGGGGTCGATACACCAATTTCTTTGAGGTTGTCGACGAGGCAAGCGACATTCAAGGAGGCTATTGATCAGAGGTTAAAGAAAATTTTGTTAAATAATGACCCGTTGGTGGTGGCGGCCGTGAAAATGGTTTTGGGCTCTGGTCATTTGGAGTACTCGGAATATGGGAGGAACAATTTGCACATCTCCTCTCGATTCTTGGCTTCACTCCTGGATAGTAAATTTTTGAAGGAAGAAGCAAAAAAAATGTCTGTTAAAATGTTTAGAGAGGACTTGGTGGAGGGAGTGGACGAGGTGCTAAGTGTAGTGATTGAAGGAAAGGGTTGTTTGAGACCCTATGACATGGAGAAATTTTGATCGGAGGAGACGGTGAAGATGTTCCCATTTCTCCTAGATTTGCATGGGCCAGGTTTGATGAGACATCGGATGCTAGTGGCAGTTGTGGTCAAATTTCTGAAGAAATTATTTGGGTTGCTAGCGGCTAGAGACGTGGAGTGGAAGTCTAAATTTGTGGAATTTTCCAAATTAAACAAGTTTATGTAAGTCAGGATTTGGGTATTTTTTTTATATGTAGGGGCTAGGGTTAATTTTTTCAATTTCTTTGGAAACCCTATTAGCGAAATAGCCATGAAAATGGCTTTTTGTGGTGTTTTTTTGGTTGGACACTCTGTCACTCTTATAGCTAGTTCGATCTGATAGTTGGTTTTTTGAAGGTGGTTATGCTAGTTGGAGGACTATCTAGTTTTTTGAGTTCATTTTATCCTTGCATGGTAGGTGTTTGTAAATGCTTTATTATTAATAAAATATAGACTAATCTTGCGTATCAAAAAAAAAAAAACAACTCAAGGAGACTAATATAAATTAGAGAAGCCCCATATAAAATTAAACTATTGAAATAAATTTTTGATCAAGTATTAATTTTTCCTAGTAAAATTGATGGCTATAGGTTTCTCTTGACATTTAATACTCATTTTTCCAAATGGAAGAATTAAAGATAAACCATGTTGTAATGGAGACACTTCCTAAGTTAAGAAATAACATACAGTTTGTTACCAACTTTTCCAAATAAATTGAATAGGAAAGGGAGGATTTGAAATGAAATAATGGCATCAAAAGAATCTTGTACAACCAATTAACATTATAAAAAAATTATTTCACTATGATTTTAACATTTTTTTTCATGAATTGTAATATTTTTCATAGTTCATTACCTTTATTAGCTCTAGTAGTCCATTTCATAGCTAGATGTGATCCTTGAGTTTTGGAGTCTATAATTAAAATGTAATAAGACCAAGAGATAGCTCTAAAACTAGAACTACCATCCCATTTATTTAAAGCAAACTATAAAAATAATTTTCTAAATATTTATTCCCTTTATTAGATAGCATTGAAAAAGAAGAAGAGAAGTATGTATGTGTGGCAAGAAATGTTTTATTTTCCACCTAGAATTTCCTAGCCAATAAAAGAAATTTGTTTCCTCAATCAAATAATGTGGCATCAAGAAAATTCACCGCCAGCAATTCACCGTTGGAAAATTCACCACCATGACAAATTCACCTCAAGGAAAATTCACTGCCATGGAAAACTAATCGCAAACTTTTAATGCGATGAATTAATTGTTGGTGGTGAATTTTTCATGATAGTGAATTTCATGCGATGAATTGTTGGCAGTGAATTGCTGGCGGTGAATTTTCCTAGAGCCAAATAATGTATTCCTATGTTTGTTGAGATATTAATTTAGCTAACTAGGATATAGATGAGAAATAGCACACATTAAAAATATGAAAACATTTTTTAATTTTTTTTGTAAAAATAAAATGTTTTCATAAGAAAAATGAGACAATCACAAAAAAATCTATAGAATGGAAATATAGATATAAGCTTCAAATGGTTGAATATGTGTAATAGATAACCTAAACCATCAATAATAAGCACATATAAAATAGTGACATAGGGAATCCTTGTCTAATGGAGAGTTGTAAAGGGAAATATTTAAATATTATTGTTAACCATTATGTGGATATTGATATTGTTGGGCCTTGGAAATGTTGCTTGCAATCCTTAAGGAACAAATCTTCGTTAGGCCCAAGGAAAGTCATTTGAAGTTGTATTAGTTAGCTTATCAAGAGAATATGTGTGTTTTCATACCCATTGTTGAGAGTCAATATTTCAAGAGGGTGTTCATATAGGTATGCTTAATAGGATTAATCACAATTAAGAGTTACAAAATTAAAAATATTATGGTAGTATCCAATGTACACTTGACCAAAAAGGTTATCACTAGACTGAAGACTAACCTATTACACATAAAAAAAATTTAAGTTTATAAAAACACCATTGCATATATACAAGATGAATTTATACAAAACATGATTCCTTAGTTGATAAGGAATATTATATCTCATTATGTATGTTTCCCTAGATGAATCATGATGAATCATTGAATCATGAGATACATACAAACTATTAACCTACTCCTAAACTACTAGTGAAATATGTTTATCATTTTGAGAGCATGGTTGATCATAAACTTCCAAGTCTAGATCATAACCTAGTGGGTTATAGATTCATAATTTACCAAGAGAAATAACATTTTGAAAACATAACATAATATGAACTATTCATAAAAAACACCAAAAATATGATATCAAATAACTAAACATACCTAGGAATCCATCTCCAAATTATAGAAATCTATATAAAATAAAGAATAAACCATTACAAAGCTTGCAATAAATTAAAATATTGTGGTATTCATCAAATATTCATTATAATCATACCCAAAATTCTAGAAAGAGGAAATCCTAAGATAGAATTCTATCACAATTCACTATATAGATGTTTTCGTAAAGATCTATAAATGGCCATGGAGATATTCAATAACTGGCATATTTTACAATATAACAAACTCCTTGTGATTTACAAAAAAAATCACTATATTGGTAATCGAACTTGCAAGAATCATATATAAATCAAAATCCTAGAGATTCCTTGGAACTTACAATCCTATGCAAGAATAAATGACTAATTGTTTTTTTGGAAAACACACTTGTATATAGCATGTTGTTTTGGTTTCCCAAATTTTTATGGGAATTTGAAAAAAAAGGTCATAAATGTGGTGTTTGAGACAAGTGAAATCCCTTGAAATCTATGAAATAAATGGTCTAGAGCTTGCTTGAAGATTATTGGAAGCTAGAACTCAACCACCACATTCATGGTAATTTGGAATACTTCATTGTTCACCATTAAAATTACATGTAGGTCCATGCCCTCAAGATAAAAAATGGTTTATAGATGGGAAAAAAGTAGTTCAAAAATTGTAAGAATCAAAGTTGGTCATTAACAATATTTTGGGAAGATCTTGTGAATGATGGAGGAAAATAGGAGGAAAAGTGAGAATATGATGCAAGACAAGAGGTATAGAGTTTCCATTTAGGATTGGAGGTCAAGAAAGGATGTTATAATGTAAGCTTTGAAGTATATTTAAATTCCAAAAAAAATGATTAGAGGGAATTTGAGAAAAGATGGAAGGACAAGAGGTTTGGATGTGGAAATATAAAATAGAAGAAGTATGGATGAGCCCTACAAGTCTACAAAAGAAATTCAAAGGAAAAGGGTTGGAAGGTGAAAATAAACTAGAGTACAAGAATGTTGGATGTGAAAAGATAAAATAGAAGAAGTATGGATGAACCATACAAGTCTACAAAAGAGAGGCAAAGAAAAAGGGTGGAAGGTGAAAATAAACTAGAGGTCAAATGGTGATGAGAAGATGAAAAAATTATTTTAGATATCCACACAAGGGATTAAAAATGATATAAGAAAAAAAAACACAAAACCAATGAAGGGAACTAAAGGTAGATCTAGAGGAAGTTTGAAGGTTTGAAAGTGTAACAAGATTTCACATCTAGGGAGCTAAGACAAAATATAGGAAATGATCAAAGAATCAGAAGTATAGATGTTTTGAAAGAAGAAAAATGGAATAAGATTGTTACACCCACATGTCTATAAATTTTTAAAATGGAAAATAGAAGTAGAGGAGGACCAAAGGTCAATATCAATAAGAAGAAGAGAACAGGAAGAAGTCTTGAGGAACCCCAGAAATTGGTAAAGCATATGAAACTTGACTAGAAGTCAAGAATGGGAGAATATGGGAATGTAAAAGAGGGTGGGAGGTTGGGAGATCAAGGCTTGGAAAGGAAATAAAAAAAAATTATAAATGAACTCTAATAATTAAAAAAAAAGGGAAAGGGGAAAGTGAAAATGATCAAGAGAATGGGAGAATATGGGGATCCAAACTTGTGAATGAGAGGTTGAGAGGTTAAGACAAAGAAGAAGTCAAAAGGTCATTTGAAAACCCACAAATGGAAAGATCAAAGGAAAGTGAAGGGAAGGAGGGACTCAATAGATCTAGTAGAATTTATATATAGGAATTACAATTAGGATACAAGTTCAATCGATCAAAATAATTTTTTCACTCCATTGAAACTCTATAACTCCAATAAAACAATAGAAAATGATCATAAGTGCCCCATGCTTAGAAATTTTTAGATTTTTTGTAACTTTTATTATTTGATAAAAGTTATGTGGGGGATGATAGGGAAAAATATTTAAGAAATTATTTGGCCAAGTGAAGACTAGTCCAAATGAATTATTTCTTAGATCAATCATATATAATGAGAACAATAATAAGGCAATATGCATAAGGGGGTATAACTTAAGAAATTTCTTTTGTATTTTCAAATTGAGACCCAATATTGGACCTAGTTGGGGATGCATGTTTCTTGTAGGAATAATGAGAATCCAATTATTAGATTAAACCATAAAAAGGGAAAAAAGGAGGGTACTAGGATATTTACACTTCATTATGACCAACATGGGTCACAATTATACAGGGGAAAACACACACACAATGCAATATGTAAAAGTAAAAAAGTTATTAATTATGAGACATAATGATTAATCCTTAGTGTTGTGAAGTAGGAACTCCATGAGATATTGTTTACTCTACTAATTTAGTACATATTATGACCATAGATTTTAGCAACCTCATATGGCCAAGCCACAAGCCACAATTTTCTCCAGTTGAAGAATTTGAGTAGTAGTCCACTGTGATATTTCTATATTAAATCTTAGGAGGATCAAGTTCAATAAATTTATATGGTCCTGGCCACAAGGGATTAAAATTCATAAATGTTCCCTTATCAAACACTTTTGAGTTCTATAGAATGTTTGGTATACTTGTCTTTGTAATAACTTCAACACTAGGTTGACAATGAGTAGAGACCATCTTCAATTCAAGCTTAAATGATTTATCAATTAAAGCATCAACAATAGTACTTACTAATCTACCATTCCACTTGAGGACCATATCACCATCTTATAAATCTCCTCGAATATCCTTCTTGTCAAATAGATGATTCACAATTTGATTTTTAACAAGATCTTACTATGTGAAAATATACTATCCTCATCCAACTCTCAAACATCCAACTCTCAAAGATCCAACATTATTTAAGAGATTACAAAATTTTTTCTTCTTTAACATTATGCATTAGTTTCTTTTCTTTTTGTATGTAGTTCTAAGTGACTTATCAATATTTTGAGCTTTCCACATTTTTTGTTGTCTCCTTGCATGAATTGCTTCTTCTTATCTTTGTTGGTCTTTGGAATACTTTCTTCTAAATCCATCTTCAAGTATTTTTTATTTTTTTAGTGGTTCTTAGTTTGAATGGATTAAAGTCACCACTCTTCACTTGTAATAGATGATTTTTTTCTATCGGTTGAAATATTCAAAGTACTGTACACGAACTTATATACTTATTGTCATTATGTTGGTGCAAGTTAACAAGATATCAACTTACACACTAGAAAACTAACAATGTGGCATAATTTATTTTAGGGTACAAAGGTATGAAAGATAAGAACAAAATTCAAATTATCCCTAGTAACGGTACCATTCTATTGGATCAAATTGATCAAATACCAATTTAATTACAAATAAAAGTGTAGTAGGTCACAACCACTTTACTAGAAATGTTGCAAGGATTTTTAATTAAATTTTCAAATCACCTCTTACTTGAAAATTACTAATACATCCTAGGAAACACCGCAATTATGTTGGCATAAGTTGACAAGCTACCAACTTAACACAAATAAATTTTATTTACTGGATTATTGGGGCCTTGAAAAAATATTAAATTACTTCTTCCCTAGCAATGGCTCTATTCTATTGGGTCCTTAAATCATTGCTCACACTTGTAGGAAATCAAATTTCCTTAAGGGTAGTGAAATTCATCTTAAAGGTGAATTAACCAAATTATCAAT
Source organism: Sequoia sempervirens (assembly GCA_007258455.2). NCBI lineage: Eukaryota > Viridiplantae > Streptophyta > Pinopsida > Cupressales > Cupressaceae > Sequoia > Sequoia sempervirens. The sequence goes on from VDFB02058242.1 coordinate 587,427,174, forward strand.
AGAATGTGAGTGATTGCATGCTAATTGCTGAGAGTGGATATTCTCTCTTTCCCTTTAGGCTCAACTAGACCTCGAGGGTATTCCTAGAGGTATATTAAAAGGATTATTCATAACTAAAGATAAAAAAAAACTAAAAATATTGCAATAGTATCCAATATATGCCTAGCCTCAAAGTTTGTTACTAGATCAAAGACTACCCTACTACACATAAAACCTCTTTTAGGGTGATAAAAATTATTGTACAAAGATAATATGAATGTATGAAAAATATGATTTTTTTAGATAAGAACTCTTATGGATCACTATAGATGCTTCCCTAGATGAATCATTTTATCATTAGGTACACAAACTACTAATCTACTTCTAAACTTCTAGTGAAAGATGTTTATCATCTTGAGAGAAGGTTTGATCATAAAATTTTAGGAGTGATGTCTAATATAGTGGGTTAAAAAGTCATAGTTTACCAAGAGAAATAACACTTTGAAATCATAAAAGAATATGAACTATGCATAAAAAAATCTCCAATTAAAATGTTGTGGCATTCATCAAATCTTCATTACAACCATACTAAAAAATGTGGAAAGAGGAAACCTAAAACTAGAATGCTATCATATTTTGTCATGTAGATGCTCCCCTAAAGATCTATAGATATCATCTTTGATATCTTCTTTATCTACCTCAAAAGATTGGGTGTGCCAATTGAAAAATATGGTCATTTGATGCTTAGGGGGAATAACTGTTAAACAGACGTAGGACAACTGAGAAGGGGGGTGAATCAATTGTCACACCATTCAAACTTAAAGACTTCAACACTTACAACTACACTATTATGTTATTAAGTAAGAGCATGAAAAAAAAAAGAAAGTAAATCAACACAATGAACACCAGATTTTTACTTGGAAAAACCACGGTGAGGGTTAACTCACAATATAAAGATTATAAAATTGAATACAGAGGCTCACTACCTACAAAAAGGACTCACTCTCCAACAAGGAGGCTCACTGCCTACAAATACAAAAGAGAACAAAAAATCCACCACAACATTTAACACAAATTCACAACTTTGAATAAGATTTGCAAAAACCTTTAGCTCACTGCCTTCAGGAATCCAACACAATAAAAATTGATGTGACAAATATCTCTCACACACACACACTTCTTGTCTTATGATTTGTGGCACACTTTCATCACTTTGCATCACACTGTCATACAACTCTTCACAATTCAACTTGATTTTATACCATTCTTACCCTTAGAAACTTTCACCAAGGTCAGCCACATATTTCTCATTTCATAAATTCAAATTAGGTCGACAACTCAAAATTCCCGTGGTGGAAAGGAATAAGAGTGGACTAATAAAAATATTTTTCAAGATCAAAAATAATATTCTTGAATCAACCAAACATATCCTCAATTGAATTTTATTCTTCGAATGAAGTGTAAGCACCAGGTCGGCCAAACCTAATGAAAACACAAATGAACAATGATGTACACACTTCCCAACATGAAGATGACATGCCGACTCCACAACACACTTCATTATGCATAGGAATACATCTCATATTTCTTCAGATTCATCCAAAACAAAAAAAATATACTTCAAACACTGAACACCTTTCACTAGTTCATCCAAACTATGTAAACCTACATTGGAATACAAAAACATGACTTCTGGATCACCAATCTTCATCCTTCTTTGTCAAGACATAGAGAACACCATCAAAAGAAAAATCCCAGATCCACACGATCTGAAATAGAACAGCAGAGGACTACGAAGCAGAAACATTTCTCCCAGTCCATAGAAGATAAACTCTGTCAATAGAATACACATACCGATGAACACAACTTTCACATACTATCACACAAGAAACTGAAACTTGGGATATATCACCACAAGATCACCATTAGAAAACCTTCAAATCCGCACAAGCATAGGATCAACATAGGAGAAACATGGAGCACATACCAAAGCATAATCTGGACACATTCATCACTCTGACTTCTCTTCTTTATTAATTTTCTCAAAAGCACTTGGAAACTCATCAACACAACACAAATGCAACGACATAAAGACAGCTCCATGCACTCACAACATCTCAACTATACAAGTACAATCCACAACATACTGAACTGTGTTGACATCAATGACAACATTAATGACAACACCACTATACTAGCTCATACTTGCAACAATAACACCCTACATTAATTGTCTTGTCTAATTAAATAAATGCATTTAATTAACACACAAATTAAAGTAGACAAAGATGTTGTAATATATAATTGAAATTACTAATATAATCATATAAGTTAAATAAATTGAATGTGATGCATAGTTTGACATGTGATGGAATTTAATGATATGTCAAATGTTAGGAACCAATTTGTCAATGTTGTACATTTTTGGGTTTGACTTGGTGAAGATCTTTGATTTTGTAAACTAATTGTCTTTCCTTCAAGTTTACCTAGATGTGAGTGTGAGCCTAATCTCTACCACTATGGATCTTTGATCTCTTATGTAGACTTGAACTAGTACTCACAAATATATAAAAATTGAATGTGGACTATTGAGATTCTCTTGCCTTGATTTTCATGTCTACTTGTTGTAAGGATAGACAACAAATTCACAAACACTTTTTGGGAATTCACCAAATTATGATGATCATGTTCTCCTTGGTTTGACTCCTAATGGATTGACTTTTAAACTATGAGTAAAATGATTGAGGAGAACAAGGAAACATGTAATGATCAAGTAAAATGATATACTTGTTGCCTAATTTTTAGCTTTCAACTGAAATCAGGTAACTTAGTGTTTATTGTTTAAATATTTAAAGATAAACCATAAAATTTCTAATTTCAATATGAATGAAGGAATGATTGTCAAAACAAAGTAGATTACATTTTGTCATTTCAACGCTGCATTACGAAAAATGTGAAAGAGAATCATAGATATACAAATGTAGTCTTTTATTGATAATCTTGAAATATGCATGTCCCTCACAATCCAAGGGACTAACTCTCTTATTTAATGAACCTATGAAACAATTCATGCATGAATAAGTAGAGAAAGGAAATGTTCATATAAGAGTTGAACCAGCCATTGCCTGAGAATGACTGGTTGTAGGTTTCCTAACTACTTTGTGTTGCCCTAAACCACTTGTGTCCCTCCCAGCTCTATAGTGCTCCTCAACCTGCATCTAAAGAAAACATGATGTTAGAGCGAAGCTCTAAGCAATGAAAGATTTGATCCTTACATACACACCTACATATGCATGTATAAACTGATCCATAAATGCATTAAACAAAAATATCCAACATATGCATTTATTTTCTAACTATTTGCTTCATGTGCAGATTTAGGACAAGTCTGATTATTGTTTCATTACTAGATCAAATGATAGCATGTGGGTTAAATGTGGCTCCCACAATGGTAGAGCTCAACTTGCTTTGAAAGAAAAGGAAATTGAGCAACTTGATCAAAGATTTATCTGTTATCAATACATTAAATCAATATGGAATCACACCAATTGATCAACTTTCATTATCAGATTCAAAAGATGCAACATATTATGCTGATATGTCTTTCAATCTTCTTAAGTGGACCCTTGATCCATTTTATAAAAAGAAGTGATTTTTGAAATGCATCAAGTGTCTTCATAGATGCATCAAGTTCAATTATGCATCTTCTAAACAATGAGTAAGCATTTCAAGTTGTTGTCAAGCCCCCCTCACTGTAACCCTATGGGGCAGTCACACATCACATAGGAAAGTGAGTTGTTAGGTCACCCACATATGTGACAAGTGGTTGTCCAATAAAGTTAGAATGAGGAGACTATGTGTATTTACTACCCATAACAGAAGAAAGAGCAATGGTTGAGGTTGAATCAAGGCAATGGTACAAGTGTATATGAACAACAATTATAGGGTTATGCTACAAGACAACCATGTAGGTTCATATAGGACAACAAGCATTCCAATGGTACAAGCGCATATGAACAACAATCAACAATGCATGTTGATCTCATGAAACAACACAACAACAATGAAGATATGATATAGAGGCAACATTCAATTAAGTTATGTGACAGTGAAGTGACACAAGATATGCAAGAGGATTGTAAATGGTGGGAAGCATCCATCAATCCATGAATTATAAATGTTCCATCACAAGTTCAAAAGAATTAGACAAGGTGCAATGATAATGAGTATAGTCATAAGAGATGCACTCAGGACAGTCGCCAACACTTAGAAATTATAGATGCTTCTCAATCGAAGGATGAAGAAAAGATGCATTCTACTAAAAAGCAATCAGAGGAAATATGTGTTAAATCAAGAAAGGAAGTTATACCCAACATTCATTCAGATTGTGAACAAAAGAAAAATGAGGAAATGCTCTTGATGTGGGTGAAGTCCTTGAAAAGAAACTTCAAAATACAAAGTATCTTATCAGTGAAAAGTTGGAGAAAATTTTTATACAACCTTTTAGAGGAAATCTATGAAAGAAATTTACAAATATAGGAATATTCTCGAAGGTATCATGGAGTTTTTCCAAAAAAGTAGAGGTATTTCCATTAACCACAATGCATTACTACCATGATGAAGAGAAACATGCACAAAACCTATTTTAATCTTAACACATCAATCAATTGAAAGCACAGTATCCAAAGGATAGAGCAAATTTAAATGTAGGCAAAACATTGATCATAGGCATAAGACAAGAATGACAATGGATTGTGATGTTGAGCATAAATGCATTTTTGATAAACAGGTCTACATCATGAGACAGAGTGTGTCATCATGGGAGGGCAGTCACCTTGCTAATTCAATAAGACAATCCTCTAGGCTGTATTACAAGGTTATGGATGGATCCTATGATGTCTATGGCATTTTAGACCCCAACTCACAAGAGAAAATGCCTTCACTTGTTAACCTTCAAGGAACACCTGTTTCAGTTGATCTTGTTGCTAAGCATATGGGTAGTGTTGTCAACAATGCAGATTGAGGTTTCATGCATGGTGGAGTAAGAAGAATGGGGCCTGGTGCATTACTTTTCTTGGGAGAACTTACCTAGGATGCAAGAATTAAGCATCCTTAAATGGAGCTCCTTCCATGATTTTGTTAAATATGGTCTCTGCACAAGATTCAACTTTGGGAAGTAGGAAACAAAAGAGAATTTAGGTCTCTAACGAGACAGTTGGGTAGACATTGGCTAACCAGGATTGAAGAGGGTAGTCATGTAAGGGATCTTAAGGAGGCAATGTTTCCTTTGACATTAGGTAGTTAAAATAGAGCAGCTGGAAGGGAAAACAATGGGTTTGCAATTTCTGCCTACTGGTATCTTTCATGCAAAGCATTCTTCCTTTTTCTTTCAAAGGTGTATACAGAAGCAAACAAAGGAGTTTCATTGGTCAAATGTCACTTTTCAAAAGGCTTGGGATACATTGTGAATGGTATGCTCATCGATATCAACAGAGCAGTCTTGAAACAATGTGGAAAAAAAACATGCACTAAAGAGCCACTTAAAGAGGGTGTTTGCTCGTTTGATGTTGGGGAAATTTCATTATAAAAAGAATTAAAAGTTCTTTATTACGCAAAAAGAAGCAGGGTAATCACTGCATTTTCAGAAAACAATAAATGGCGAGTTATTCACAATGACCAAACCCATGTGGGGTTTTCTTATAAAACATTATTGCATTCTACAAAAACGAAGTGTTTAACAGAAAATGACAATATGAAAAGCTTGTTACAGGAATTACAAAAATGAAAAGCCATTTATGTAGGCCGTGGTGAGTAGTAGCCTTTTCCCTGCAATTATGAGAAACCTACTTGGGGTTTTAATCAAATGGAGCAACATTGCCTTCTTGTTACAAGAAAATGAAATAAACTTGAAAAAATCATTTGTATTTTGCTCAAAATCCAAGCTCTGTAAGAAAATCCAGTGACCCATTTGGGTTTTTTGCAAACAGTGGAAGGGTTCAACAAAATTGCATAATAAGGAGACCCAAGCAAAGGTTTTTTTTAAAATGCAGAAATAAGACAAAAAATTATGAATGTAAGAAGACTCAGTTTACATAATGAGGGTCGAGACACATTTTGGATTTTTCTTTTCATATTTTCCAGAAACCCATCTGGTTAACTTAATCAAAATTTATGAAAAAGAAGGAAAATCAAAAGAATACAAAAGGGTTTTTGCAAAACAATACATATAACACTTTTTCCATGTCCAAGGTCGTGACCAGTGAGCTAATATGGCCATGAAACAACAAAATTTGCACCAAGTCTACAGTGTGAAACATTTCTGAACAATATCACAAAGATGTAAAGCTAAATGAGAGTCTTTTTATATTCCATTCGAGCCTTCTTGCTCAATCAAAAAAGCACAAACAACAGTGAATGAAGATGGTTGGGAGCTTGCCCGAGCTCGAACAAGAATGCACAAAGTTTTTTGTTGAAAAAGATTTCCTCAAAGCTTCGTGAAGCCTCTCATTGATGGTTGTTTACAAATGAAGCAAGTAAAATGGAGGATGATAAACAATATGGTGAGGAAAAATCCCAAAGAAATGCTACAGGTTGTGGCCTCTGAGCCCAAAAATGGCCTCCAAATAAAAAATTTTGCAGGGTTTATGCCAAGAAAACAATTACCTGGGCTTCCATGGTGCTTTTATGCATCTAAATGTCAAAAAATTGACTGAGAACCAGTGAAATCATCACTTTTCTGTGTTTTTCCCAAACCCTCATGGCGGCAGACCAAGTTTTCCAGATTCTTCAAAGACCAAATGATGATGTTTTTCATCATTTTGTTGTTTTATCATTAGGGTTGACTTGTGTCTTTTGACATATTCGATGGGATTTTTATCCCTTCTTTTTGTTTAAATCAACTCATATGAAATGTAAGGGGAGCCAAAACTTTATTTCTTCCCTCAAGCATTCATTGCCTTTCAAGCATTCCTTTTTATTTAAACATTGCTAGGTCTTTATTCCACATGTGTTAGCATTTAGGCATTTTATGCCTTAGGGTTGTCTCCCTTCTAATCATTGCTATATGTTTTTCAACATACAACAAGGGAGTGTACAACAATATTTTGCCATGTGACCCTTATCTGATGCTTTGTAATTGTCCAATGCCATGCAAGGTGGAATATGCTTTCCAAGGGACTTGGAGGTCGGCCATATTGGCCAAGTGCTATTGATGACTATATGCCTTTGTAAACCAATGAGTATGACATGTGTGGGAAAAATGCAGAGTATGGTGAGTTAGTGGTCAATACCTTGGAGATTTTTTGTAAACTTTTAACACATCATTTTGCATTAATTTTCAATATTTGGAATATAATGTAAGTGATTTAAAATCACTTTTAGTTGCTGCCAATTATAATGCATTTTAAAATGGCGGGGCCCTTTAATTTGGGCTTAATTGTAAAGTGATTTGTTAAGTGATGTTTTATGAATCACTTAACAAAATCACTATCTTTAAATGTTTTAAAAGGCCATGTGTTTTCAAAAACACACATATTGCATGATGGGGAATGTGGTCAAATGTTGAAATAGGACCAATGATGATTTGCAGAAGTGTGGAAAGTGTGAGATGTTGCTTGGACTGATTTTGTGGTGGGGAGGCCAGCTGGAGGCATTTTTTGTCACATTTTTGGGGTGACTATTGACTTGGCATACTTTTCCTTCATGTGGAAGGCATTTTAGAGAGTTCTAGAAGGTTCTTTTGGGGCCTTTTCTATTTTATCTGAGCAAAATCTTCTAGAAACACTTGTGTGGGATTTTGGTTTCGATTTTGCTTAAGTATCTTCATACTGGAGTTTTTGGGGCAGTTATTTCTTTTTCCAGCTGAATGATAGCTTTCTTTTTGGAGTTGTTTTTCATGGAGTTGCATTGTAACTCAGACATGCCTATTATACAGTAAGCACTTTGAATTAATAGATTGGAGTATTTTACCTTCTCTCTTCATGTTTTATGGTGTGTCATTAATGGTTGATCAATCTGTTTTGTGAAAAGTCATTTTCCTTACAAACTTGTCCCATGTTTCATCCATCCATTTGATAGAAAATGCATGTTTACAGGTTATAAAATGTGTTGTTTAATGGTGTTATTGATTGTGAAGTCTATTTTTTCCTTTTGAAAACACTGTTACTAACCTCTTTATAAATTACTAATGTTAACTGTATTGGAAAGGGAGTTGTGTGAATTGGCTTTGAAATATTGATTTGAATGTGCAAGGCTATTAGCAGGTCTAGGTTTTTGGTGTATCACCTTAGTTTCTTTTTGTATTAGGTTTATTTTATGCAATTTATTACCCTTATCTTAGAGTTTAAAGTAGTTAGGTGACATCAAAAAGGGGAAGCCAACCCTTATCACTGGAGGTTTGCTTTCAAACAACTCACCCACAACCTGAAAGTAGTCCCATGTTAGTCCAAATTTGTTGAGTGCAATTAAAAGCTTGGCAAACAGGGTGCAAATTTGGTGAGCTAACAATACTTTCATGTAAATGTTGTTAAAATTCTTTGTATTCTCCAAAATATCAAAATTTAGATGTGTTCAATGAGAATCCCCTAAGATGTCATAGATGATTTTCAAATGAATGGGCGAGTGCCCTTAAATACAACAACCAAGAACTATGCTATATTGGCTCACAACTACTTTAGATGTCGCCCTTAAAGCAATACTTTAAAAAGATTGGACATCATATTCACACCCACAAAAGTGACCTAGGTCAAGTCCACAGTCACATATTGATTTAGGATGATAAATAATAGGAATAGAAATAAAAAAATGTAATATGAGATATCCAAAACTAATTTCGCACACAATCTTGCCACTTATAAAATGATTGTTAGATTTAACGACACTGTAATCAAAACAAACCCAAAAGAAACATATGAAACTAAGGTACATTGTACTTACAATTCACAGCTATTTGAACTAGTGCACCAAACCCTACCAAACCCTATAATCATATACCAACTAGAAGCCTACCAAGACAACCTTAAAAATACCTTTGCACTTTATTTAGGTAAAGAAAAACACGGGAAACTCACGAGGGGTGCAGCCCAAAATTCATGCTTATAATCATTGCCATTCTCGTCACGGACAAAATATCAATTTTAAAAGAAATTTTCGAACTCTGCCAGAACGGAAAAAAGTTGTATATACGTTGTGCATCGCTTTCATTGAAAATTATATTCTTTGGACCGCAAAAAAAATATATATTCCATACATAAATTAAATTAACGAACCAAATTTATTCGAAAAGTGTATAAATATCCTTGCCGACAGGCAAGTCTAAATTAGCGGCGCGTTGGTAAATTTGATCTCTGAAAGCACCGACAGGTGTCCTTCACATGCTGTCGCCATCAACAGTGGCTGTTCACGTTCTATCCGTGGCCGGTAAACGACGAACAGAAAGGTGCTTGACTGCCACGTGTATGCCGTATACAAGCGACTGATTCCAGAAAATAATAATGTTGTGGGAAGATAAAGAAAAGTTCAAATAGAAAGCAAAGTCACGCATATTCTAAATGTCGTCATACAACTTGGACTAAAAGTTAAACAATGTGACTTAGTTCACAGCATCATATTTTTCTATTTTAAGAGTTATATTGGTTAAGAATATTTGCATAATATATTATATTTTAAGATCAAGCCACACAATGTGACTTAGTTCATAGTATCATATTTTTTCATTCATTTTTTTCTTAAAGTATATCTAATAATATCTATAGTTAATCTTTCATTTGGCATCACTTGTTGCAGTGCATCAATCAAACAACGGCAAATTCAAAACAAAACAAATAAACATATGATCTCTTTTCAACTATTTCAATTATATAATCTTTTTATTTTCAATTTTTTCATTATTTTAATTTTATTTGATCATTTTAATTATATCTAGATTAGTGTGAATTTTTTCCATCAAATCCAAAAAAAATCCGAGTCAAAACATCTCATGCTAATAAATAACATGAAAAATTCAATAAATATCGATATTGTCATTCCAATTTAAATAAACATGGTCATAATGTTAAATTGATAATTATCACATCGTATTATAACTTGCATACTTGAAAACAAAATCTTGAAAACATATTTTATTCATCTAGATAATGTTCAATTCACAAAAGCAAAATTGTATTCCAAACATAATAAAATCACACATCCCAACAAAATAGGGACCAATATGGAGACAAGATCATCTAGAAATAGATTAATTTGTGTCTTGAAAATAATATGTTAATTACTTTGTATTTTACAAACTAAAATTGATCTTAATAAGTAGTAGATCTAATCATGTATAAATTACTAAAACAATACATGGCTATGCATAGTGTATGACCTTAAAACATGATTGCAAAAGACTGAAACATAAGCAATGGATAAACAATAATTATAATCAAAAGTCACAACAATAAAGTAAATAAGGTAAATTGATTCAAAAAAGGAATGCAAATATGCAAGCATTGAAATACACAATTTTACCCTAGTACAACTCCATTGCTCTCCTCTATTCACCTTGGAGAATGGTGTAAAACCTTTGCTCTCAGATTTTGTATATAAGCACAATAGCATCAAGCACTGCAAAATACAAATATAGTTTTCTTGCACGATTGAGATGATAAATGAAGGAGAGGATGGTTGCATTTATAGATATTTAATGGCATTGATCAATGGTTGAGATCAGATGAGAGGTTGAGAAGATCAATGGTTGAGAATTGATGAAAGGAATTGATTTTTAGTTAACTAGCTACATGATTTTAGATAAATGATTGCATAATTCAGTTAAGAGGTTTGATTGGAGTGTTAACTCAGATTGATGATTAGTGCACTGAATTGATTGATTAGAGGAGTCAAAGTGAGTGGGAGTGAAGTGGATTTGATTGAGGAGGGATTGATTAGATTGATTAGTGGATTAAGAGTAAGTCTTAGTCAACAAGTGAGGTGGAATTTGCATAAGTTTTTAATAATTAAATAAATTTAATTATTATTTGAATGTGCAAGATTGGAATAAAATAAAATAGATGATATCATTTGTTTTAGAAGAAGATAATGTTGAGAGATAAATGAATTAATTAAATAATTAAAATAATTATTTAATTTAAGAAATAGAAAATAGATAATTAATTGAATAATAATAAATTATTTAATTAATATAAAGGAATGGATAATATGAATTTAATTAAATATTATGATATTATTTAATTGTCAGGATGAAGTGAAAATAATCATTAATTTAATTATTTAGTCAAAATTCTAGGTGTCTACACATAGAAACCTAAAATGATAGAATATATTATCATGCTAGTTAAAATTTAGTCTCATAATATTAAATATATTTGATTACATAATTAATTTAGTGAGTGTTTAGGCTTAAAATAAAATCACCAAATTTTATTAGTTGACAATTTCGAGAAGATGAGTGATTATGGAAATTTGTAAATGTATGTCAATGTGCCTAACCTTCTATTTTTAAATTTAAAAGATTTTAAATTAGTTTTTTCATAAATATTTTAGTGGTGTTTAATCACCAATTAAGTTATACAACTTGCAACTTATTTTTTAGTTTTAAAAAAATATTTTATTTTATTTAATATAAAACAAATGTTGAATTTTATAATAGAATAAGATCTTTGATTTTTCAATCATATTCTAATTTTTTAAATAATATTTAAAATAATTCTATCAAAATTGAGTTAATTAAGATCTCAATTTTTATTCTTATTAATTTTTATTCATATCAATTTTTACTCACTATGCCAAAATCTATGGCTAGTGTTAGAATTAACATTAAATGTAAGATCTCATTGGTACTTATATTACTGATTATACTTGACCTAGAGCTAGATGGAAAATTCTCAAGTTGTCTTTCTTACATTGGCCTAATCTTCTGCCAAAGGTTGTGAAGCTCCAAGAGCTTTTGAATATGGTTAGACTCCCTCTATTTCCCAAGGAGGACAAATTTTTTTGGATAAAGAACCACTCAGGGGAGTTCACTATTAAGTCTACTTATCAGCTGCTACTTAGGTTTGGCGGTGACGGGCAGTGTTGGAAGAAGGTGTGGATTCATTAGCTCATCCCTAAAATAAATTTCTTTTGGTGGACTTCCATCCATGGGAAAATTTTAACTATTGATAACCTTGTCAAGAGGGGCTTTCAATTCCCTAATTGGTCTAACCATCTCCCATCTTTTTATCCACTGCCAGTTTGTTGCCTAGGTCTGGCATAATGTTTTACAAAGGTTGAACATCTCTTGGGTTTTTGATAGAGATATTCACCAATTCATCTTAAATTGAAAATGCCCCTCCAATCATCTATTAATCAAACTACTCTGGTAACTTATTCCACCTCACATTTGTTGATGCCTGTGGAAAGAAAGGAATAACATGATTTTTAGAGAAACGGTGAACAATGTGGAAGGTCTACTAATAATCCTTAATAAGCTTCTCCTGGATAACATTTCGACATGCAAATGGAAGACGCCTAGTAATCCCCCAACTGCTTGGGATAGAAGCATAGCTACCATTTGGAATTTTCCTAGTGAGTTCCAGAGATTTGATAATTCCAAAATGATCATTAGGAAGCATACTAGATGGAGAACCCCTAAGCCACCCTAGGTTAAAAGCTTAATTTTGATGGGGCGGCTAGAGGAGGGATGACAGCCAGAGGAGGTATTAGCAGGGATCATACTGGCTGCCTGGTGGCTGCCTATGTTGGGAGATTGAAAGATCATACTAGCAACTAGGTTGAAGGCATGGCTCTCCTTTGGGGTCTTAAGATTGCGCTGTCACTTGGTGTCAAGACCATGGAAATCGAAGGTGACTCGATGCTAATTGTGGAAGCAACTGAAGGCAAGATGAAGGTGGGGTGGTCTCTAAAAGGTATTATGGAGGACATTTTCTCACTCTTAAATGGTCTTCAAGACTTTTCTATTTAGGGTGTCTTTAGAGAGGGGAATGCAACTGCTGACAACATGGTGGCAGCGGGTCTTGATATTGAAGGGCTTCGGTGTTGGCGAAAAGTGGATTTTTTGCCCCCCTCAGCTCTGGTGTGTTTAAGGGATGATCTCAAACATCTAAATGTTGAGTCCTAGAAGGTGCTTACTTATATTAGCTGGGATCCTACTAACTTTGGTTAGTACTTTTGGTGGGAGCATGATTTTGAATAATTGGTTGTTATGTGAGGTGATGGATATCATGTGTTTGTTCGATGGTATGTACGGCCTCTTATGGGCTGATGGTATGGTGAATCTTTATACCCCTATTGACCGATGGAGTCATCATTTTTTGAACCCCCTCAATTTTTGTGTTGAACTTTTTAAGTTAGCGGATTTTATGAGTTTTTTGAGACGGCTAAGTATTACGCCGATATCATGCCCTTACATGTCGTGGGCGATTCACATGAGGGAACTGCTACCTTTGCGTGGGTTGTGAGATGTGGCATTTATTTCCTTCATTTTTGACTTTTCTGGTCACTTTTCATCGGCCTTTTCCCTTTCGATGCTTCTAGAATTGATTACCAACTCTTGTGCCCTGGTTTTCCTATTCTGGTGGTTGGCAACTTTGGTGTGGGCTCTATGGGTGGGGAAATAGTACGTTTGGAGCCAGATAGGTGTGACGAGTGGAAGGCAGATGCCACTGTTTGGAACATTTGCAAAGAGGGAGGAATTACCCAGTATATGGAGGCCATGACTGGTCACAATGAGGGCTTGTCTATTAAGTTTTTCACCTCTTAGAATGATGGTAGGGTTACCATCTATGGAATTTCCTTTGAAGTCTCTGAGGAGGTTATTTCTAGAGTTACAGGGCTTCTAAATAGTGGTCGAACATGGAAGAAAACTACAAAGGTGCCAAACCAAATTAGTCTGAACCAGTTCTTTCACGGCATGGAGAAACCTATCAAGTTGCGGGGTGGCTTTGACCGCGAGGCACTGCCAGAGCCATGGGATAGAGTTTGTATGGTGATCATGAAGTACTTCACGCTGGAAGGAAGGTATGGGGTCTACTACTATTACCACTTTAATTTCCTCAACCACCTTAGGAATCACCAACATATCTCCATTCCTTTTTTCCTGTTTCATCCTCTTGATAGCACTATGGTGGAGTTTAATGAAGCCTCAATTTTTGGAAAGAATTATACTATCCTGCACCAAGGCCTTATGTCTAGGCTTTATCATTTTCATATGGACCTTTGGCCTGCTTGGCCTATCACTGTGTAAGAAGTCTTGTCTCTCCCTACTCTTGATGAAACCCTGGTTTCCTCTACTCCCCCCTCTGCTAGCATTCTGGATACATCGGGCTCGAGTAAGAAAAAATGCCTAAAAAATCCTTCCTTGAAAGCCCTTCCCCATGGCACATCCCCTGCCAAGGGTCCGGGGGATACGGGTAAGGAAAAAAAGTGTCTTGCCCCTACCCCGCGACCTAAGGCTAAAGCCTCTAAGAAAACTAAATTTTTCCTCCATCAAATTGATTCTAACATCGAGATCACTGATGAAGCTAACACCCCCCATAGATCTCATAGACTGGTCCTTAAGTAGGACAAGGTGGGAAGTCTTAAGGAAGCCTCAGATTCAGATAATGAAAATGGGAGTGACAGTGAAAGCCAGGAGAAAAAGGTGGCAGGTGGGGAAGACCAATCTGTCTCAGTGAGTAGCGCATCCCATGTGTCTGAAAGCTTGAAGAAGGGCCCTACCAGTGCCAATGTGATGGAAATTAATCCCTGGGCTTCTAATACGAATAAGAGAAAATCCCCCTTGCAGGAAGATCACAATGAAAAAGAGCAAGCTTGGGAAGAAGTTGGCAAGTTGAAAGGGAGAATGGAGAGGTTGGAAAAAAGGTTCAGGAGGTGTCGTACTTTTCCCTGAAGGTCATGCACAGGTCGGCTACCAGTCTATGCTTGCTATAGAAGGACAAGTCTACAGATGATGGCGAAGAAGATGCTAGTTTTAAGGAGCTGCTCAAGTTCCTCATGGCGGATTGGGTGACTGCTATTCAGGATAAACCTTGCAGGGAGGAAAAGAATTAGGCCTTTGGGTTTTTTTGTTTTTTTCAATTTCTCTATGACTTTTTATATGTTAATGTTGTTTATCTGGTTTGACCCCTAGGGGTCTTTGGACTCGTCTGCTCCGTATCATGCTTGCATGATGGACTCTGTTTATCCTATGTTTACTATTGCTTTTTGGTTTTTGATATGACTTGTTGTGGGTGATGGCTTGGTTCTCTCTGTTGTCACTATGCTATTAATGTGCTTACTCTGGATGGCCTTTGGTGCCTTGTATTGATGGGACAACACCCTTTTTTTTGTTGCTTTTTATATCAAAATCATTAAATGTAAAAAAATAGAAATTGAGATTTATTGGGTCTAATGTAAGATTCCTTTTACCCCAAGTTATGTCATAATTTGATGGAAATGAACAAAAATAAGTGATAAGATGTATATCAACAAATTTAGTGTCAATTTAAGGATCTATGTGGTGTGTAAGCTAATTTTAGCACATATTTTATTTAGTGTTTGTTAGCTCCAATCTCAAAATATTTTTGTGTAAAATATTAAAAGTTTTGCTAGAAATTTCAAACTTTTCAAAAATATTTTAAAGATTTAGTAGGAAAAAATCTTTTTCAAATTTACTATTGAAATTAACATGAAAAAATGTGTTTATGTTAATGGTGTTATACTATTGAGACTTCCATTTTTATATAAATTATTTTATTTTTAGTGAAATTTTATTAGAATTTTACTATTTAATAAAAATAATAAAGTTATTATTTAGATTTGATATAAATAATTTTGTTGCATTTGAGTGTATTCTTTCTTGGTAAAGTTGATTCCCTCTTGTTTTGGCCTTTTGAAGTTAAATTTTAATGGAGTTTATCATGGAAATATAAGAATATTTGACGCATGATGTATTATGAGGGATTAGGATGGTAAGGTTGTGAAGGTTCCATCACAAAACTTACTTACCTATTAGGTCCCCTTTTGGTATATTTCCCAAAGATCTAAGTTCTCATTATGCCTACAAGAGGCACACATCCCCAACTAGAGCCACTATTGAGACTCAATTTTTTGGTGTCAAATTTCTCGAGTATTTTCTTTTTATGTATTATAACCCTTGGGTAGCCCTCATTCAAAACTGATCTAAGAGAGCTTATATGGGCTTACCTTAGAATAATTTTTTTAAACTATGCTTTGCTAGTGCCTTAACCCTTTTGAAAATCCAAGAATCTAGTTTATGAGTGTAACCCTTTTGAAAATCCAAGAATCTAGTTTATGAGTGTTTTTCCATGCATTTCTATCCTTATATGAGATTTCCCCCTTGCTATAGTTCTTAACTACACGTCTATTGTGTATGTTTCTCCACCTTCTTTATTCTTTTTCTTTCCCAACTTCAGTTCACTTCATCTTTTCTACCTAACTCATTTCTATAGGATTTCATTTCCCTATTGAAGTGCACTCTTTCACTTCACTTTAGCTAGCAACTTCACTTCCATATCAAATCCCTGCCTAGCTTCACTTCAGATGAACTTTTCCACTCCCCTTCAAATTTGAATTTGCTTTCCTACCAATAACGTTGAACAATTAAGCACTAGTCAATACACATTTTCACCTACCAAGATTAATTGTGCCTATAATACTCCAATGAACTAGTTGATGTTGATAGTTATATCAACACCTTATGCATTATATTCAAAGGTGTATTTAATGCTAAAATTTATTTTGATTCTATGGGAGAGCTTCCTCACATATATGTACTTCTAGGAAGATTTGTTATAGATTTTGTAGGTGATTTTCTTGTCCTTGCGCTCAAATTCTCAAGTCATTAATTATAAAAAAATGTAACAAATATCTTAGATATATATTTTTTAAATTCCAAGCTCATGCACAAATATAAACAGATGTTTTTTCTATATAGACCATTAATGTAAATAATGATTATGATGTGGGTGATCAAAGTGTTGAAGGATTTGCATGTACCATTCTTTACTACTCACTTCC
This sequence comes from Sequoia sempervirens, assembly GCA_007258455.2. Classification (NCBI taxonomy): domain Eukaryota; kingdom Viridiplantae; phylum Streptophyta; class Pinopsida; order Cupressales; family Cupressaceae; genus Sequoia; species Sequoia sempervirens. Next base: position 587,444,166 of record VDFB02058242.1, read on the forward strand.
CCTACTTGCTAATGGTTCTATTTTATGTAATTTTATCTTTCATTTAGGGGGTTGGTTCCTATTGGTTTCAATGATCTATGTGGCTGCTAGGTTACTTTGAGGCTTCAAACAATTCCAGTTTAGTTCATGGTTGGATCAACAACATTTGTAAAACTAGAAGGAGATTAATATTGTGAGTTATACTTGTAAAGAAGTGCCTCCATGATATTTCTTGCATGAGTGTAGTTGATATTATTCATCACTTTACACTAAAACTATGATTTTCTATAATGTTATTATGTAGATTTAAGTGCAAGTGGGAAAAGTTACACTTGAAATTGCTCATACATAGGTAATTTTAGATCCCTAGCACAATGTCCCTTATTTACACACCTGAGTGTTATCTCCCTCTACATCCCACTAGGGTCACTCCACTCTAAGTGGGCATAAATTTGTACATGGATAGCCCATAAGAAGAGATCATAGATCCCAATCAAATAGTTCTTGATTGCCTTCTAGAAAAGATAAGGAGCATGTTGCCCATGGATGTCCTTCGCTTTCTTTCTTTCCATAAAATTCCTTACATGAGGGTTGATGGGGTCATTGTAATCCTCATCATTTAATTTATCAATCCAAGGTAGTGTCCCTATATGCAAGAGAGAAAGTAGAAAACTTGTTTGAAAGTCTATTTTACTTGCAGAAATAAATCTTATTTGCATGAAAGGGAATTAATCTAAGGAACACTTGCATGAATTGAAAAGACTAAATTACTTCACAATTTCTGGAAATGAAAATATTTCTTGGATTTAAATTTAATCTAGAATTACATTACTGGAAAATGAAACTAGATCTATCCTATTTCCTTAGGTTGAAACAAGCCTTTCTAATCCCCTGCCTTTGATCAAATTATTACATTGTATTTATAGAATTCATATTCTATATCTATTCAACCAATCCACTAAGAATGTGGATCCAAGATCCTATTTTTGAGGGATTGTTTACAAAACTTTAAGAAAATTGAAGTTGTTGTCATCTATCAAGCCACTTTTGTCTCAGTCATTTTTTGACACATACTGCTCCTTCCCTACTAAAAATCATGCCAAATGCTCAAAATGGTTTTATATCTTCAAATCTATTTTCCATATCATTTTGAATTTTTGAATTTCATTGAAAAACGAGGGAGATATCGTTGTTTTACTGAGACTACGTTTTTCACAATTTCTGCACGCCTGATTTTTAGGAAGTCTTCAAGTGTTGAATGTGAATGAGGGAATTATTCTTCAGTTTATTTGACCACATCATTGATCCATAGCATTAATAACATGCTATAATCATGCAACAACATTTGAGTGATGTGATGACTTGAGTTATCTTTGGTTGGAAGAAGGAAGCATGAAATTTAATAACTATGAGAGATCTTAAAACTCAACATGAAACAAATACTCATCCCATTAATTTAGGAATGAATGATGTTCCATGATTTTGCATGAATGTATGAGTGTGTTGGGAGTCTTCTCTATCTTCTCATTATTTCTTCAAATCCTTCTAAAGCTTTCAGGAGTTAACTGCTTCAAGTGTCTAAAGCTCTCAGCTACAAGTGTCTATGAAGCTCCTTCTTACCATGAGTTATTTAATAACTCGTTTATCTACATTATATCATTTTACACACACTATGAAGTGATATTAGAAACAATTGGATCACATAGATTATAAAAAATAAACCAAAAATTTACTTTATATTCTACTTTAAACAAGCTAAAGAACTTTCAATCATTACTCAAATCCACTTTAACACTAATGCATTAAGAAGAAATAAATGATTTTCTTTGATAAAATATGAGACAATTTATGGTCTCATCATTTCCCCCACACCTAAAATGTTGTAGGTCCCTTTGCAACTCATAATGAGCCTTCAAATTTAATAAATTCATCATTTTTTAGTAGTTCCTCCTGGTAGCTCCTAAAAGCTTCTGAAAGTTCCTGAAAGCTCCTGCCATCTCTTGAAGAGCTCTTGAGAGCTTCTGAAGGCTCCTAAAGAGCTCCTAAATAGCTCTAGATAGGTTCAAATTGTTCCTTAAATCTTAGAACTGCTTTTAGATGTTTTTCTTCTTCTTTTGAGTGGATTGAGTAAAATGAAATAACTTTAAGTTGAATAAGAGTAAAATAATAAAGTAAATACATGATTTTATCTTAGTTTTCCATGCAACCATCATGTATGAGTTGTAGTTCACTTTCTCCATGTTGCATGCAAAGAATTTCTTCAACTTTTGAGAGTTGCAACTTGATCTTTTACATTGAATACCAACTTAGATTGCTTCATCATTATTTTTGTTGCACTAACCAGTCATCCATAATGCCAAAATATATGCTAGAAGTTTTTAAAGCAGAAAATTGCATAGAAAATTACATGCTTACAGCCTAAGAGAAGAGGAAATAGCATGTGCAAAGCAATTATTTGTAAAAATCAAATCTACCCTAACCTACTCTACTTAATGATGTAGAGAGGTTACGCATAACCATTAATTGGTTCTGAAAAATATCTTCACTTTCTCAAAGTATGTTTCCATGCATTCAATTTTTTGAGAGAAGAGAATGAAAAGAATATGACAAAAAAATTGAAACTCAATATTTCACCTTCCTTTTTAGTGGAAACCTTTTTCATGATTTCTGATTCTAGAAAATACATGGGCTGATTGGAGAGATCTTGCAATCCTTCCTTCTAATCTGCTGCATGCATGATTGGAAACAACTCCCTGCTCTTCAAAATCTCTAATTGGGCAACCCTCCTTTGACTTCAAAAATCTGATTGGGCAACCATTCTTGGATTTTGAAGGTCTCAAAATAAGTATCTTCCTTGTGAGCTTTTGTAATGAAGATAAAATCTCTTCATTATATTCTACACCTCTTGCAAGCAATAATCCATCAATTCTTTCCTTTAAAGAAATATCCTTTTCTAGGATTTGGAGTGATGGTCCTCCAACTAAGGATATTTTGTAATAGATAGGGGGGTTTTTCTTTAGAGCTGGTATTTTGGGGGGGGGTTTGAGAGACAAATCTTTCTTGAGGAACTTCTAAATCTAAAAGGCTTCCAAACTAATTTTCTCCCTTTCCTAATGACACCTATCCCCAATAACGGTGCCAAAAATGATGGGGTCATTGTAATCCTCATCATTTAATTTATCAATCCAAGGCAGTGTCCATGGTTGTATGCAAAAGAGAAAGTAGAAAACTTGCTTGACAGTCTATTCTACTTTCATAAATAAATCCTATTTACATGAAAGGGAACTAATCTAAGGCACACTTGCATGAATTGAAAAGACTAAATTACTTCACAATTTCTAGAAATGAAAAACTTTCTTGGATTCAAATTTAATCTAAAAATCTAGAATTACATTGCTGAAAAATGAAACTAGATCTATCCTGTTTCCTTAGGCTGAAACAAGCATTTCTAATCCCCTCCCTTTGATCAAATGATTACATTGTATTTATATAATTCATATTCTATATCTCTCCAACCAATCCACTAAGAATTTGGATCCGATATCCTATTTTTGAGGGGTCGTTTACAAAACTTTAAGAAAATTGAAGTTGTTGTCCTCCATCACACCACTTCCGTCTCAATCATTTTATGACGCGTACTACTCTTTCCCTAATACAAATCATACCAAATTATCAAAATGGTTTTTATATCTTCAAATCTACTTTCTAGATCATTTTGAATTTTTTAATTTCGTTGAGAAACAAGGGAGATATCGTTGTTTTATTGAGATTGCATTTTTCACAATTTCTGCACGCCTGATTTTTAGGAAGTCTTCAAGTGTTGAACGTGAATGAAGGAATTATTCTTCAATTTAGTTGACCAAATCATTGTTCCTTAGCATGAATAACATTCTATAATCATGCAACAACATTTGAGTGATGTGATAGCTTGAGTTATCTTTTGTTGGAAGAATGAAGCATGAAATTTAATAAGTGTGAGAGATCTTAAAACTCAACATGAAACAAATACTCATCCCATTAATTTAGGAATGAATGATGCTCCATTATTTTGCATGAATGTAGGAGTGTGTTGGGAGTCTTCTCTATCTTCTTGTTATTTCTTCAAAGCCTTCTAAAGCTTTCAGGAGTTAACTGCTTCAAGTGTCTAGAGCTCTCAGCTGCAAGTGTCTATGAAGCTTGTTCTTACCATGAGTTATTTAATAACTCATTTATCCGCATTATATCATCTTACACACACTTATGAAGTGATATTAGAAACAATTTGGATCACATAGATTACCAAAAATAAACCAAATATTTACTTTATATTCTACTTTAAACAAGCTAAAGAACTTTCAATCATTACTCAAGTCCACTTTAACACTAATGCATTAAGAAGAAATAGATGATTTTCTTTGATAAAATATGAGACAATTTATGGTCTCATCAAGGGTTTTGCTCCTAGCTAGCCAAATTCTTGCAAGTTTCTTGCCTAGATGTGACAATTTTTCATGTTTATGTCCAACCTCCTAAAAATTAAGATTAATAAGAGGAGGACACTCTCATTGGTTGGGAACTAATTACTTATGGTTCCACTATCACTAATGCATGTGGGGTAATCTAGATTACCATGATCCCCCAAATGATATAACTCTTGTCACCCAATGACTTTATTGTTTCTTGTTGTTTTGGCTTAGCCCCACTTAGATTCGTTCCTTCTACCACCCACCATTTTCTAATAGTATATTATTCTCTTTATAACTTATATATTATAAATAAAACAATTATTCATAAAAAATAGTTACTAGAAAATATTATATTTGAAGCTTGTATTATATATATATAACCCACCTTATTGAGATTAGTATGACTTTAGTTTATAAATTTTAATCTTCATTCTAGGAATGGAGGAGATATGAGTGTTGGAAATAAACCATAATGATATTTTTGATAAGAAGTATGGTGATGTGATATTGCAATCCCCTAGCTCACAAGGAAAAGATCTTGAAGAAGTTGTGGAATGACATGGGCTTAATTAAGAATGTCATTTTAAAGATTTTTTATTAAAAGCTTTAGGGGGATGGATGGAAGCACATGAGCAGTTCCAATGAAAGTTATGTTGTTGGTTATCATGTGAGTAGCCTTTCTAGGTTCTCCTATGCAACTACATAATAAGAGAAAGTTATGGTAGGGCTATTATCACTACAAAGATAGGTTAGAAATGATTTTTTTAGAATATTGTAAAGACTATGGAGAACATATCAATGGTGGAGATGAAGGAAGATGTAAATGGCGGAGATGAAGGAAGATGTAAAGATGCAAATAGATCACTATGTAGAGCTAGTGCTAATTTTCAAGTTCAATAATTTATGGTTGAGCTTAAGGGAGTTGAATGAATTAGTAAGAAATGCATGGAATCCTATAATATATAGTAACTTGAGATTATTCCTTATGTTTAGTATTTTTTTATTGTGTTTTTTAATTCTAAAGATGGCATAGATGGGATTTTAGCTTAGGGCCCTTGGGTTTGGGGAAATGAATCACTATATGCAAAACCTTGGTGTGCATATTTCAATCTTTTTAATGATTTTTTTTTTAGTTCTACAAATTTGGGTAAGAATACACAATCTTCCCTCATATTTTGGATTCCATCTACTTTGGAAAGTATAGGAAATTCTTTACAAAAAATTATTTTCATTTCATCTAAAGCTAAAAATATTACTATGCTTTTGCATGCATAATGGTAGAGATGGATGTATCTTTGTGTTTACTAGTATAAATTTGGTTAAAAGAAGGATAAAACATATACAAGAAACATCTTGATTATGAAAAGTTGGTTTTTATACACAAAAATTATTTTGGTATTGAGAATTTATTTATTTCATGTCAAGTAAAAATAACAAAATCTTTTGGGATGACATATTGAAGGTATAATGAAGAGAGGTTACAACCTATGGATAATGTCTCTCTAATATTAGAGTGATTTCTCACACTTATAAAGGTCATTTTATATGTAGCATATATATCTCTAATAGTAAACATGAAGAAGCACAAATTTGGGGAGTCAATTTAAGCTCAATAAATATGCAAGATAAGTCTACAATTATTATTGATTCCATATTATTTTTATGTAAACTAGAAGTAGAAAGTGTTTCAAAAGGTAAAAAAAGAGGAAGGGTCTAAAGAAAAGCAATTTCTAGTGTTAAAGGTTTTCAAAGGATCCATGTTTACTGAATGATAAAGGTGTGATGGAGAATTCAAAGGTGGAATACTCCTTGTGACATTAGGATTATGAAGGTGTTAATTTAGAAATATTTATATAGGGTAAGGGTAGGGGGGCCTTATACTACATTGTGAATAGCAAGTGTAGGCAATTATACTACATGTACTAATATAATAAATGGATAGATGGATTGGATATCTAGTCTAGATATTAGTCTATGACTATATTGTATTATATTCTACTATAAATGTAATAATATATAGATTGTTGCTAGTCATTGGTCATTGTGTTAGCCACTAGTAATATGAGGTTAGGAATTTAGATCATTCAATGTTAGATTAAAAATGACACTTGAAGAAATCATTTCAAGTTTGATTCTATTCTACTATTTAAATTCATAGGAGTGCATGTACGTTAAAATTGTCCTCCTATGTAAATTTTAGGAAAGGTTAAGATCAATACAAACAATTGTAGATTTGCTAATCACATTCTCTTATCTATGTTGTTTAACCAATTTGATGAAAATACATGTGTGCAACCTATTTTAATCGAAATGCTTCATTTTTTACTATTATTATAAAACCAAAACTTCTTCTTTGAATGTATACATAAAATAATGAAAATGCATTCATAGATTGTTGTCTAGACATATACAAATATATACATAAAAAAATACTTTATGAACAATAAAAACTTTTGTAGAATGCTATTGTTGTTGATTCATACTTTTCTTCATGTCTTGCTTCTACTATTTATTTTCATTTTACACAAGACATATATTTCTAGCAAGTTTGGGTACTTTCTTTTATATCTTATTTTCTTCTATATATTATAATTTCTTCTAAATATATTTTTTATAACTCTCTATTAGTCTAGACCCATTTACCAATACTTATAACAAAGCAATCCACATTCTTAGAGAGAAGTGTCTCAATGCCAGAGTAAATTACCCATCAAATGGTACAACATGATGTGAGGGTTAATATTGGAGCTCAACTAAAATATATGTTAAATAGTTATTGTCTATGATTGAAACCCACCCTAAATGATTTTTAACCATCTTAACTCCCACACAAAAATTATTTAAACTAAAGGAAACCATGTCATGTTCTTTTCACCTTCCTATGTAAAGGCTTGTATGTAAATTACTTTAACATAACTCACCATATCTTATTCTATCCTTGTATGAAATTAATAAATTATGTGATTAAATATCTAGAGATTGAATATAAGATGTATTTTTTCATCTTATATTCAATAACAAGAAATTATTGATGGAATTCATTTGAAAATATTAAATACATTATCAAGATAGATGAGAGATAGATTTATTTTGTGATGTAAGGGCTTGTTTTTTACTATTCTATTAATTTTAATTTTGCATTCCATTATAATTTTAGAACAGTTCTATTTGGATGCATGCTTTCAAGTTTAAAATTTCATTTATATGACAACAAGGTGTGATATGTCTTTGACATGTATCATATTTCATTTTTCTATTTGGTGGTCACATGTAAGTTAACTATGTGAAGATCTTTTCAAGTGTATTTTAGAAATGATAGATGTACTTCAAATCGTAGAGGACAAATTTTAGATTTATTTCACTAAATTATGTTGGTATAAGCAAGTTTATGTGTACACAAAAATAATATATTTTAATATTATACCAAACAAAAAAATGTCACACTACTTGGTATGGCCTATTCAACCATATAGTCTTGTTCATATAGTAAAAAAATGCAACACTTGTTTTGTAACTTTATTTGTAATTGTCAAATTTTGTATATTTGTCAATGAATTGAGTGGTGCTAAATTTATTGTTTTCTATTGAATCACTTTCAAAACCAACATGATATGTGTCTTTCAAATAATTAAATAAATAGTGATGATTGCATTAAAAAAGAAAATAATGACATATAACATTTCACGTGCATATAAGGAGTGTTTGAACAAATGAATCATGTATGGATTTATTGATTGATCAAGCATTGATGGTTATTTTTTTGAACATTTATTATGGAAGAACTATTATTTTAGCAAACATAGTGGATTCTATTATGAATCGATCTTCATCGACTTCTTATGCTACTTTTTGACCTACAATAGTACACAAGGTAAATCACTCATGACATGACATTCTCATTTCCCTCCCCGTGCATGTTTCAATAATAATAATGACAGGAATGTTAGTAACCTCCAAGCCAACTCAAAAGCTCTTAAAAACTAATAATAACACCTAAACAAATAATTGATAAGAACAAATATTTATAATGTCAATCAAATATTACACTAAATAACTCCAAAAAATATAAATATAAAAATACTTAGAGAATAAAATTACAAATATTTTTGCTACCAACCAATCAAAACACATTATAACCCCAAAAGAATATAAATATAAAATACTTTGAAAATAAAATTACAAATATTTTTGCTACCAACCAATTAAAACACATTATAACTCCACAAGAATATAAATATAAAATACTTAAATAAAATTATAAATAGTTTTGTTCCCAACCAATCAAAACACCTTAAAGGTTGTTTATTGAAAAAAGTAAGGTAAGAATATTCTCAATGCTGATTACGTAGTCCATATAATTGATTTAATTGGTAGGTGTATCACGCAGCAAATGGGATATGCATATTTTAATACAAATAAACAATCAAACAATGTTATTTGATAGACAAGAATCATAATATGATATTAGTACCAAGTACAATCAAACGGCTATGCATGTGCAGAAATAATGTGGCCAAGCAACCCCTTTTTTTTAATGATGATGAGTACGAACATTTTTCAAAAAAGAATTCCAATTATTGAGTCCAAGCTTTAGAAATTTAATGTAAATGAATGTAAAGGAAATTAAGGGTTAATTTAGATCAATTAAATTATTCTAATCAATTGTATATAGTTAGTTTAGATTAGTTAAATATAATTATGGGTATTGATAAGTTTGATAATGTGTAATAATTAATTTTAAAAAGTAATGTAATAATAAATGTATTAGTTGGTTGATTTTTACAAAGAATTTAGATTGATTTTATTAATGTATATTTAGAAAATAACGTTTCTTAGTTAGCGAGGTATTTAAGAAATTGTGTTTTTGTTAAAAATAATTTTGTGGGTCTAAGATATGAATTTGATGTATCAAACTAGTTCTTTAAGTCTTAATTTTTCCTTGTCTCAATTTGGACAACAAGATTTTGCTTTGTTTATTGTTTAATGAATAAGTGTGTTCTACTTTTCTTGAAGATCTAGGGACTATCAATATTTTAAAATACCATAAATCAATATCTAATACAATACCTTAGAATATAGATTCATTAATCATTTTGGTGAACTAAATTAAAATATGACATTATTAATTGTTCCTTCAATGCTCTAGAATGAGAGATGATGTGTATTTTGGATTGGATTTTTTTATTTTATTGAGAAAATGCAAGTTACAAAATATAATATGTTCGATTGGCATTTGATGGCACTGGCTATCCAGCCCCAGGAATGCACCGGGGATGGATGTCATGCCATGCCTCCATACATAGTACGAATACCTGCCACCCCACAGTGTCGTGCCTCTCCAATGCATGTTTGTCTGTGTAGAATAACTAGCAACAAAAACAAAAAATAGGTGACGTAAGTTGTGGCTTTAATTTGAAACACAATAACTATCAATATTAAGCTGGCGCATGAAAAGGAAATCTATTTGTCTCTCACACTTGTACATCAAATTTTAATATTTGGATGTCGAAAAGTCTGAGGAAAAGTCTGGCGCATGAAAAGATAAAGTCTGGCAATGTCAAAAGGATTTCCTTTTTCATTTATCGAGGGTTTGCCGAAATAAAGAATGTGAAAATTTGATTATTGGCGGTTTGTAACACAATACATCCAACTATCAATATTTTAATATTTCATTTTATTTTTCTATTTTTATATAATTTTTAAATTTATATTTGTTTATTTTTTAGTTTTATTACATAAAAATAATGTCAACTAAAATTTAAAGGATAAGCATTATTTATTTTATTTAGATGTTTTTACTCTTATATATATATATATATATATATATATATATATATATATATATATATAAAAACAAATTTCAAATTATTTAAATATTTTTAAATCTTAAAAAGATGTTTTATATTCTAAATTTCATTATTTATAAGTTTTTAAAAGATCAAATTTCATAAAAGAAAAATGACTAATTTAAGTTGGTCAAATTTCTATTTTTTAATAAATTAAAATGTCAAATTAAAAATTCATTCACAATATTTTTAAATTTTACAAAAATCACCTAAATATGCATAACGCCTATTCATGTGTCATTCACTTATATCTATAACTTGAAGAGAAATTATATATTTTTCCCATACTTAGAGAAGAGAATGACATCTTTTCACCATTTTTTATTTTTTATTTTTCTAAGAAGTCCATAAACTAAATTTAATTTATAAGAAATTATATTACACCCCTTTTCAAACTGTATAGATAATTCATTCAAGTTTTTATATGAAGTTAATTTTAAGTCTATTTTTTACAATCTTAATTGTCACGTAAAGATATTGTTTGGTTCATCATGATCTCCTATTTGCCCAAGACATGGAGTAGAAATAATTGAAGTAATGGTGATTTGTATAATAAATCAACTACCTTGTTGGTTATAGCTTTTACTATATTCCATAAACAAGTGAAAATATTTCAATAAATCCATCCACTTGTAGTGATTTTTCCTATTGCAACATCATTTTAGCTTGAAGATATTGAGACAATTAGTGATCTATATGTACTATGTATGGTTTTCTTATGCAATAGATAATTTTTCCACTTTTCAACCATTTGATCCAATGTATATAATTTTTCTTCACAAGTAGAATACACAAGAATGTGTTGTGGTCAAAACTAATGCTCCAATTCCCCAAAGAATACACTTAATAGCAAAGAAAGGGAAGTGCATCTTAACTTAGATATAGAGGTAGGACACACTATTAAAGAATAAATACTTGGACATCAAGTAATAAGAGAGCTTAAGCTCTACTTCTTGTTAGCCTCTACTAAACATAAGAGGATAATCCTTAGAGGTCTTGAACAAGACAATTAAAGAGAAATACTAGAAAGTTGTAGATGAGGTTCTTGCAACCATAGCCTCAGTGGAATCACATTATAGTAGTCACAAAAAAAATACCTTATGGACCTCTAAATAGGTAGATAAAATGTTATATTGCACATACACCACAATATACAAATTAGTTGATTATCTCTTAAGATGGTTACCCCTAGCATAGCCTATTGGAAATGTAATTTGAATTGACAACACATGAACCACTAAATTTATAGTAGTCAAATGCCTCTTAAGACCAAAAACACAAATTTATATGACATGACCATGCAAAGTGGTAAGACTTTAACATGCATGATTCTCTAAATGTATGTCAAGTAGGGGTTCACATATGCTTTAGAAAGACTAGCATAGCCGAACTATGCATAACTATGTATATTATCAAGGCTAAAACTATCACCAAATATATATGAAAGATATGTTCAAATATGAAGTGCTATGGGAGGATTGCTTACATCATACTAGAACTTCCTTGATTACATGGGGCACTAAGTCAAAATTAGGCCTCAAAGACAAACAAATTTACAAGTCCAAATATGAAAGCTAATCATAAAATTGAAAACCATGAAAATGGATCTATAAAACTCCACAAAAAATCCTATATGCATTGGAAGCATTCATGGCTGAGAATGAATCTTGGAACACTTCCCAATACCTTCATCTAGACCCATCTTTTTTTTTCATTGCCCATTGTCAAATAAAAATTACTTTGGACCTACATATTAAAAAATAAATAATATTGAATTATAAATTGATATATGGTGTAACAAGAAACACAAGAAACACAAACTCTTCTCAAACCTAAATATTGCAAGAAACACATGTAGCATCTAACCTAACTTTTCACAAGATCACATCAATTAATTCATACTCTTCTCAAACCTAAATGATTAAATCTAGGTGGCTAAGAGTTATATAGAAGTAGGTGTATGAATAAGTGTGATAAATAAGAAAATTAGGTGAATGCATGAAATGATAAATGGATTAATTCTAAGGGATCAAACCTAACTTTACACATGATCATACCATTTTCATTAACATATATCTATATATTTTTTAGAATTAGGCCAATGAGAAAAAATTGTAAATATACATTATAAGTTGAAAGTACAGTAAAATGTATTGATTATCTATAATAGAGTTGAACATGATCCTCCATTGCAATGTCATCAAAACCTGTAAATTACATAACTTTTAGTTATTAAATTGATTTAAAATTAAACATAAAAAATTGTTAGAAAATCATTCATAATTTATTTATCATCTCTAGCTTACATTGCATCTATTGTTGTTGGTGTTTCATTAACATCAATAGAAAATGGTAACCTATGTTGCCTAGTGTTTTGTTGATCAACTAAAGCTGCAATGACATGTGTATTTAATAAATCAATGTAGATACAATATCAAGTATAACAATACAATATATGTACTTAATCAAAATACTATTAAAA